>OZ024741.1:63343861-63366361 GCA_964016885.1 Eledone cirrhosa | reverse complement strand
AATCACTATTGCGTAATCTCTTTAGAGTATTTATTCGTTCATCAATACATAGTCCACACGACGGATTGCCCCTTGCGTATGGCTTGGACTTAGTGATGGCTTTCCATTGAATGGAGTAGTCTATACTTGAGTCCTTGAGGGACCATACGTGGCTTGCGAGTTTCGTGGATGAACGTCTGTCCGGGTACCTAAAGGCCGACTGGTGGTTCAGGAAGCGTTCCTTAAATCGGCCCTCCGCCATACCCACATAGGATTTGACCTCCTGTGGTTGATTTGGTCGGTTGGAAGTGACCACAGCTTCATAAACTACAGCAGGCGTGTTACATTGTTGTAGAAAGGGACAAGCTTCGGGCTTACGGCAAGAGCACTCTGGTGGGTTGTTGCTCTTAGGTATGTTGGTGATGTGGGCCTTCATGTTCTTCGCGCAGGAGTATCCTAGTTTTACTTTGTGTCAGTTAAAGATGGAGCGGTATTTATGACCTATGTGAAATTGTCTATCTCAGAGGGCTAGAAACTTTTTGCCTACACTGGTTTTAAAGTTGAGTGAGAAGGGAGGAGAGAACCAGATAGTTTGCCTATTGTTACGCTTTCTTTTCTTATTGCTGTTGTTGATAGTAGGAGAGTAAATGATAGGTTGCAAGACTGGTGTTTGCTGACGCCGTATTATAGTAGGGTGCCGCCCTGTCAAAGACAGCCTTATTAGAGGAGAGGTTTGAGATTCTAGTACTGATATTCTTAACGAAGTTTCTAAAAACAGGGGGTGGATGGCACGAGTCCTTGTGAATGTAATTGAGTTTTTCATTTAGCTTATGGAAGGGTCTGTATGTGTGTGTGCGAAGGTCTAAATTAATGTCTAAGAAATCTACGCTAGAGAGGTTGGTAGCTACTGTTTTCCTAAGTCCTAACTCATTGAAGGTAGAAGCTGTCTTTTTTAAACCGGTCGATGTCGTGACCACTTTTATGGCTCGATAAGGTCAGTCCATCGTCGCGGTATATTCCCGTGTGGAAGTCCGGGAATCTAACACGTAATATGTCTAAAATAAATAAGCCAACCAAGTCGCATACGTCAGCACTGTCAAACGATCCCATGGAGACGTAGAATAGGTCTGAAGTTGTTGACTTCTTTGCCCAGGCTACTCCGTCGTTGAAGAGGATGTTTTCCAGCAGTGAGCGATGATTTCCCTGTCTAAACCATCGACGGTAGTGTAAGTGGTAGCAAAGTCCAACGCTTTGTTTAACAGGGTCTCTGAGATCGACGGGTAAAAATCAACAATATCAAACTGTATGAACTTCTCTTTTTGGGATTTGAAGGACTTAAACCACATAATTACGGTGTCGCTGTTCTCCCACTGGGACAGGTTGGACTTGGTCCTAATGGTCTTAACTATGTTTCTAAGTATGGCCTTACTGACTAGTCCCATATCTGTGCGTGCCGGATTTCATTAGTCTACATGTGGGGTTAGAAGTAAAGCCTACCTTGTGATCTTTCATGGTGAGGAACGCCTCCCGCTTAGCTAGAGATTGTAGCTTCTTATCTACCTTAAGGGCGGCGGCAAGTTCTTTGACTTCTGTATTAATTTCGTGGTAGGCCAAAGGGTTAGCTTTCTTATATTTGGAGTAATAGCGTTATGGGCCAGGTGGCGGAAAGTGGTGTTGTCGACTTCGTAAATATTATTAGTTTTGTCGAAAAGAACGAAAGTGTTATTAGAAAACCTAAATTTCTTTATGGATATATATATATATCATGAATTCCACACAGCTTTAGCTGATCGGACTTCCATGTGCTTTTTTTTTATCCTATCTTTGTGTTGCTATCCTTCCATGTTTGTTTACTTGTGTCGCTCGCTTTACGCGATTTACTTGTCCTAATAGCTTTATTTAGCTATTGCTCGCACCAACTGGAGGTATATGATTTTTAAAGCGATGAAATACCAATGAAGGTTGGAAAATCACTGATGAAGGACTATTTTTATCATATGTAACCCATGTGCAACCACGCAGTATTCATTCTTCTCATGTTTATATATATATATATATATATATATATATATATATATATGTATGTATGTAAAAGGTAAACAGAAATAACAACACAATCAGTACAGTATATGGAAGCGATATATTAGGCTAACGCTTGATATAGCAGGAAGATGGTTTTAATTGGTTCGGACGCTAGTCCTTCGTTGGAAGAAAACATGAGAAATAAGATAGATTGAGGGGACGGGCGGGATGATATATATATATATATATATATATATATATATATATATATATATATATATATAAACAGGTAGAATTTCCAAAGCTAACCAGATTAGAGCAAACATCACGGACGCTCTATCTCAAAATTATTTTTGAAAAGCATTAGAAATGCGCAACCGGTAAAACTTAAAATCAAATCTGAATACTAACCAATACTATTACTAATTTTCACTTATTCCTAATTAAACTATTTTTCACTGTGAACAATTTGTCACCATTTTCTTTTCCGTTTACCAATATATATATATATATATATAAATTAATAAAATAATGAATAAACAAAGAAACAGTTCCTTATATTAAAAAATTCATCATTTTACGATCGTTTCTAGGATATATATGTTAGTGTTGGTATGCATATCCTATAGATCTATGTAAAATTTTTACAAACTATCAGAGGGAATATACATACCTACACATATATATATGCTGTCTTCAGAAATAATTGTTTCTACTTTAGGCACAAGGCCAGCAATTATCCAGTACATTACTGGTACTTTATTTTATCGACCCCGTAAGGATGAAAGGCAAATGATATTTGTTTATTGAAAAAAACCAACAAAAAACCATACAATAGGTCTGTTTGGGAACAGGTTTTGAATTGACCAATTGAAAGATAGTGAAGGTCAACATGGTAAAATAGTAGTAAAAGAACCTTAATTTATGGGTAGAGGAAGGTAGATTTCAGTTTTGGATGGAAAGAATATTATGAATGAAAGGTTATTTTAGGGATGAAAATAGGTCATATGCTGACCTCAGAAATAATTATATTTGTTCATTGAATAAAACCAACAAAGATTTAATATAGTAGGTCTGTTTGGGAACAGGTTTTGAATTGACCAATAGAAAGGTAATAATTGGCCAAATGGTAAAATAGTAGTAATGGAAGTTTATTTTAGGGGTAGAAGAAGGCAGATTTTCGTTTTGAATGGAAGGAGTATGAAGAATGAAAAGGTTATTTTAGGGGTGAAAATAGGTCAGGTCAGTAAAAGGTACACGAAAAGTTGCTGTTATAAAAGAATAATGCCAATGTAAATATCTAAGGAGACTAAAATTTTACGATAAAAGTGTTAGTGAAAAAAATATATATGGAATTTACATCTATGAAAAGAATATAAATTAATTTAATTGATGGGTATATTTATATTGATAAAATTATATTAATGCATATAGATATGATAAATAAGAGTTAGATGTAATTGAAGAGTGCTGTTAAAGACGATGGGAAATAAAAAAAATATAAAATGAATATATATATATATATAAAATACGTATTTAAGAAAGCCACAACAATGCAGAGGGAAATCTCGAGGTAGGAAGTGAAAGATAGATAGGAAAAACAGGTGAAAGTGAAAATTGAGAGAGACAAAGATGAAAACAAAACAAAGGTAGAAGGGTTACCGTAGTAGAGATTTAATCCCAATATTTCGGGCTCACGCCCATCAACGGGGGAAAGTTCCAAAAGGGGGGGGGGACAGGCCAAGCGGAGAAAGTTGTGATGTCGTTAAGACAGGAATGCCGTTATTAACGTTATTAACGTCATTCCTGTCTTAACGACATCACAACTTTCTCCGCTTGGCCTGTTCCCCCCCTTTTGGAACTTTCCCCCGTTGATGGGCGTGAGCCCGAAATATTGGGATTAAATCTCTACTACGGTAACCCTTCTACCTTTGTTTTGTTTTCATCTTTGTCTCTCTCAATTTTCACTTTCACCTGTTTTTCCTATCTATCTTTCACTTCCTACCTCGAGATTTCCCTCTGCATTGTTGTGGCTTTCTTAAATACGTATTTTACACATTTCACAATGCTTCAAGCAAAATTTAACACCCTCATATATATATATATATATATATATATATATATATATATATATATATATAATTATTGAGGGGGGGGGGGGTTAAATTTATTAGTGAGAAATAATAAATATATAGAGATTTCAAGGAACATAGAATCATAACCTGAAATTAAAACATTATATATGTTTACTTAATGGTATCAATTTTAGGAAAAGATAGTTGTAAGAAGGAAAGTAAAATTATGTAGTTCATCAGTAGTAGAATATTTTACATTACATACACTCACAATCTAATCACCATAAATCTATCCTTAAAAACCTAGCATATAATATCTCACTTAGAATTTCATTTCTAACCTTTCGTCTAACCAGGATGTATTTGATAAAAATGCGACCTTTTATAACGAAGCTTTAGCTAGAAGTTGCCACAAAAATAAATTAGTATATATACCTTGTAGCAATAACACTACAAACATACAACCTAATATTACCAACAAACACCAAATGAAACATACACACCTAAATGCCACTCACACTATACCCCAAAATACCAACATAAAACCAAATTTCTCTAACTCTTTTAATATACAATATAGTAACTCTCAAAAAACTATTCATCCTACTACTCTAATAAATGTTAATATTAAAACTCCTAATAAACAAGCTAAAACACCTAAATCAATAAATCGAACTAAAAATGTGTGTGGTGAAGTCATTAACAATAATTCTCTTAATAAACATCAGGATACATCCTATAAAAACAATAAACAACATCGAAACCGTAATAGACGAGTTACTTGGTATAATGCTCCATTTAATTTACAAATTAAGGATAATATACCTAAAAAAAATTTTAATATCCTAGAGAAGAACTTCCCGCCAAACCACAAATACCATCAAATTTTAAATAGATCAACGGTTAAATTCTCCTACTCAACAACCAAAAACATAAAACGAAATATAAGTGCCTACAATGCATATAAATGTAAAAAAAACATGAGTATACCACCAGTACATCAAACTAACCATAATATCTCCTCTGATACAGGATTCACGAAAAGTTGTAACTAGAAAAAAAGCAAACTGCCCATTAAAAGGAAATTGCCTTGTTAATAACATAGTATATAAATGTAAAGTTAACACTAAGGACTCAATTTATTCATATATAGGAGCTACCTCTAACCAATTTAAAGTAAGATTTAATACCCACAAACAGTTTTTAAAATGCCGCACTAGCTAATACAACATCTCTAGCTGAAATAATTAATAATTATAGAAAGAGAAATATAGATTATGACCTGACGTGGAGTGTGCTCAAAAGGGCCACCCCTTATCAAAATAATAGATATGAATGTAGATTGTGTTCCCAAGAACTTTTTGAAATAATGAAATCTAAGGATATCTTATTAAATAAGCGACAGGAATTAATAATATCGTGTAATCATAAACTGAGAAAAACCTTTAAATATTATAAACCTAATTAATATACATTTTAGAAATTAATATAAAAACTTTTTTTAATTCAGTTAACCTATAATTAATATTCTACTACTGATGAACTACTTAATTTTACTTTCCTTTTTACAACTATCTTTTTCTAAAATTGATACCATTAAGTAAACATATATAATGTTTTAATTTCAGGTTATGGTTCTATGTTCCTTGAAATCTCTATATATTTATTATTTCTCACTAATAAATTTAACCTCCCCCCCCCTCAATAATTATATATATATATATATATATATATATATATATATATATATATATATATATATATATATATATATTCTTTTTATATTTTTTTTATTTCCCATCGTCTTTAACAGCACTCTTCAACTACATCTAACTCTTATTTATCATATCTATATGCATTAATATAATTTTATCAATATAAATATACCCATCAATTAAATTAATTTATATTCTTTTCATAGATGTAAATTCCATATATATTTTTTTCACTAACACTTTTATCGTAAAATTTTAGTCTCCTTAGATATTTACATTGGCATTATTCTTTTATAACAGCAACTTTTCGTGTACCTATTTTCACCCCTAAAATAACCTTTTGAATCTTCATACTCCTTCCATTCAAAACTGAAATCTGCCTTCTTCTACCCCTAAAATAAACTTCCATTACTACTATTTTACCATTTGGCCAATTATTACCTTTCTATTGGTCAATTCAAAACCTGGTCCCAAACAGACCTACTATATTAAATCTTTGTTGGTTTTATTCAATGAACAAATATAATTATTTCTGAGGTCAGCATATGACCTATTTTCATCCCTAAAATAATCTTTCATTCATAATATTCTTTCCATCCAAAACTGAAATCTACCTTCCTCTACCCATAAATTAAGGTTCTTTTACTACTATTTTACCATCTTGACCTTCACTATCTTTCTATTGGTCAATTCAAAACCTGTTCCCAAACAGACCTATTGTATTAAATCTTTGTTGGTTTTTTTCAATAAACAAATATCATTATTTCTGAAGACAGCATATATATATGTGTAGGTATGTATATTCCCTCTGATAGTTTGTAAAAATTTTACATAGATCTATAGGATATGCATACCAACACTAACATATATATCCTAGAAACGATCGTAAAATGATGAATTTTTTAATATAAGGAACTGTTTCTTTGTTTATTCATTATTTTATTAATTTATCTTGACTCTGTTTTCCGTTATTTTTCACCGAAAAACTTTTTTGAATACATCTTCTCTTTTCATGATATTCGGATTACATTGAGTTCTTCATACGGATTGGACACTACCGTACATTTTGGTAGATTTATCTACACACATATATATATATATATATACATATATATATATATATATATATATATATATATATATATATATATATATATATATATATATATATATATATATATGTAGATATATATTTAGTTATATATATTTATATATATTCATATATATATAGATGTGTGTATGTGTGTGTATGTATATAAATGTTTATAAATGTATGTATATATATGTATATATATAATTGTTTCTACTTTAGGCACAAGGCCAGCAATTACCCAGTACATTACTGGTACTTTATTTTATCAACCCCGTAAGGATGAAAGGCAAAGTTAACCTCGGCGGGATTTGAACTCAGAATGGCAAGAGCCATAACTCTATGCGTCAAAGCATGGCGTCCGACCCTCTACCGATATTGCCAAAATGTGTTGAAATCAATATTATATTAGCAGGTTATAAAGTGAAACATTGCTAATAAAGAGAAACACACGCACCAAATGATTTTCAATTTATCTACATTGCTCGTTATTTATTCGTTCATCAAATTTCTTTCATCACACGGTCTGTGAACTCCTCACTGATTCACATTCAATATAGTGCGTGTGTTTGTTTTTATTACAGATATTGGGTACATGACCATCCCCAAATATAACTATATATATATATCAGAAAGGGAGTGGTAAAAAGCAGCTAGACCATAACCCACCAATACTTGGGGTAGTAGAGTCGGTAATATGAAAAGATTCAGGACCCCGACGGCTGAGCTCCGGCTGTTTCGAACTCAGTTCGGATCTATCTGTCGAATACTCTCTATCGGTCAAAACTCCAGGTAGAAGGAGCAACGTGAAGTATCTTGCCCAAGGACATAATGCACCGCCCTGTCTAGGAATCGAACTCACAACCTCACGATAGCGAATCCAATTCTCTAACTACTCTGCCACATGCCTTTACGAATATATATATATATATATATATATATATATATATATATATATATATATATATATATATATATATATATATATATATATATATATATATATATATATATATATATATATATATATATATATATATATATATATATATATATATATATATATATATATATATATATTGTTATATTTGGATATATACATATATATATACATCATTATAGGTTAACTTTGCCTTTCATGCTTACGGGGTCGATAAAATAAAGTACCAGTAATACACTGAGATAATTGCTGGCCTTGTGCCAAACGTAGAAACAATTATATATATACATATATATATCAAATACATATATATATATCAAATCCCGCCGAGGTTAACTTTGCCTTTCATCCTTACGGGGTTGATAAAATAAAGTACCAGTAATGTACTGGGTAATTGCTGGCCTTGTGCCTAAAGTAGAAACAATTATATATATACATATATATACATACATTTATATACATTTATATACATACACACACATACACACATCTATATATATATATGAATATATATAAATATATATAACTAAATATATATATACATATATATATATATATATATATATACATATATATATATATATATATATATATATATATATATATATATATATATATATATATATATATGTACATATATATATGTGTGTGTAGATAAATCTACCAAAATGTACGGTAGTGTCCAATCCATATGAAGAACTCAATGTAATCCGAATATCATGAAAAGAGAAGATGTATTCAAAAAAATTTTTCGGTGAAAAATAACGGAAAACAGAGTCAAGATAAATTAATAAAGTAATGAATAAACAAAGAAACAGTTCCTTATATTAAAAAATTCATCATTTTACGATCGTTTCTAGGATATATATGTTAGTGTTGGTATGCATATCCTATAGATCTATGTAAAATTTTTACAAACTATCAGAAGGAATATACATACCTACACATATATATGCTGACCTCAGAAATAATTATATTTGTTCATTGAATAAAACCAACAAAGATTTAATATAGTAGGTCTGTTTGGGAACAGGTTTTGAATTGACCAATAGAAAGGTAATAATTGGCCAAATGGTAAAATAGTAGTAATGGAAGTTTATTTTAGGGGTAGAAGAAGGCAGATTTCAGTTTTGAATGGAAGGAGTATGAAGATTCAAAAGGTTATTTTAGGGGTGAAAATAGGTACACGAAAAGTTGCTGTTATAAAAGAATAATGCCAATGTAAATATCTAAGGAGACTAAAATTTTACGATAAAAGTGTTAGTGAAAAAAATATATATGGAATTTACATCTATGAAAAGAATATAAATTAATTTAATTGATGGGTATATTTATATTGATAAAATTATATTAATGCATATAGATATGATAAACAAGAGTTAGATGTAATTGAAGAGTGCTGTTAAAGACGATGGGAAATAAAAAAAATATAAAAAGAATATATATATATATATATATATATATAATTATTGAGGGGGGGAGGTTAAATTTATTAGTGAGAAATAATAAATATATAGAGATTTCAAGGAACATAGAACCATAACCTGAAATTAAAACATTATATATGTTTACTTAATGGTATCAATTTTAGAAAAAGATAGATAGGCCTTGTGCCAAAAGTAGAAACAATTATTACACATCAAGAAATTTACGGAACGAATATATATATATACATACATATAGATATATAGATATATATTATATATATATATTTATGTGTGTGTGTGTGTGTGTGTAGATATGAATGTGTGTGTATATACACATATATATATATATATATATATATATATATATATATATATATATATATATATATATATATATATATATATATATATATAACGAAGGAAATGTGGTAAGGAACCAGGTAGACCATAACGCACAAAAGTACTCAATACTTAGGGTAGTAGAGTGGGTAATAGGAACGAGTAGGACCCCGACGGCTGAGCTCAAGCCGTTTCGACGGCTAATTCTGGTCCCCAAATTAGCCGTCGAAACGGCTTGAGCTCATCCGTCGGGGTCCTACTCGTTCCTATATATATATATATATATATATATATATATATATATATATATATATATATATATATATATATATATGTATATATATGTATATATATATATATATATATGTATATATATATATATATATATATATATATATATGTATATATATGTATATATATATATATATGTATATATATATATATATATATATATATATATATATATATATATATATATATATGTATATATATATGTATATATATATATATATATGTATATATATATATATATATATATGTATATATATATATATGTATATATACATATATATATATATGTATATATATATATATATATATATGTATATATATATATATATGTATATATATATATATATATATATATATATATATACATGTATATATATATATATATGTATATAGTATATATATATATATATATATATATATATATTCAAGAATAAATAACAAGATATTCTAACGAACTCATAAGACGGTGAATTGTGAATCAATATATTTGATCACATACCAAATATATTGTTACTGTTTTGATGATTATATTAATCCACGAATCGAAACTATGTCTGATATCATTTTTGTGTTTATTACGATTATTTTTAATTTGGAGGTGCGATGGTATAGGCTGGCTGGTTCTGTTTAATATTTTATCTATTTTATTACAGACAGGAATCATTGTTTCTGCTGTCAATACTTTATTGTTATTTTTAGCGTGGAGTGGGTGTCAGAATAATTAGATTACTGATGTAATGTTCAACAACGAATTTTATGGACTGGTATATTCTACTTTCAAATGCCACCGATGTCGACTTTGCCTTCCATGCTTGCAGTGTCTTCAATATAATCGAATACCACTATCACTGAATTTGAAAGTGTTAAATCTAATTGAGACCAATATTTACATACGTTCTGCCTTCGATTTGCTTCAACATTAGGGTGCCTCTCATCCAATTTCGATTGCCAAAATATATTTCCATCGTGTGCAACATAAAGTTATTCACTGTTCCCAGCCATCAGGAATTGGTTTTTATGGCACTTATAAAAATACCAATATATTGATTTTTGCTTTTAGGGTTGCAGTTGGTGTCAGTATCGGTTGACCGCCAGACTCTCTCTCGCCCCCCCCCCTCTCTCTCTCTCTCTCTCTCTCTCTCTATATATATATATATATATATATATATATATATATATATATATATATATATATATATGTCTATCTCACTCTCGCTCTCTCGCTCTGTGTACATATATATATATATATATATATATATATATATATATATAAACAGAGCGAGAGAGCGATATATAAAATAAAGTAATTAAGTCGAATATTTAAGATTTGGCCTCGTTTATTAAAGATGTACTGCTATATATATTTCGGTGACAGCCATCATTGGCTGTGACCTCTTCAGGCAGTTCGAATTGGTGTGGTAGAGACAGGTACACATTTTGTTAAAGTGTTTTACTCCGTGAATACTCCGATATGTCCAGCTCTTGGTTGGGTTGTTATTTCTCTGAGGAACTGGAATCATATGAATTCGAACAAACGAATTTCGGCATCATAGGACACTCTCTCCTCCCATTGGTCAGTTGTGAGAACATTCCTCAGTCAGAAGTCTATAGAATCTTTTTTCTGAGGCAAGCCAATCTGTTGTGGTTGTTTTTGTTAAGTATAGCTGACCTCCTCCCTTGTGTTTATTGGTGTTAGGGGGTCAGCTGGCAGGTCAGCCTTAGTTCTACTGCTGCTGTCTTTAGAAGAATGAGTGTGTGTGTGTTGGCATCAATCCTAACACCCTTTCACGTGGTGGAGGGTGCCAAACAGATAATTGAATCATATATAGGTATAACAGATAATTGAATCATAGATAAGGTAAAATGAAGAAATAAAATATAAAAAAATAAGTTAAAATACATAATATAATATAAGATACGATACAATAAAATGAAGAAGTAAAAAAAAAAAAAATAAATGAATAAAATAGAATAAAATGCGTGTTTGTTATAGCCAATATCAAATATCAAAGAAGAATAAAGTGCGTGTGTGTTATAGCCAATATTAAAGTTTGAAAGTTTTGGAAAATATTGACTGAAGTATAAAGGCTATGTGTCAGAATCGGGAAATGCAAAGGATTACGATCTTTACACTATCATTTTGTGGTGCGTTTTTAGAGCATATGAAGCAAGAGTGGAGTGTAAAACACCATAAACTGAGTGTCAAAATCCGGAAATGCAGAGGTCTTCAGTTTTTAATTCGGCATAGAGTACATATGCGTGTATGTCAACCCACATCGTTGCAAGCCTACACGCACTAACACGGGCCCAGGGGCATCCCATATTCACACACACCCATACACACACACAGATTATACAAACACACACACACCCACATACATATATGTATATATATACTCGAAGACACACGCACACGCACACGCACACACACACACACACACACACACACACACACACACACACACACACACACACACACACACACACACACACACACACACACACACACACACACACATATGTAAGTATCAGTGTATGTACAATCTTAAATAACAGGATCTATGTATGGATATATGCGTGTGCTGCCATAGGAGTCGATCGAGGCAGGGGTATGGGTGGTGAATGTGTAAGGAGTGGTTTACTGTGGGCTCGGTGTGGCGGGGCTACTGTTCCTATAGCTTGAGGGAAGTTCCCTTCCCAATGCGTTGTTGTTTCCAATATAGCTAGAGGAAGGTCCCGGTCCTGAGGTGTCTACATATCCCGGGTAAGTCCCTATAGCTTGAGGGAAGTTCCCATCCCAAAGTGTTGTTATTGTTCATATTGCTTGAGGAAGGTCCGGACCTGGGGTGTCTACATACCCCGGAGACGTCCCTATAGCTTGAGAGAAGTTCCCCTCCCAGTGTGTCCATATAGCTTGAGGAAGGTCCCAGCCCTAAGGTGTCTACATGTCCCGAAGAAGTCAGTCCTGAAGTTTATCAGGCTGCTTCCACCGCTGAGTATCTCGAGGGTCTCGCTCAGACATAGTTTGCAGATGCCAGATCCCCCTTTATCAGGTGGTACTTTCCTGATTTTGGGCCAGGCCAGAGTGTACGGGGTCCTGTCCAGCTTGAGCTTCCAGATCAGTTCGGAAAAAGCCGTACTTTTCTTTTTGTCCTCCCTGTTAAAGGAATGGCGATGGTTATACCATCGGTCCTTAAAGCTCGTTGATGTGGCTCCTATGTAAAGGTGTTCAGAGTTGGGGGTTTTTACTCTACATCCGTATATTAAGTTCTTCCTTGGGGATTCATTACTAAGGGGCATAATGCTGGGTTTCTGCAGTTGCAGGAGGTGGTCGACCACCACGTGCCTAATGTGGGGTTCCCGTTGCGTATTATATGGTGGTCCTCCCCCGGCCCGGTGGGAGGGGGGGGGTCCCTGGGTCTGTTTGGGTTACTGGGTCCACCATTCTTTCCCTCCACATGGTTCTGTCGGGTGCCTATATTGCCAGCTTCTGATTGTGTGTGGTTTTTAAGTCTACCCCTATTAATGCTAGTTATGTGCTGGGCTACATTTCGCGTGGTTGAATATGAGAAATTGAGTGTGTCTGTTGAAGATCTTGCGGTATCTATGGTTCTTCGGGAAGCATTTATCTAGTGTTCTAAAGAATGAGCGGGCCATGCTGTTCTTTAGGGCCGCTGAGTATGGTGGGTTGTACCACGTGATTTTTCTGTGTCAATCTGCATACTGAGGTGTCGGTAAACAACCAACATATACTCAATATATATATATAATCTAGGACAATTATATGCCCGAACTCAAGCAAACACAATCGATACTCTTACAACCAACACCAGCTACCATCACATACCACACATGACAACAAGCAACATGTTCCATTTACATTTATGGCTGCAGCCGTTGTGATCCTTTGTTTCTATTTTGTCTGGCGGTCCATTCTCTCTCTTCCACCTTGCATTCGGATACCATTGAAGTCGATTTTCAATTGCGCAAGATAATTCTCTAAACACTCGGTCTACATAAGTAATTTAAACAATAATGAAATTTTTTTAGATGGAATATTGAAGGAGTGAGTTTTAGGATTGGTGAGAGTTATGTTGTTGGTGAGGAAGTGTGGCATGGATATGAGAACTGTGAATACAAATTGCATCACACCTGTGGGAAAATATATGTTGAAATCTTCTTGACGAGAGATACACCACAATATATAAAAACATATTTGCTGTCACATCCTCTAGCATCATGGTTCTCAAACATTTAGTGCACGCGACATACTTTAGAATAAGCAGTAATATCTTGGCGTTCTCTGTACCTAAATTCGAAAATGTTTTCAAAGGTGTTACATATATATTAGCACGGCATAACGCAGTGAAAAGCTATTTGTATTTCCTATTTCGAATTTCAATTTGCATTGTTCACAATGTGAGAGAAAATTGCTCTTTCCCGGCGTACTCAGTGACCTCGCAGCGCACAGTTAAAACTTCTTTTCTATCCCATTATGCCAGCAAAAGGTAACACGTTGAATAAATACAACACAGGTCTTTTCAAAATACACAGTGCCATGTCTTCTAATCACGAAAGCTCACCTAATTATAAAGATGTAAAAAAACCACGAAACATACATTTAGAAGTATTGGTGAACTGCAAGCATGTGCAATGAAGATTTCGGGAGCTACAAATTAGCGATGTTTTCAATGTAACGACAAACAACATGTCTCATCATGAGTTTGTAAACTCTAACATAATTAGGATTCAAAAGTATAACCTATATTTATCATTAACTCTATATGCCCTGAAGATATTTGGTAATTTAAATTATAAGCTTTTTATACTGTTAGGGTTTTCTAACAAACTTTTTCAATATCTGTCAATTCTTCTATCTAACTAATTCTCTCTCTCTCTCTCTTTGTCTGGCTGTCTCTCTCTCTCTCTCTCTCTCTCTCTCTCTCTCTCTCTCTCTCTCTCTCTCTCTCTCTCTCTCTCTCTCTCTCTCTCTTTCCATATATATATATATATATATATATATATATATATATATACACATATATATACAAAAGCCAAACAGAAATAACAAAGCAAACGACAGAGCACAATAAAGAAATATTTTATTTCTTTTACGTTTGATATAGTAGGAAAAGAGTTTTATCATTTCGGACGCTAGTCCTTCATCACAAAATAGAATAAGAAATCAAAGAAGAAATAGATTAATTGAGCAGAAACGAAAAAAATGATTTTTTTAGAGAAAAACAGGTCTATTTACGTCACCATCTCTTGGAAAACTGTTGATTCTCGCGTTTTGTGTAAGATGATCTTGTTTTAAAAGGTGGTGATCGAGCATGTCTTGCCGAAAAAGAAAGAAAACCATTTTATATATGAAGTTGTGCATGTGTGTGTGTTTATAAGTACAAATCTGTGAGTATTTGTGTGTATATACGGGTGTATGTGTGTGTTTTGTTTGCCTGTAAAACTGTAAGAGTGTGTGTTGTATATATATATATTTATGTCGGCATGTGTATAGATATGTATGTAAGCGTATATATATACACATGCTACTGGTACCATTGTAACCCAGTACAGATTGTTTTATAGTCAAGTAGTTGGCGACTAAACCGGCTCCCCATTTAATCCTGGTCTGGTGAGGAGGGTAAGTGAACACCCAGTAGCACAAAAACAATAGCTATCAATGGGCCGAGATTTGAGCGTTTGAGAACGGGCTGCTCACCCATACCACATAGGAAAGCTCTAAAAAAGGTTACCTAAACAAAGCCTGTTCAGTCATCAAACTGGCCTGCAGCCTGCAGTTGGCGGTAATTCATACTAACTGGGAATTCGTTGAAGTAATGGCCGTCTTTTGTAAAGAAGTGGTAGCTATCATATATATGTATGTATATATATATGTTTTCGAATCGAATAGTTTAAGACATGTCAACATAAAAACCAATAGTCTTGCAATTCTTTAGATATCATTTACCTTTGGAACCACCTTACAACAACGTGGACTCGGCCCTCAGATCACATCCGAACGCAACCACCTAGTCCGTCGATGACAATGTACACTAGTTAATAGAGTACTGAGCCTTTCCCATAGCTAATTCTTTCAATTCTGAAAAAAACGCTTTCATATCTAATACCTATCACAGTACCACCTCTAAGATGAAAAGGTAATATGTATTAAATGTGGAATAACCATTCCCCTTGCATCTAAAGTTCTATTTCTCGCCTACATTTACGATGTGAATACATTTCAACTTTATTCAGCTTTGTGTGTACATGTCCGTGTGTACGTGTATGCAGGTGTGTGGTTTCTGTCTCCCTGTGCAAGTGTGTTGTCAAACGCTCACGAGTACAGGCATGTATGTTGATGCAGGGACGCTCTATGCATCTGTACATGTATGCGCAAGTACATTGCCGTAAACCTACTAAAATGAGATTTAGCTCGTACACACGCTCATAGAGATACTCGCACATTTAAGCACCCCCTTCCTCTACATCACAACTAGAATAATTATTCTTTAAAGACCTATGGATGCCAACAGACTATATTTACACTACAATAATAATATTAATAATAATAATAATAATAATAATAATGATTTCATTTATTAGCCACAAGGGCCGACATGTAGCGGACAATACGAAGACAGGGATAGTGGGGGTTTACAATAAGGTCGAGTAAAAGTGCACAATGGCAAGACTAATTTAACAATGAAAATATAAAAATATAAAATAAACTATGCATAAATATAACAAAATAAATTCCCCGATAGGGGGTGGACGACCTGGGGTGATTCGGGTACCCCACCAATCCTGAACCACCCTGCGCTTCTAGGGCACCCAGGGAGAGCACCCCTCAAGTTAGCCAGCCTATAGGCGCATGGTCAGAGTAGGCCCATTCACACGAGCCATTCTCGCCACATTCACCCACCTTTTAGCAAATGTACTGGGGGGGGGGCAGCACTTCTCTCTCCACCCTCACCCTCCTTTCCAGGTGAAACTTGAAGAAGTTGATGAGGGATTGGCCGAAGAGAAAAATGTTTGTCTTTAGTCCTTTCAACCTGGTCCACCATATAATCTCTTTCGCAACTGCCACCAGACAGAGGAAAATGTCCTGCTCTTCCTGACCTAAGGAAGGTGGCGGCTCGATCTTTACTATGGACTCGGCCGATAGCGGGATTCGTTCCACACGCGACAGTAGCTGTTCGACATAACTCCACAAGTCAGTAATGCACTGACATTGGACAAGTGCGTGCAAAACGGTTTCGTCGTTCTGTGCGCATCTTGGGCAGGTCCGTCTGACAACCCTTCCGTGCCGGCAGTGCCCCCCGGTAGCACTGCCAAGCGAGGGATTTCTGGAAATTGTCCATCGTCCCCGGCTCAAAAGTCCTCTGGTACAGACTGGTCAGTTCGACTTCGTCGAGGCCCAAAGCTTCTCCGAGTGCGTCATCGCACTTGCCCACCACTAATCCTCTATAGAACTCGAGAGTGGAAGTTCCACTGATCGCATTGCTCGCTTGGTAGAGGGCAGTGAGTGCCTGGCAACATTCCAGGTGCCAGTCACCCGGTCTCGGTCTCTTCTTGACCCAGGACTGCAGCTCATAATAATAATAATAATACAAACAACAGCCAAATAATTTCACCATCAACACCACCACCTCCCCCGCCACTATCACAACTACCACAAACAAATTAAAAACCAACGGCTGCAGCAACACCATCACTATAGTACTACTATCCCATCACCAACGCCACCACTGCATCATCACTACCACCACTATTCCCTCACTACCTCCTGTTAAGAGAGGGATGGTAGTAGTGTTACTACACCTGAATAGAAGCGAGGAAGGTATCAAAAGATATAAATAGACTGATTTAGTGACCCGGTCAAACAGCTAACAACAACACCAAAATAATAATTGTTGTTGTATCTCTAAACACTCTCAAAATGTTTAGTTTAAACGATGTCAACTCTAAACTATAATATAATAATAATAATAAGCAGCAAGTCGAAAGATTATAGAACAGAACACAGACAAAAACAAGTCCAACAACAACAAATTTCAAAAGTTTTGAACGCAACAACCTCTACTTCCCACGTAGCTAAAATCAAAAACAGCAGCAGCAGCAACAACAACAACACTAGTAACCGATGTTACTGGCCTTGAAAAACGAGAAACGTAAAGGAAAAAAACAAACAAACAAACAAAAAAACTAAGTCAGACATTGAAACGTTACAATAAAACTTATGTTTATTTTTTTAAGTTTTCATCTATTTATTTGTTTATTTATTTATGTTTGTCTACAGCGTGATGGTGCCACGCTAAAATCACCGGGGGTGATGAAATCACTAGGGGTGATGAAATCACTGGGGGTAATTAAATCTCCAGTGGTTATGTAACCAAACATTCACCACTCCTCGATATGAGTGTTTAAATGTCGAACCTAAACAGTTCGAATAACGGTGAAGAGGAAACTGGAAAGCCATGTGACAGACTCTCACCCAGCAAGTGCCCCCTGGCCCAGCAGCAGGGACCTGGCTGTCATCCAAATACTGCTGGTGTTGGAGGAAGAAGAAGAAGAAGAAGGAAAGGGACAAGAACCAACTGGACGAAAGAATTGAATAGAACTGTAATGGAATGTTACCTGAAGGATAACCCCAAGGAAAAAGGCTATACATAACATCTAGAACGAGATTGGTCTATTTAAATTAGATGAACAAAAATTGGCCGGGCAGGCTCGTCTAATAAGAACTAGTGGATAAGCGAGCTGGAACTGGAGGAGCTGAGCAGAGAGATTAGGTTAGAAATGGAGAGTGGAGTATGCCAGACAAAGGAACCAGTGGGAAATGAAGGTGAAGAGGTTGAGAGAACCGAGGAAACATCCGAAGCAGACAATGATCAGAATGCTGAAATAAATAACAACTGGAACAAAGATACGGCCATTGAGGAAATGAATGCTGACGGGCTAGGACAAGTTTGGTTGATATCCTAAACTTAGTGGTAGATGAAATGAACAATGATAGTGGAACACCTATGAACCTAAGATTTGTAGACAGGAAAAAGTTAAAAGAAACAACAGCTAAGGTAAACAAAGTCATCCCATACGTTGAGGCGAGGAACCTTCACCAGTGCAACAATATCCTCAAAGCAATAGCAAATGCGGTGAGGAAATTACTTGGCATAAAAGCGAGAGTAAACAACAAACAAGAAAGATAAGAACCTTGGTGGAAGAAACGACTGAATGGTCAAATCAGAAAAATGAGAAATAACATTGGAAAGCTTGAGTCCCTACTGAATGGGACACTACAAAACATAGACACTAAAAATAGACTGGAAATAAAGTACAAAATTAGGAGGAAAAAGCTAAATATCATCATAGAGAAACTGAAGCAATGCATTGTAGCAAAGAGTGCAAAGATTAGGCAGTATGAGAACAGAGTCAGTCAGTATAGACAGAACCGCATGTTTGACAACAACCAGAAGATGTTGTTTGGACAGCTTGAAGGGAAAAAAAGAGGCAACGAATTGATCCCTGAGGCGGAACAGACATTCTGGAAAGGAATATGGGAGCAGGATGTTGAACATAATGATCAGGCAGTGTGGATTGAGACAGTAGAAAAGGAGATTAGTGAACAAGCACACCAACAAACTGATTTGAGTATCACAGTTGAAACCCTTAAAGGGCAGACCAAGCAACTAACCAATTGGAAATCACCAGGCCCAGATGGTGTGCAGGGGTATTGGATTAAAACTATAATATCCCTCCACCCGAAACTGACAACCATGTTCAATGACTGCTTGATGTCGGGTGAGTACCAGAGTGGTTGACAAAAGGTACCACAGTTCTGGTAATGAAAGACCGAATCAAGAGTAATGATGTTACCAACTATAGACCTATCACATGTCTGTCCGTAATGTGGAAACTGTTAACAAGCATTGTGTCTGAGGAAATCTACCATCACCTCCACATAAACAACTTGTTACTGGACGAACAGAAAGGATGCCGAAAGAAGTCCCATGGTACAAAAGACCAGTTACTTATTGATAAGATGGTAATGAGGAATTGCAAGAGGAGACACACTGGTCTTGCCATGGGATGGATAGATTACAAAAAGGCATTCGACATGGTGCCTCATTCTTGGATAACCAAAAGCCTAGAGATCTTCAAGATGCCAGATAACATCAGACAGTTGTTGAGCAAAAGTATGAAGTCCTGGGAAACAGAGTTAACATCGGGTGGAGAATCCTTGGGAGGTGTGAAGATCAATAGAGGTATCTTCCAGGGAGATAGTTTGTCCCCTCTATTGTTTGGCCTTTCCCCTCACCGTTATATTGCGAAAAGTGAGAGCAGGATACAAGTTGGGAAAAGGAGAGCTTACCATCAACCACCTCCTCTTCATGGACGATATTAAACTCTTTGGGAAGAGTGAGGAGTTGGATGTACTTGTTGACACTGTCCGGATTTTCAGCAATGATATATGTATGGAATTTGGTATTAATAAGTGTGGAGTCCTAGTGATGAAGAAGGGTAAATTGAGCAAAGCAACGAAATCCAGGTACCAACAGGTGAGATGATAAAGGAAATTGACACTGAAGAAGGATACAAATATTTAGGTGTTCTGGAGGCAGATGACATCAAGAACAAAAAAATGAATGAATTGATAAGATCTGAGTACATAAGGAGAGGAAGGAGAGTATTAAAGTCCCATCTAAATAGTAGGAATATCATAAGTGCAGTGAATTCCCCAGCTGTGTCTATTATTAAGGGCGGTGGATTGGCAGTAATGGAAGAGGGACTGACGCATAGAGTTACGGCCCTTGCCATTCTGAGTTCAAATCCCACCGAGGTTAATTTGCCTTTCATCCTTACGAGGTCGATAAAATAAAGTACCAGTAATGCAATGGATAAATGCTGGCCTTGTGCCAAACGTAGAAACAATTATTAGGTTGCGGGAATTCTGAAATGGAATGTTGCTGAACAAAAAGAAATAGATAGGAAGACTAGGAAGCTATTGACTCTACAACATGATCCACAAGAATAGTGATGTCGATAGACTCTACTTAAAGAGATCTGAAGGTGGAAGAGGTCTTATCAGCATAGAGGACTGTGTTGAGATGGAGAAAAACAACCTGCACAAATACGTGACTGACAGTAGGGAGCCAATGCTCAAAATTGTACTGAATGAGAAGACAATAGACCAGGGGATGACCAAGGAGCAAATAACAACAAGGAGGAGGAGCAGCCTTCATGAAAAATCCCTTCATAGTACCTTCTTTAGGAAAACTGAATTTAGAGATCCACAGACATGGAACTGGTTAAAAAGAGGAGACCGTAAAAAGTCTACAGAAGGAATGCTGATGGCTGCGCAAGAGCAAGCCCTCAGAACGAAGTGGGTGAAACACCATATTGACAAGGAGGAGGCTAGCTCACTGTGTAGGATCTGTGGAGAGAGATAGAGGAGACTGTGGCTCACATTGTATCCGAGTTTAAACATCTAGCCCAGACTCACTATAAAGGCTGGAGACATGATGTGATAGGCAGGGTGATCCACTGGCATCTATGCAAAGCAAACAATTTACCATATTCTGAGAAGTGGTATGAGCATAAGCCAGAGTCGGTGATAGAAAACGATCAGGTGAAGGTGCTATCGGATTTTAGGATACAGACGGACAAGAAATTAGAACACAATAGGCCTGACCTGGTGGTTTTGGACAAGGAAAAAAGATTGTGCCTGATTGTAGATGTAGCCTGCCTATTCGACACGAGATTGAAAGAAAAAGAGAGGGAGAAAATTAACCGATACCAGGACTTAAAGTGGGAGGTAAAAAGGATTTGGAACTGCCATGAACTCAAGGTCGACCCGATTGTCATAGGCGAACTAGGTACTATCTCAAAGAGTTTCCAAGGATGGTTAAAGATGAATAGTCCAGCTCCACTTTTTGGAACACTTCAAAAGGCATGCTTGCTGGGAACAGAAAGAAGCCTCCGATACGTCCTGAATATCTGAGGCTGCAGGGAGCGACTTTATATTCATTTCAACAAACTTTCCAGGTAAATAACATCAATGACTGAGACTCAAAGAACAAAAAAAAATAATAATAATTTCTTTATTTATTTTTGTTTAATACTGGTAAAAATGATATGATTGAGATTATCCGCTGAGAATAAACTGTAATCTCTATATTGATTAGAATGGCGGGGGCTTGGTGCTGACATGGACAGCAATAGGGAAATAGATGAATGAATACTAGCTATGGTGGACTGAACAGACGAAGATAGCATTAGATAGTATTTCCCATTCTAGTACAATCAAAGCAGCTTCCCCTCCCCTCGTCAGCGTGTTATAGCATATGCTTATCGTAACTCGAATGAACAATATCACTTCAACAGCGAGCATACAAAGAACCAAAGACCAAAAACCCAAAAGCCAAAACCAAAACACAGTTTATATATTTATCATCTGTCTGAAGACACCGCATTAAATGACTATTAAATATTGACATTCAATGCCTTAGAAATGTGCATAATGGGGGTTATGTTGCCAATAAACGGAAGCGTAAAATGTAAAACAGTCTTTTCTTACTTAATAATTGTTTCTACGTTTGGCACAAGGCCAGCAATTATCCAT
>OZ024741.1:63318861-63341361 GCA_964016885.1 Eledone cirrhosa | reverse complement strand
GGATATAACCCTACAGTGTTCTAGTATTATATATATATATATATATATATATATATATGTGTTAGGTTGTTTCCCAATGGGTAGAACTGGTGGTTCTGGTCTGTAAATAATGATGCAACAAATTAATTAAAGCACTCAACATTATGCAAGTCATCATTGTAAATGTGGTATCGGGTGATTGGCACATGAACGAAGTAAAGTATTCATTAAAACACCAAGAGAAGGGCGTACTGGGACATTTACTTGAGAATTTTAATTCCGCAAAATCACTATTAATATTACGATCGCCCAGTTCCATCATCCGATTGTGATGCAAGACAAGGCGATCTCATCAGATGTCATTTGCAGAATTATGTAACAGGAATAAGTTGAACCCAAACAATAATGGAAGATAAGGAAAATAGAAAATAGTAAATTCGATTTGGTGGCAGCCTGCAAATATGGTGTTGTATTGATAGTAGATGGTTCCTGTATATAGTAGTGAAAAATCAGGAGGGCATATCCAAAATTGGTAGATCACTGAGTCCAAATGAAGATTTGGGCATAGAGTTAATTCCACAACAAACAGTTACCATACCATACTCGAGAAAGATTTTCAACTCGTGTATGATTATAGTGTGAAGAGTACACTATAACCATACACGAGATGGAAATCCCTTCATGTATGGTTTGATAATTGTTGTGGAATTAACTAACTGTATATATATATATATATATATATATATCATCATCACCATCATCATTTTTACGCCCGCTTTACCCTGTTTGCAAGGGTGAGACGGGAACTGATTCTGGCTTGATTTCTACAGCTGGATGCCCTTCCTAACACCAACCTCATTTACAGTGAGTGCTGGGTGCTTTTTTGCCGTGGCACCTCCACGACTACTTTGTAGTGGAATGATAGGGACCCTCATTTCATTTCTACAGCTGAGTAATATGGAGTAAATGTGAAATAAAGTGTCTTGCTCAAGGAAACAATACATCACCCGGTCTAAGAATTGAACTCATAACCTTTCGATTGCAAGGCCAATGCTCTAACCACTAAGCCATGTGCCTCTCTCTCTCTCTCTCTCTCTCTCTCTCTCTCTCTCTCTCTCTCTCTCTCTCTCTCTCTCTCTCTATATATATATATATATATATATATATATATATATATATATATATAAATATATATATATATATATATAAATATATATATATATATATAAATATATATATACATATTAAATATATATATATATAAAATGTATATATATATAAAAATATATATATATATAAAATGTATATATATATTAAATATATATATATATATATATATATATATATATATATATATATATATATATATATAAATATATATATATATATATATATTAGGACATTTTATCTCTTGGTCTATTTTTATTCATATGTCCATGTTCGCAACAACGCAGCACGCCATTCTTCACTCACATATTTTTTCCCTTCGATGTGGTTCGTTAATTATAATTTAAACAATTAAGAAATTAACAATTAGAAATTAAAGGATTAAAAAAAATTCTTTTCAGGTGATAATTTCTAATTGTTAATTTCTTAATTGTTTAATTTATAATTTCTGATACTTGATTTAGGATTTTAATTTTTATTTACAACTCTCACTCTTAACTTCCAACGTAAAACCATGATACCTAGAATTGAGTTTATTTTCCCTTATTAGGTGATGGTCAGTCGTACCGTCAACGCTTAGTGAGGGGTAGTATTATGACCTGTAAACACTAACACTCTCCCATCCCCTCTGGCTCTCGGCTGACTGCCACAGCCGTGATGGGTAGCAGTAAAATATGGTACAGACATTGGTGGGCCATTGTTTTGACTGAGAGGGTTAACTGACTAAGCGAATTTCGTTGAAATCTGCGGTAGCTAATGGTCAACTTCCTTCGGACATGCGCTTGCGTAGGCCGGTGGGGGTGAATTGGTACTCACAAGGGAGCGGATGAAAAACCCCAAAACACGCAATTCATCCGTTCCCATGTCGATCCAATTTGGATTGCCTCGGAAACATAACCTTATTATGTAACAAGCTGTCTGATGATGACACGACACTCGCACACAGAACAGTGTGGCCAGTGTCGTCACTGAAATATATATCACAGCATTATTATTAAAGGACTTGAGTTCAAATCCCGCCGAGGTTGACTTTGCCTTTCATCCTTACGGGGTCGATAAAATAAAGTACCAGTAATGCACTGGTAATTGCTGGCCTTGTGCCTAAAGTAGAAACAATTATTATTAAAGGACTTGAACATCTGAAACTACTTCGCTTTTCCTTATTCGATATTTACTCCGTCACTCCTATGTGGAAAAAGTACGTTGAGTGCTTGAATGAATTGCATCAATATTTACCCTAATATATATATATATATATATATATATATATATATATATATATATATATATATATATATGTATATATATATATGATGTATATATATATGTATATATATATATGATGTATATATATATGTATATATATATTTGAATTTACCTTCGGCATATGCATATATATATATATATATATATATATATATATATACATAATATATATATATATATGTATTAAATATATATATATATTATATACATATATATTATATATATATATATACATAATATATATATATATATGTATTAAATATATATATATATTATATACATATATATTATATATATATATATATTATATACATATATATTATATATATATAATATATATATTATATGTATATGTATATTATATATATTATATGTATATTATATATATTATATATATATATTATATATATTATATATATATGTATATATATTATATATATATATGTAAATTCAAATATATATATATACATATATATACATATATATGTATATATATATAATATATACATATATATATGTATATATATGTATGTATATATATGTATATATATATATATTTGAATTTAGCTTCGGCATATGCATATATATATATATATATATATATATATATATATATATATATATATATATATATATATATATATATATATATACAAGCAAATTATAAATGTAAACATGTAAGTATGTTTTTGAAACGTTGCGCTAGTTTGAAATTAGAAATTAGAAATTATAAGCTTTCACCGTATTTTAGACTAAAGAAATTTCTAGCCTGATAGTGGGGTTTATAACCCTCGGAGAAATGGAAAAAGATGATTGTTGCCGTACGTCAACACTCATCTTTTTCCATTTCTCCGAGGGTTATAAACCCCACTATCAGGCTAGAAATTTCTTTAGTCTAAAATACGGTGAAAGCTTATAATTTCTAATATATATATATATATATATATATATATATATATATATATATATATATATATGCCGAAGCTATATTCTAATATATGTATTAGAATTTAGCTTCGGCATATGGACACGTTTTCCTGTTTATGAACACTTGCGTGTATATAAGAATATTTACATTCATGTATATGTCTATATATATATATGTCTGTGTGTGTGTACTTGTGTGTGTAAATACACATTTATATGTATGCGAAAATGATTATATGCATATTTGTACATGTTTTTAATCGCATGGAATAACATTTTTCAATAATTACCTCTTTTATTATATTTCAGATATTTACTACTGTATTCAGGAAAACAGAAAAGAAATAACATATATACACACAGGCACTTACACTCACGCACTTATACACACACTTGATTGTATATATATATATATATATATATATACATATATATATATGTATTTATATATATTCACAAATCTATGAATATATATTCATAAATATATAATTATATAACTATACAAATTATATTGCCATATTTTTCAATATGGTTGTATTCGAAAATGCAGGGCAATGTTTTCAATATCTCGGAAGTAACGCCTTTGGGAAAGGAGATGGTAAGTAAATATCGAACATAATTCTATTAACAATACATGTAGCTGAAAGCACGTCTTTGAGTGTGTGTATGGGAATGTGTGTGTGTGTGTGTGTGTGTGTGTGTGTGTGTGTGTGTGTGTGTGTGTGTGTGTGTGTGTGTGTGTGTGTGTGTGTGTGTGTGTGTGTGTGTGTGTGTGTGTGTGGATGTGTATGTGAGTGCGTGTATTCACCTACACTATCCTTTCATCCTTTCTGACGAAGTCTATTGGTACATATCCTTGACTTGATCTTAACAATTTTCTTAATCTCTAGTATGGTATTCAGCGCTGAGGCTCGCAACTTCAACACCAACAGATATATATGTACACTTTTTCTTCATACCTCACATATACCTCAAAGGGTCTTGGGAAGCTGACACCTCAAACACATCTTCTGTTCTATTAGAAGCAACTGTTTCCAAATGAACTGGACAGATTCTCAATGGAGATCAACCGACCTTATGTATGCTTCCCTACCATATTGGTCTAACTTTGGGTCTCCTCCCTGTTATATTGGCCTATAGAATCATTCAAAGACCAACCTATATTTGCCTATAGAATCATTCAAAGACCAACCAACGCACACACATAATATATGTATATGCCCATTCCGAGCTGAGGATCCGCTAAGGTGAAACAATTGTTCTCGGTATGGTGAACTAACTGTTGTGTAACCACTTCTATATATATATATATATATACTTAGGGAAACAGAAAATTGCTTATTGTGATCCAGTTCGTGGTTAAGAAAGCCAGTTTCATGGACGGTTTCAACGTACGGTTAAGGGTAACTCCACAAGTTTGTAAGAATTCCGTTCAATCTTGGAGTATAAAGTATAAAAGAGAAAACACAGGTAAGCATTAAGAGAAGGATTTTATTCAGGTATTTACGACCGTTTCATTGGTAAGTGCAACCTTATATTGCTATACTGCAAATAGCAACCACTCAATGATAATTGTTGTTCACGTCCAAATTTTCAAAATAGTGAGTAAGTTACTCTTGATATAGTTCTTAATATATAGAGAAAAACATTTTTTTCGAATTATATTTACTAGTATAGAGAGAGAGGGAGAGGATTTAGAAAGTGAGGGGACACCCGGAATAGTATACAGAGAGAGGAAGGGGGACAAGATTTAGGAAGTAGAATTACAAACTGAGATGGAGTGAGGGGTAGAGGTGGAAGGATTCTTTGATTAGTTTTGATATGTAGACTTCATGTCGGTGATTGTAGTGAATTAAAGAGAATTAAATTGATCATAGTGGGAGGGAAGGAGAGAGAGAGAGGGGGCGGGGGATAAAGAGATAAATATATATATATATATATATAAAATAAAGATAAAAATAATAATGATAAAAATAAAAGTAAAGTAGGGGGGGGGGGGAGAAAGAAGAAAAGAAAAGGTAGCCAAAAAGGGGAGGGAAGAAAGGAAGAAAACGAAAAGAAATAGAAGTGGAATGAAGGAGAAGGGAGGGATATAGGTATTGGTTTTAGTGTGTAATTAAAGGGGTTAGATACAATAACGGTATATAGTCTAAGTATATGCAGTTTGTCAGTTGGTAGTAAGAGATTAAGGGTTCGATTTGCACTTGTAGTGCAAAAACTTTTCTTTGAGTCTATGGTTACAATAAATTGATCTTTCGATTTTATTGTTGAGTAACTTATTCTTCGAACTCAAAATGTGGAACAGCTCAAGGTCACATAATCGACAGCTTCTCATACCACTCCGATATGGGGGCGCGTTCGATAATTTTTTCCACTTCAGGGTGTATTGATGGTTACTTTCCCTCAGTTGCCAGGTCTTGTTTGCAAGGTTAGTTACATAACGATGCTGGGAATGTTTCATTGCGTAATGGTGTGTATATCAACGGGATTTAAATGTATTCCCAGTCGCTCCGATGTAATACCATTTCTGGTTGTCTGATTCCATTGTGCATTGGTAAACCAGGTTAGACTGCATACATTCATTATGTAATGGACAGGTTTCAGGTAGGTGGCAGTTACAATTCTTGTCATGGGCAACTTTGGCATTATTGGTGGGCTGCGATGCCTGTACAGGTGTGTTACGTTTTGTTTACCTATTAGTAGGTGGTTGTGTATTAGATATTCTGTTGTGTTCAATGGTGATTGTATTGTTATTGTTATAAATGTGTGTTCTAGTGTTGTTATGTATCTGTTTAGCGTTAAGCATCTTAATGTGTGCCTCTATATTTGGTGCCGTGGAGTAAGATAGTCTAATAGATTTAGTGTTAAGGATTTTGCTGTATCTATGTGAATCTGGAAAGTGTTTATTTATTATTCTAAAGAAGGTTAGTACTAATAGAGGTGTTAAATATGGGGTTATACCAAATATATTTTCTACTGCGTGACTTGTTTGATTTCGATGTTGTATTTCTATTTACCGTATACTTTGTAGTTCTATGCGTAAATGTGTGTATGCGTATGTTTCTGGAGTTTGTGTTATGCGTGTTCGTGTGCGCTTTGCGGAGGCTTTCATCTATATATTCTACTCTACCTAAGTGGCCTGTTTTGTCTAGTGCGGTATTGTAGTATTATGCATGTTCCTCGAATATTTGTCGGTTAGACGAGAGGCGGGAGATCCTAAGGGATATGCTGCGTGGAATGGATTTAATTATGGATAGTGGGTGGTTTGAGTTACAATTGATGTATGCTAAGTTTTCATTAATCTTGTGAAAAGGTCTTATAAGTCCCGTATTTAGGTTAAGCGTCTCGTCTAGAAAGTTAACTGTTTTAGTGCTATACTCATACGTTATGCTAAGGCCTAGTTTCCCGAGAGTCTTTCTAATATTCTTACGGAGTCTTTCTATGCTCAGGTTATTTAGGTTCTTAACTAGAAGAAGGACGTCGTCTCTGTAGATTCCACCGTGAAGGTGGCTAAACTCACTCTGTAAACTATGGGCTATGTAAATACCTACTAAATCTGTGACGTGAGCCGAGTCGTTAGCCCCCATCGTGATGTCAAAGTTATTTAATCAATCCTTACGTTCCCAATAGGCGTTTTCAAATTTAATTATTGTTTTCATAGCAGCTAATATAATTTTTATCTCGTCGTCTGTTAGGTCAGAATTGGCTTTGGCGAATGCTAAGGCTTTATCTAAGGTGTTGGAGGATATAGAGGAGTAATAGTCGTTAATGTCAAATTGTATAAACTTAGATACTTTTGTTAGCTATATTGTTAAACCACTTAATTGTTTCGGTAGCATTACCCCATAGTTTAATCACTAGTTTATTCTTCATTTGTGCTATCACTCTGTCTAATATATGTTTGCTAATTTTCCCGATGTCCGATTTGGACGGGCATATAAGTCTAATTGTGGGGTTATAATGAAAATTTACCTTGTGATCCTTGAGATTAAATGTGGGGGTAACATGGCCTAAGTGGCTCCGTTCTGACGTCTATTCCTAGGTGTTTGACTATATTGTGTATGAGGCGGCACTGATAAACATCAACACCTAATCTCTTTCACGAAGCAGTCGTTGTATGTAAAACGGTCAAGCATGTATACATTACCAGTTTTGTCCGCGGGCACAAGTAAATCCTGGCATTTTTCCATGCTTTTGATGGTGGAGCTGAGACTATTGATATATTTGGTCCGCCGTGCACTATTCCTATGGAACTTGATGTTACGAACTATGTTGATTATACGGTTTTCAAATTCCCCCAGCTGTGCATTATGCGGTGGGTGTCTTCTCCATCTAAATATCCGCTTTAGGCGGTCCCGAGAGGCGTCGGGTGCGTGTTGTGTCCGTCTGTCGTGGAGAAATGCGCGCCACCTCATGCGACTGATGAACAAGTTGGTGTGGTATATCAGCAGGCCCATGTATGTGTTATCAGACGGGATCGGTATGTCTTTCAGGGAAGAAGAGTAATTGAATTTTTCCATGGCGGATCGCTGTAAGCGCTCTACTTGTGGAGGTGCGACCTGTGTAGCAGTAAATACTGACCAGAACTTAAGATGGCGTGGAGTAACAACAGCCAATGGCATGACAAGAGTGGAAGAGCTTTTTTGAGGGTGTTTTTTTATGATAACACCCCAGTGATAAAATTTGCTCCGAACGAACTACCCGTGTCTGAAGGAATCTGCAGCCGTAGAATCAGCCAGATCCATACAGGGACCATGTCTCGAGCTACCTGCCCGCCAAACAATTGTAACACGCAATAAATTGAGTCCAGATGCATCACTGATTTTTCGTTTTCTTTATACTATATATATATATATATATATATATATATATATATATATATATATATATATAATTGGAAAATAGTAAAATCGAATCTCTGGCGGTTTGCAAGTAAATTCGGCCTACTTATATGAAATGATGATATATATATATATATATATATATATATATATATATAGAGAGAGAGAGAGAGATTCAAACCTATATTTGTTTGCCTCTGCAAGAATACTGCCTCTAAATTGGGCAGTGTCTCTAACAAGTTCTACTGCATATTGGCATTTTAACGCTTATTTTGGAATTTTGAGATAAAGATGAAAGGTTAGATAATATAATTGCGTGACAGTCTAAGCAATGGCCATCATATTTTATTTGTTTGTAGTGGTTTCTGACATTTTCCCAAAAGGTGTTTATTTACGATTGTTTTAATGACTTTCGTTCTTTAATATTTCAGAAAATATTTTAGAAAATATTATCTTAGAACACAAAGCTGTAATACAGAGTATTCACAATATCAGTGGGATTTATATTTTAACATGAAATTCTTTATAGTTTGAATGGAATGTTTAATTAAGAACAAAAAAACAAAAAAAATTCATAAGGGAAAATATTATTTCATAAAATCAATATTAAAATGATATTAAAGATGCCAGTTTTGGCTTCTTTCATAACTTAATATTTCTTTAAAGTTTCTTGGTAAAATCCCCCTCATCAACCCCAGATTTATGTAGATTCATTACACTAATTCATCTAGTTTATGGTCCCTTGGTAATTACTAAAATAATTAATAAATATTTCTTTCACATTAAGCACTATCCAGTGAATTGTGTCCGTGTAACATTAAGGTAAACAAGAAATAACTTCATTTGATGTGCAGATGCCATTTAGGATTTTATACATTGAAAATGGCATGAAATATATCTTGTTATATTTTAATAAAAGTGTATTTAATGTATACTTGTTATTTCTATTGCATTAATTTTAATCTATACGGTGGTTCACCTTTGGGGAAAGCATCAATGAACATCCTACCCTGTTATAATATCACGAGTTGATCTTATCTAGCTTCTTTATCCTATCTATTCCCTTCCATTATCCCCCAGAGTACATGGTGCATACTTCATTCGCAACGTTTTCTACGATAGTTTTCAATGTATACTCTGTATACTCTGATCCTGTCCCTTTGATTAAATATGTGCAACTGCATGCAGTACATGTTATGTGCATTTCTCTATTTCTTTAGGATTGCACACGAAGGACATGTTCGTCATTTCCCTTATTACGTCCGCTACTATGATATTATTTGTATGCTGTCTGAGATTGCTGGACTCCAGTGGATAAGATATTTGGAGGTCATGGGCTTAGCGTAATGTAAATGGATTTTTATCTTAATCTTTCTAGTTTTCAGTCAGAGTAGTTTGTAGTTTGGGTGTTTAGTTAGATAATCTTTGGTTACCTTAATACTGGATGGTGTTGGCTATTTACTGGATGCTCTCCATGCTGTTCATCATTAATTCCTGAAAGGTATTCTGTGGGGTTAAGTTCACTACTATATTGATGTCATCTGCGTAGCGTAAGCCCACAGCGAGGAATAGATCCCTGCTAAGCCTTCAAGCTATTTGTCTCCCCATACCATAAATATTTTTGTCACATCACTTGTGATACTGACTCCGATGAATATATAGCCCTACAATGTTATATTTATATTGACTGCAATAAGGTGTACGATTATTACCCTCGCTTATCATGGTTTTCGGGGTTCCGTATGGCTCTAGTTCCATGAATCCATCTTTCTAAGGAGGGATAGGGTCTTAACTGCTACAGAATTTGCCAACACCACGTCTGTACTTGTTTTACGTGAGCCAATGGAGGATGCCCAGCTACATAGTATCAAACGTTTCGAACTTCATATCATCCTAACTGACCACAACTATACATTTCTCCAGAGAAAAATAAATATTGAAGGGTGAGTGTAAGGAAATCACAGCCATATAACGTATTATACATCTTGTTAGCTGTATTCATCGATTCTACTGAGATATTTCGTGCTGTCATTGACATTTTCACGATCTAAATAATTGAATAATAAATATTTATTCTAGAACACAGCATATATTTGAATGTTTAAGGTAAATTTAATGCAGATATAACCATAGCTATTTTTTAATTAGGCGCCTTTACCATGGATACAAGGAATTGTAAACACGTTCTGCCATTTATCTGTACATAAACAAATATAAGGCAGCTACGTACGTCAAACATGCAAATTTCATTAACTAAACTTTGTTCAGTCTGAAACGCTAATAAATAACACATGCCCCATTAGGCATACCTTGGAATCGAACGTGGTTACAAACAAAACTGTATAATTATACGGCTACACTAACATTATCAACGAATTATCTAATTTTCAACATTATAAAATAGTAACGACATCTCAGACGAAACATTAACATCAATCAAAAGTGTTGAATGTTCATCCATTACTATGACTTTTGCGTTATCCTCTTTAAATAGTTCATTTGTTTTAGACGGCGGGAAATTGTGTATGTGGCAGCAAATGCTTTCGTGTGTGTACGCATGTGCATACGTTGTGTTTGCAGAAATAAAATTCGGTAAGCACAGATAACACTGGTATAATATCATGATATTAGTTAACCGATGAGTGGTGGATAGATAGTATCTGTAGAATGTTGGACACAATACTTTACAGTATTTACTCACGACTTTCTACGTTCAGAGGTAAAAACCCGACGATCAAAACTTCGCCATTTATCATTTCAAATATACAGAATAAACTACCAGGCACGTGCTGGAGTTGAAGTAATCGACCCCTCCCATAAATTGTTAACCTTATACCTGTGTTAGAAAACATTATATTAACAGCCTCGCCGAGGTTAACTTTGCCTTTCATCCTTACGGGGTCGATAAAATAAAGTACCAGTAATGTACTGCTTAATTTCTGGCCTTGTGCCAATAGTAGAAACAATTATATTAACAGCCGCTGCGTCACTTCACGGTGAGAATTTAAGCTCTATCAGTAGATAATCCCATATCGACAGGCCAGTGAATCGCCTCTAGTAATTGACAATTAATTCATTATATTGGCATCGGAATGATAAAAAGGGAAAAGAGAACATTAAATCCGGCGGGAATTGAACTGAGAGCGGCAAGAGACAATCGAATGCAATGAATTAATTAATGGATGTTTTTTTAAAGATATTGCCTCGTCTACTTTCCAAATAAATGTCAAAGATTAATGAGGTTCATAGTTCAAAAATAGAAAAAAATATTTCGGTTTAAAAAGATATCATTGATTAATATATGTTTACGGCATTAATATTTAGATTTGAAATTGATTAATGTGTTCTAATGTCCTGTTTCCAATTTATAATTGATAGTGAGCTTTGTTTAATGCATAACAACTTAATAGCATTTGTCGAATAGTCATTTAATTTCAAATTGGTTTATGAGAACTGGTATTTTATATGATCTATATTTAACTATGAACCTCAACATTTTGCCTGTCGTTTAATATGTTGTGATTACGGGGTGCAGTTTTTCTTTCCCTCATATTATCCAATAATGATTGCTGTGTCTATTTCTGCATAACTGCTGAAGATTTCTGGTCTTATCTGCATATCCGAACATATATTTGTGTTTTAATAGAAAAAAATCATTAAATGTAGCTCTAGCTATACATATAATTTAACTACCAGATTAGCAAAGTTAAAAAAAAAACATCAGAAATAACTTTCTACAACTAGAACCTCTAGATATGTAAAGGTTTTGACTCTGCAAGTTTTCCGTTAGATAATTGTGTTTCGGATTCGATATTTACTTTTTTTAAAATATACTTAATAATTCAGTTTTCAAAGAATATATTAGGTTCAAAATATATTTTAAAGATTGTTTATCGAAATATGAAAATATCTTTGAACAAAATCTTTGAAAATAACAATTGAAAAAATATATAGGGAAAAAAATCTATCACGTCCTTCGAAACCATAACCGAACATTGCTAGCATAGCAAGAGCCAACCTTTAATAATTACTGGTTTTACTTTGCGGTAACCATTATAATATAAAAAGGTTTATTTAGAAAATCATGTATCATCATCAATATATATATATATATATATATATAGAAGTGGTTACACAACAGTTCACCATACCGAGAACAATTGTTTCACCTTAGCGGATCTTCAGCTCGGAATGGGCATGGTTATAGGAACAGGAAGGACAACCGTACGAACGCGCATGCGCAGAAACTCGGTCACTTCACACCGGCAATACTAGACTGCGTGCGAGAGGTGTAAGGGAGATAACTGCGAAAGTCCGAAAAGTTTTTAGGTTGAAAATAAAATTACAAAGAATCAGTCCGGAGCCTTTTAGTTATGCAATAGGTGTCTAGCGACGTGTGGACAACGTGTGAAGAATTCATTTCTCATGTTTAGGCAATCACTATTGCGTAATCTCTTTAGAGTATTTATTCGTTCATCAATACATAGTCCACACGACGGATTGCCCCTTGCGTATGGCTTGGACTTAGTGATGGCTTTCCATTGAATGGAGTAGTCTATACTTGAGTCTTTGAGGGACCATACGTGGCTCGCGAGTTTCGTGGATGAACGTCTGTCCGGGTATCTGAAGGTAGACTGGTGGTTAAGGAAACTATCCTTGAATCGGCCCTCCGCCATGCCCACATAGGATTTGACCTCCTGTGGTTCGTTTGGTCGGTTGGAAGTGACCACAACTTCATAGATTACAGCAGGTGTGTTGCATTGCTGTTGAAGGGGGAAAGCTTCAGGCTTACGGCAAGAGCACCCTGGTGGGGTGTTGCTCCTAGGGCTGCTGGTGATGTGGGCCTTCATGTTCTTAGCGCAGGAGTATCCTAGTTTAACTTTGTGCCGGTTAAAGATGAAGCAGTATTTATAACCTATGGGGAAGTGTCTATCTAAGAGGGCTAGAAATTTGTTTCCTACATTGGTTTTAACGTTGAGTGAGAAGGGAGGAGAGAACCAGATAGTTTGTCTATTGTTGCGCTTACATTTCTTAATGGTGTTGTTGCTAGTGGGAGAGTAGGTGATAGGTTGTGAGAAGCCACTGTTAGCCAACGCCGTGTTATAGTAGGGTGCCGCCCTGTCAAAGATAGCCTTATTAGAGGAGAGGTTTGAGATTCTAGTACTGATATTCTTAACGAAGTTTCAAAAACCGTGGGAGGGTGGCATGAGTCCTTGTGAATGTAATTAAGTTTCTCGTTTAGCTTATGGAATGGTCTGTGGGTGTGTGTGCGAAGGTCTAAATTAATGTCTAACAAATCTACGCTAGAGAGGTTGGTGGCTACTGTTATCCTAAGACCTAACTCATTGAAGGTAAAGCTAAGTCTTTTTTAAGCCGGTCGATGTCGTGACCAATTTTATGGCTCGATAAAGTCAGTCCATCGTCACGGTATATTCCCGTGTGGAAGTCCGGGAATCTAACACGTAATATGTCTAAGATATATATATGTATATGTATATGTATATATATATATATATATATATTTATATGTATATGTATATATATATATATTTTTTATATATATGTATATATATATATTTTTAATTTTTATATGTATATATTTTATATATATGTATGTTCTGTGTATATATATATATATTATATATATATATGTATACTTGTGCGTACATACATGCATGCATATATATGTATACACACTTGTATGGTTTTGTGTGTGTAGATGTGTGAGTGTCTGAGGGGGTAGGTGTGAGTGTATGTACACGTCAACCAGCATAAACCTTTTATTTCTAAATGTTCTAAACTATCTAAGTATTGGACTCTAACCATTATATTAAGTATTACCACCCCACATTTTGTATGTGTGGGTGTGTGTGTGTGTGTGTGTGTGTGTCTGTGTAGGTGGGTGTGAGTGTAGTGCAAGCCAACCTACATAAGTCTTTTTATTTGTAAATTTTCTACTCCAACCATAAATTTCAGTAGCACCACTCCACATAAATTCCTCAGTTTAAGAATGACCTGTAGTATCTATTTCATATATCTGACCAGGAATGCCTTTTGTGAAAATCAGTCATATGGAACTATTGTCATCTTGCCTGACGGTTTGAACTTTACAAAACCACCTGCCACTTTGAGGTCAAATACCCACCCTACTACCATCTACAAACTGACCAATGAGAATCAAGACTATTCCTCCTGACAACATTAAATTATTCCTAACAAGCTCATATGTCCCAAGGCTCTGATACCATCAACACTATAAACACAGAGCTGGCATATCTAAGAACTGACTAACTGCCTGATGAGGTCATAGCCATTCAATGGCTATCATCGAAATATATATAGCAGTAAATAAAGGATTATGAGTTCATGCAATTGAGTTGTTTCGTCACTATTATAACTCCTGAATTTATATCTTCATTGAGTGCTCCCTATCCGCAAACTGAAGTACTGGATTTTACCAACACTTACTTTCTTGCTTATATATATATATAACGAAGGAAGTGTGGTAAGGAACCAGGTGGACTATAACGCACCAGAGTAGTGTACACTTTGTGCAGTAGAATGGTTAATAGGAAAAGAGTCAAGACCCACAGGGTAGAGCTCAAGCCGTTTCGACGGCTATTTCTGGACCCTTTTGTGATGTTTTATATATATATATATATATAAATGGAATAGAATGAAACGAAATTTCATTTCTCCCTCTTAGTACAGCACTTACTTAAATGTAAGTATGTATGTATGTATACGTACATACATATATGTATACAAACGTACAGTAGTATGTATATATATACGTACATGCACACATATATATATGCACGGATCGGATTACCGAACATTTATTATAATGCTCTGTTTGTTTGTTTGTAAACAAACAAACAGCCCGAAGTACGCTGTACAGTGTTTAGGCAACACGTCACTTTTTTGTTCAACACTGACACAGGAACGATGTACTAGTTTCAAGCTTATTAGCTATCGTCAGCATCGTATACCTTCCTGCCTGAATGTCTGAAAGTATATACTTTCCTTATGCATATAAACGGCTGAACAGCCTAATTTGCATATCGAGCGAGTTCACTCGGCCGGGCGCACCGACATATGTATGTACGTATACATACATACATACATACTTACATTTAAGTAAGTGCCGTACTAAAAGTGAGAAATGAAATTTCGTTTCATTCTATTCCATTTATCGTTTTCGATGCGCCCGGCCGACTGAACTAACTCGATATGCAGATTAGGCTGCTCAGCCGTTAATATGCATAATGAAAATATATATTTTCATTCGTTCAACCATCTGGCAGGAAAGTATACGATGCTGACGATAGCTAATAAGCTTGAAACTAGTACATCGTTCCTGTGTCAGTGTTGAACAAAAAGGTGACGTGGTTGCCTAAACACTGTACGGCGTAATTCGGGCTGTTTGTTTGTTTACAAACAAACAAAGCGAGCATTATAATAAATGTTCGGTAAACCGCTACGTGCATATATATGTGTGTGCATGTATGTATATATATACATACTACTGTACGTCTGTATACATATATGTACGTATACATACATACATACTTACATATATATATATATATATATATATATATATATATATATATATATATATATATATAATCTGAACTCACTCGATATGCAAATTAAGCTGCTCAGCCGTTAATATGCATAAGGAAAGTATATACTTTCAGACCTTCAACCATCTGGCAGGAAGGTATACGATGCTGACGTTAGCTAATAAGCTTGAAACTAGTACATCGATCCTGTGTCAGTGTTGAACAAAAAGGTGACGTGGTTGCCTAAACACTGTACGGCGTAATTCGGGCTGTTTGTTTGTTTACAAACAAACAAAGCGAGCATTATAATAAATGTTCGGTAAACCGCTACGTGCATATATATGTGTGTGCATGTATGTATATATATACATACTACTGTACGTCTGTATACATATATGTACGTATACATACATACATACTTACATATATATATATATATATATATATATATATATATATATATATATATATATATATATATATATAGATAGATAAATCTACCAAAATTTACGGTAGTGTCCAATCCGTATGAAGAACTCAATGTAATCCGGATATCATGGAAAGAAGAGATGCATTCAAAAATCACTTTCGGTGAAAGATAAACGGAATACAGAGTCAAGATAAAATATTAAAAAAATAATGAATAAAACAATGAAACAGTTCCTTATATTAAACAAAAAAAGTTCATTATTTAACGATCTTAAATAATAGATCGTTAAATAATGAACTTTTTTTGTTTAATATAAGGAACTGTTTCATTGTTTTATTCATTATTTTTTTAATATTTTATATATATATATATATATATATATATTAAAATAACAGATTAAAGTTTAAGCAAAGAATCGCTGCTTTCACCCTTAACGGGATCTTCTGAAACTAACAAAGTCAATCTGTAAACGCAGAAGTGGATATTTCAAAAAACGTTGCAACCGGAGGAAGACAGGAAGACAGGAAGACTTTGGTTCGTGGAAACGTTCGCTGGCAAAGAACGGGAAAAAACGAATATTATACGTCATTAATAGGAGCGGTGAAAAACAATTACGCGCAAAGACAGAACCACGCTTATGGTATAAAAGAGGTCGTAGACTAATGTTCTCTTAGGTGGTTCATAGAGACGTTCTGTGGCAATGAACGAAAAAAACGAAGATAATACGTCATATGTGGAGCGTGGAGAACAATAGCACGCAAAGACAAAACCACGTAAATGGTATAGCAGAAGTTGTATATAGTTTCCATTTATTAATATCATTTATATATATATATATATATATATATATATATATATATATATATATATATATGTGTGTGTGTGTGTAGTAATAATAATACATTTGAAGACTAAAATCCAAAGATGGCTCAATAAGGATAAATATATATCAAATATATAAGAACCGTAGAGCAAATATTTATTAAAATAACAGATTAAAGTTTAAGCAAAGAATCGCTGCTTTCACCCTGCTTTCAGAAGATCCCGTTAAGGGTGAAAGCAGCGATCGATTCTTTGCTTAAACTTTAATCTGTTATTTTAATAAATAAATTATATATATATATATATATATATATATATATATATATATATATATATATATATATACTATAAATTATGTCCTTAGAATCATTTGATAAGATATATACTCAATTTCCTCTCCCATTTAGCATAATCAACCACACAAAAAAAAACAATTAAACCAGGCTATAAGATTAAAAGGCAGCTGTGAAGAAATTGTAGATAAATAAACGATAGCCATTTATTCGCGACCAACAGCCATACAATATTTACCCATCATTTCAATAGCACGTGGAAATCGATTAAATATATCGTCAACCATACACAATTAGGTATACAATTAAAGTTAGAAGAAAAAATGCATATACACATACCAGGATTACATGGGTAAATATTCTATGGCTGTTGGTCGCGAATAAATGCCTATCGTTTATTTATCTATTATTTCTTCACAGCTGCCTTTTAATCTTATAGCCTGGTTTAATTGTTTTTTTTTTGTGTGGTTGATTATGCTAATTGGGAGAAGAAATTGAGTATATATCTTATCAAATGATTCTAAGGATTCTATTGCTCTGATTATTTAATTTATTAATTCATCATTGAGCCACATCGTGAATGGTTGGCAAAAACATATCTATAGCTCTGTCTAGTTTGTGTATATGTAAATCTTTATATATATATATATATATATATATATATATATATATATATATATATATATATATATATATATATATATATATATATTAATAAGAGGAATTCCAACTTTGTCTGATTTACTCGTTTTATTTACAATCCTTTAAAATTTATAATGGTATTAAAATGAAATAGTATGATAGAATATTAAATGTTAAGTGTTAATTGAACAAGTACTTTCACAATCTTCAGGTTCATAATGTGTGGTGACAGTCAAGTTTGCAATTTTCATGTGTGTGTGTGCGTGTGTGTGAAGTTTGTGTGTGATTCTGTAATGCAAATGCACACAATGATATGGAAAACAATATTAGAATGATAAATATGTATATTTTCATCGTTTTCATGATTTATTTCATGTTTCTTTTTTATTACACAGGTCTTTACTGCAATGGAACATTCGATACGGTTCAATGTTGGCCAGCAACGAGGGCAGGAGAAGTTGTTCGACAGAAATGCCCACCTCTCAGAGGATTAGATCCTACTCGTAATGTCCTATTATTATATATATATTATATTCAATATTATGTTGCCAATAATGTGGCTAGCATGCTTTTGTTGATATTGTTGATGTGTTTGTAGATTTTGTAGACAATCCCATTGTGCTTTGTTAAGGTTGTTGTTTAGCTTCAGGTCAGACCTGTTCGAATAGATGTATGATCAAAAACCTCACAACAGTAGCTATCTTGTTTTTAAGGATAAATATAACTGCATTATATAAACTGTTCCTGCACACGCGGGTTTCTGAGGAAGTCATCCATCTTATTTTCCTATCTCTTTTTCTCTCAGTACGTGCCATTATTTTTCTAGTGAAATACGCCCACTAGAGACATAATAGAGAGAGGTTTTATTATATCAACGTGTAATATTTCCTGTACAATCAACATGTGGTAACAATATTAAAGTGACATACAACACACACACGCATACACGCACGCACACACACACAAACACACACATCATATATATTATATATTTAAACATATATTTATTACACGTAGGATTTAAGCTGGATTTAAGCTTTGTGAGTGGGCTTAAATATAACTAAGAACCCCAAATCTACTTCCATTACAGTAGCAAACATTAATAATGATCACACTAGTCATTTAACTAATAACACCTTACACAAATGCTCACAGACACGCACGCATATATATATGTGTGTGTATGTGTATGTATGTGTGTGTGCATGTGCGTGTTGTATGAAAGATACTACATGTGAGTATGTCTATTACCAACGGCTCATTCTTTCGTCTATAACTGTCAACTGCTTCTCTCTAGCCTATACACTGTTTTACTTCACTGCTTCTTCCATTTTATGTCTCAAATGACTAACTTTTCTCTCATTCACCTACCGTTGCTTCTTATGTTCATTCATTGTCATTTCCGTCTCTATCGCTTTCTATTTAATAATACATTGTATTTCTTATTCCTTCAGTTTCCTATATCTTGTTCTCCAGTCGTGACCAATATAACTCACTTTTAAAGATTATTTCAAACATAAAAAAAAACAGCCAACCTTTTTAACGACACTTAAGTCATCATCACGCACGCTTTTCTTTAACGATGTTCCAAGACTGGTCAACACCACTCTATTGTGTTTTAACTATGACTCTCTACTTTCCAATTCAAATGCATTCCATGTCTGATTATCCAATTTGATTTTTGTTAGTGTGTTTTAACCGTGAACACTCATATGTGTATACTTTTCGTCTTCAGTAGTACTGCACTTGATTTATTCAACTCTTATGTATAGATATCAATTAATGTTATAGTTATCTGCACATACATATATACATTCATACATACATACATACATACATACATACAGACATACATACATACATACATACATACATACATACATACATACATGGTGGCTGCCAACTCGTTTTCGAGTACGGCCACTACGTTATATCCATGTAGGAGAACCCCTACCGATGCGCTGAACGAGAGTGACTTTTTAGTCCAGCCAGCGACTTGAAAACTCTGGTACAAACACTACACTTGTGACAATTATTGACACATAGTGCTGGGCCCATGGTACCATGTGACGACAAGTGCAGAGATCTCCAGATATAAAGCAATGCCTGTGCCATGAAGTTTTTATAGTGAGCAAAGGCACTGCACAAAGCCAGTCCTACTCTCTTAAACAAGATAATATTTACCAAAAAGAAGAACAAGTCAACATCATTGGATATCATCAGGGTTGCAGGTGTTATATCAGAGTTTTCCTTCTCCTAGAATTCTGCCTTAATAAAGGCTAAGGGGTCATCTCTCCCAGTGATTTTGGATGGCCATTGACTCTTACGAGCTCCTTTGCCCTTTCACAGGTTTTGTTTTTAGTTCTGCAGGATGTCCAAAGTCACCCTCCTCACCAAGAAACCTTGGTGGGGTTGCCAGTTTAGTCGCCAACGACCCGACCATGGGACAGGTTGTATTAGGATACATGTTACCAGCAGCACCAACTGGTGACCTGACATACATATATATATATATACATACATATATACATATATATATATATATATATATATATATATATATATATATATATATATATATATATATATACATACATATGTACATACATATATATATATATATAATGGCTGCCCCCTCGCTATCGAGTATGGCCATTGCACGAGAAGACAAAAAAAAAAAAAAATAATAATAATAATAATAATAATAATAAAAAAAAAAGAAATATATATATATATATATATACATACATACATATATACATACACACATACATACACATACACACACATATATACACACACACACATACATTAATAACAATAATAATAATAATAATAATAATAATAGCAATAATAATAATAACGACAACAACAATAATAATATACATATTCATATATATTTACACACACACGCACGCACATAAGCATATCTACACACACACACACACACACACACACACACGATAACAACTAACAGTGCTGCGATCGAATGTGGCTTTTTAGCCCAGCCAATGATCTACAATGTCTTGCACAGAGTCGGCAACCAAAACATTCACTGGGAATAGTCGGCTGTGGTTGGAGTTCGTGTACTTTTGTATGTCGCTTGAGCCCTCCTGCTGATTTATATTCTCTACCACATGTTTGGCAAGCATGATGAGTAGCATCTCCAACAGCAGCCTGGTAGTCAACCACTGGTCTTACTTTATGACTGCGAAGATGACTTTCGAGTCCAGCTTTGCTTAGGCAGAGTCTCGCACAGACGCTGCATGTCAGCACCATAGGAGGACCCTCGCCGTCTGGAAGTGCAGCAGCAATGCCCTTCCTCACATCCCGCTTTACTTTCTCGTGTGCGATTCGAGATGCCTCAAAGGCAACTTTTCCCTCATATACAGTCTTTCTCCATTTATTACGATCAGCAGCAATATTTTCCCATGTATCAGCAGAGATGTTAGCGTCTTTCAGAGAGGCTTTCAAGGAACCCTTATACCTCTTTTTTGGTTTATGTGGCGGTCGTTTTCCTTAACCAACTCTCCATCATAGAAGAGTTGTTTTGGTATTCTAGAATCCTTCATCCTGGCAAGGTGACCACTCCAACGGAGTCGCTGCTTAAGCACAAGAGCTTCTATGCTGTCACACATAGAGCTTTCCAAAATCTCGACATCACTGATGTGGTCCCTCCAGTGAACGCCATGGATCCGTCTGAGACACATCTGATGGAAACGCTCCAATTGCTTAAGGTGGTGTCGATATGTGACCCAGGTCTCGCAGGCATAAAGAAGACAAGAGAGTACACATGCCCTGTACACCTTTACCTTTGTCCTCCTGCATATGTCTCGCCGACCCCAGAGTCGCCTTTCTAGCTTTCCGAAAGCATCACTTGCTTTCCTAATCCTAAGTGAGATTTCACCGTCAAGGTTGCCGTATCGATTGACAGTGCTTCCCAGGTAGACAAATTGATCAACCACTCCAAGTCGTTTGCCATACACATAGATGTTTGGTTCAGTGTACTGCTTACTAGGGGCAGGTTGGTACATGACGACGGTTTTCTTGAGACTGACAGTCAAACCCAGGGCAGTGCAAGCGTCAGAAAATGCATTCAAAATGTGCTGCATATCACTCTCTGTGTGCGCTACAATATCACAATCATCTGCATACAAGAGGTCTCTTATGATTGATGTAAATACTTTTCTCCTCGCAGCAAAGCGCCTGATGTTAAATATGCTGCCTGAGGTTCGATATCGGATGTAAACACCAAGCTCGCAATTCCTGAATGCAATACAGAAAACCATTGCAAAGTATATGGCAAACAGGGTCGGTGCTGGAATATCCCCCTGTTTCACTCCATTTTTTACTGAGATTTTACTGAGATAGGCTCCGACATGTTACCTCCGACATTAACCCAAGCCTTCATGTCGTCATGGAAAGACCTAACTAAAGCAAGGAACTTATCAGGGCAACCAAGTTTCTGGAGAACCTTCCATAATGCCTCTCTGTTGACAGTATCGAAAACCTTTGTCAGATCGACAAAAACCTGATACAGATCCAAGCCTTGTTCAATGCACTTC
>OZ024741.1:63251361-63313861 GCA_964016885.1 Eledone cirrhosa | reverse complement strand
ACCTCGCAGGAATCATTCAAAGTCCAATGTCTCAAAACATTACGATGTAGTATCTGAATTTTTCAAAACAATTACAATAGATTAGGTTCATTAATATTTGAAAGGTACGCACAAAATCTTACTTTAACTTCAATGTCTACCAGAATATGACATTATGTTATTAGTTATTAACATACCAGCGCAAATTATTTCTGAAGCTCATTTCACAATATACCTATTCTTAAAAAGAATATATATGAAAGTCACGTCTATCCAATTGGAGATAACGATTGTTGTAAGCTGATTACCACATAAGTCTCATTTAATACAGTTTGACATAATATAAGACTATTCGACGATAACTCTATTAAATGATGAATATTTTATTTATTTATATATTTTAAATTTATATGTAATTTAGATTCCACTAACTTAATTTTAAATCAAGTGGATTGATTCAATTATAAATTAAATATAATTTTACTCACTGTAATTGTATCTTGTATAAACTAATCTCATTTTCAGCTGATTGACACACATAATGGTGTATAATTATGTAATTATTGCTGGGATGACCCTAATCAGTATAAATTTAATTTACCATCTTGAGCAAGGAACATTAATCAGCATAAATCATTGCCTTTTTGTCAGCCATCAAATAAACAGTTTTTAAAATATACAGCATAACAATAAAGGCCGGTGGTAATGGCTATGGCTTCTGTAGTTTGATATTTGTAATTATTCAATTATTTAGATATTTATATGGTTGATTTGCTTAATTTAGTATTGGTAATGTTTTTTGCCATATCCCAGTTTATTGAATTATTACTCCTTTTGTAATTCTCATGCGTATGTGCGTGCAAATGACCATATCAATAGTCAATCCCTACAAATAATAGGTAAGAAAATCGGGAAAAGTACCTCTGAAGACGGAAAGAAGTGGACACATGCATCTACAAAGTATCGAACCACGCATCTCTCTCTCTCTCATATATATATATATATATATATATATATATATATATATATATATATATAAAAATATATATATATATATAGCATCTTCGTCTATGGCACCATATTAGACTTTCTGGGTATGCGCCTATTTCTTATGAGTTCATTGTCATAGAGATGATACCTAGGTGCTAAAATCCATTTATACGTAAAATATAAAATATTGTACAGTTTTTGGCAAATTAGATTATAGAACGTATGAAAAATCTTCAACTAATCTTTAGCAGTAATTCCGAAAACATGTGAAAATAAGAAGTGAAAAAAACCTGACTGAACAATAGATATAAGGTGGCTCTTATCTAACAAGATGAAACAATCATATGTTCAAACAACAGTCCGATAGATGGGAGTCAAAACCTGTAACTACTCAGTTACATTTACATCTGCATTAAATCAATTAAAATATGAAAAAAACAACAACTGTTCTTTAGTGGGCGGTATATTTGAAGGTTTAATATTCATCACCGGTTATATTGATATAGATGAAACTTAAATGATTAAATATTGACTTAAATGAAATGCATGAAATAAAAAAAAAATGAAAGATGAGCCTATTATCATGCTCCACATACTTGGATACAGATATATCGTAGAATCAATCTAATGCTTGAGAAAAAAGAATTCGAGAAATACCATATTTAAAATGAGATTTTGTCTAACCTATCTAGTTATACATTAAAAGAAGCGCCGGTGTGACATCAATTCAAACTCTTTAGTTTAAAATAAGAGTTTCGAATTGAGATGATGTTTAGATATTAATATAAATGTAACTGAATCAGACGTCTACAAATTTGTTCGCAAAAGAAATCCTCTAGTGTAGTGCGTTAATATATCAATGCTATTGACAAAAGTGACAAATGTATTGGAGGAAATTTACACATTGGACGCCGAGTGTATTATACAAGAACAGACAGTAGTTGCATGGTTAATGTAACATATTTCTTGATTAAAGTAATAGATATTTCATACATTGTCGCTAAATTTATATTCTTTTTTGTCGTTATTGTATAAACTCAGAACTGCGCTATGATGAGAGGCTTCCCAACTATAACTATTCTATAGTTTCACCGGCATCACAGCTAAATTAAATGTGTTATTTTATTCTGAAGCATTTCGTTTTTGTGATTAACTCCTGCCGATTGACCTTTCAATCTTCTTCTTCTTCTTCTTCTTCTTCGAACACACCACTCTAAACTATTTTCTTTATTTTGTATAGAGTCTTCGCATCCAATCAAATTACTTCGTCAGATATTCCTTGTGAGAATACTGACTAACAATATTATTTCTTGATTGTTATGCGCCACACATATTAAACATATTCTAAAGCCCCACTTTTTCTTGTGTTCAGTTCAAACTCCGGTCCATGTGTTCATAGACAGAATGTTATTCCTTCCATTTAATACTGACTTTAACACTAACTTCAATTTTTATAGTCTTTAATACTAGATTCAATTTTCATAGACTATCCAAGCCATTGCTAAACTGGTGTGTCTCTAACTATCTTTTAATGTCTTTTTGGCAATTAGTAGTTGATCCTTTGTTCATCTATTGTCTTTCTTACACCCCTTCTGTTCACCTGGTATTTTTCCTTGTCTATCAAAAAACTCATACATAACTTCAGCCAAAACACTTGTTATTAACTTCCACACTAATGGAAGCAAGATATTTGGGGAATGTTTTTCACGGCATTTATCCTGCTTCTTTCAATCACAACACAGTTCTCCCTATAATCATAAATGGGTTCACCATCAAGTTTGTAATTCATGATTATTATCATTATTTGAAACTTCCTTTCAATGCTGCTTTTTTTCTCAAATCATGCCGAGAGTCAACCTGACGTCCGAGGCAAGATCTAGTAATACACATATTTTACAATCATTTATCATACAAATGATGTCACAAAGAGACACACAACAGTAAATACTCATTGCAAGGTTTTTAAACTGATAATACACTTCCCAAGACAAGGACAGTACCAGTCAGCACTATTTTCTGTATATCTTGCAGAGATGGCTTTCTAGGTATTCGGTATTTTTCAGTTATTTTTTTTTATCATTCTAAGTGCGCCGATTTGTACAGGCTTTAAGATACCAGGCGTTCTCAATTTCAATTGATAGATCTTTATACTTACTGAGCTTTCTGAACTCTTTCGAGGTTATGTTACGATCTGATGGAATGCTCATGTCAATTAAAAAACATATTTTCTCCTTATGATCTTTCACAATTACATCAGGTATGTTGGTCTTGATTGTTCTGTCAGAATTCACAGGGAATACCGATAGGATTTGGTACAATATTCACTCTGTTTTCAGGACATAAAACCTGCACATTACCCAGTGTATTTATTACCCCACTCTATCATGCCTCGTTTTATATTCCTGAAGAGCTAATACTTCGAAACCTGAAACCAAGTGGTCAATGGTCTCAACATACATCACAGAATCAACACTTTGGGTCAATTCTAATTTTTGCTCATCGCAGAATCGACATATTTGAACAATTCCACTACTACTACTACTACTACTACTACTACTACTACTACTACTACTACTACTACTACTACTACTACTACTACTACTACTATAATAATTATTATCATTATTATACATTTTTTTTATGTTTCCTTTACTATTACTTAGTTAAGTATTTAGTTATATACAATTATGAGATTTGCTAATACCATATTGAAGTCAGCTTTGTTTCATAAGTCAGAACAATAGTACCAGTCTTATATCATATATATTCCTCCAAAATATGTAAACTTGATTTTATGCTAGAAATTAGAACTATTAAGGGTGGTAGATTGACTGTGCTGGTAGACGTCGGACAAGGTACTCATGTTATTTAATTAAAACTTTCTAATTTCTGAATTCAAAACCCACAGAGGACAATTTTGCCTTTCATCCTTCCGGTCTCGATAAAATAAAATACCATTGTGGTCGATATAATTGACTTTCACCTTCCTCGAAATTGCTGGTCTATACCAAAAAGGTTATGTAGAGTAAGTATTAGTTATATCGAACAATAATAATAATAATCGATTTTTTTAAGCAAACGGCCTCCCTATACTTTGCCTTTGATGACTATCGTCATCCGTTTATTAAACGGTAGCTTCGAGGAACACTCGACATATTTCTGGGTTATTTCCTTTCATCAAACTAATCGAATATTATTATTATTATTATTGTTCTTTGAGTCTCAGTCATTGATGTTATTTAACTGGAAAGTTTGTTGAAATGAATATCAAGCCACTACCTGCAGCCTCAGATATTCAGGACGTATCGGAGGGTTCTTGCTGTTCCCAGCAAGCATGCCTTTTGAAATGTTCCAAAAAGCGGGGCGGGATCAATTTTCTTTAACCATCCTTGGAAACTCTGTGAGATAGTACCTAGTACGCCTATGACAATCGGGACCACTTTGACCTCATGGCAGTTCCAAATCCTTTTTACCTCCCACTTTAAGTCCTGGTATCGGTTAATTTTCTCCCTATCCTTCTCGTGCACTCTCGTGTCGAATGGGCAGGCTACATCGACAATCAGGCACGATCTTTTTTCCCTGTCCAAAACCACCAGGTCAGGTCTATTGTGTTCCAGTTTCTTGTCCGTCTGTATCCTAAAATCCCACAGCACCTTCACCTGATCGTTTTCTATCACCGACTCTGGCTTATGCTCATATCACTTCTCAGAATGTGGTAAATTGTTTACTTTGCATAGGTGCCAGTGGATCACCCTGCTCATCACATCATGTCTCAAACCTTTATAGTGAGTTTGGTCTAGGTGTTACACTCGGATACAATGTGAGCCACAGTCTCCTCTCTCTCTCCACAGATCCTACACAGTGGGCTAGCATCCTCCTTGTAAATATGGTGTTTCAGCCACTTCATTTTGAGGGCCTGCTCTTGCGCAGCCATTAGCATTCCTTCTGTAGCCTTTTTAAGGTCTCCTCTTTTCAACCAGTTCCATGTCTGTGGATCTCTAAATTCAGTTTTCTCAAAGAAGGTACTATGAAGAGATATTTCATGAAGGTTGCTCTCTCTCCTTGTTGTTATTTCCTACTTGGACATCCCCTGGTCTAATGTCCTCTCCTTCAATACAATTGTGAGCATTGGCTCCCTACTATTAGTCACGTATTTGTGTCGATTGTTTTTCTCCATCTGAACACAGTCCTCTATGCAGATAAGACCTCTTCCACTTTCAGATCACCTTAAGTAGAGTCTATCGACATCACTCCTCTTGTGGAACATGTTGTAGATAGTCAATAGCTTCCTAGTCTTCCTATCCATTTCTTTTTGTTCAGCAACATTCCATCTCAGAATTCCCGCACTGTACCTAATAATAGACACAGCTCGGGTATTTACTGCACTTATGGCATTCCTACTGTTCAGATGTGACTTTAATACGCTCCTTACTCTCCGAATGTATTCAGATCTTATCAATTCCTTCATTTTTTTGTTCTTGATGTCATCGGCCTCTAGAACACATAAATATTTGTATCCTTCTTCAGTATCAATTTCCTTTATCATCTCACCTGTTGTTACCTGGATTCCGTTTCTTCTGCTCAATTTACCCCTCTTCATCACAAGGAGACCATACTTACTAATACCAAATTGCATACATATATCACTGCTGAAAATACGGACAGTGTCAACAAGCACATCCAACTCCTTCTCACTCTTCCCGAAGAGCTTAAGATCGTCCAGGAAGAGGAGGTGATTGATGGTAAGCTCTCCCTTTCCCAACTTGTATCCTGCTCTCACTTTTCGCAGTATAATGGTCAGGGGGATCAGGGCAAGGACAATCAACAGAGGGGACAAACTATCTCCATGGAAGATACCTCTCTTGATCTTCACGCCTCCTAAGGATTCTCCGCCCGATGTTAACTCTGTTTTCCAGGACTTCATACTTTTGCTCAACAACTGTGTGATGTTACCTGCCACCTTGAAGATCTCTAGGCTTTTGGTTACCATGTCGAATGCCTTTTTGTAGTCTATCCATCCCATGTCAAGACCAGTGTGTCTCCTCCTGCAATTCCCCATTACCATCTTATCAATAAGTAACTGGTCCTTTGTATCACGGGACTTCTTTGGGCATCCTTTCTGTTTGTCCGGTATCAAGTTGTTTATGTGGAGGTGATGTTAGATTTCCTCAGACACTATGCTTGTTAACAGTTTCAACATTACGGACAGACATGTGATAGGTCTATAGTTGGTAACATCATTACCCTTGGTTCGGTCTTTCATTACCAGATCTGTGGTACGTTTTGTCAACCACTCTGGTACCTCACGTGACATCAAGCAGTCATTGAACATGGTTGTCAGTTTCGAGTGGAGGGATGTTATATTTTTAATCCAATACCCCTGCACACCATCTGGGCCTGGTGATTTCCACTTCGTTAGTTTTCTGGCCTGCCCCTTAAGAGTTTCAACTGTGATACTCAAATCAGTTTGTTGGTGTACCTGTTCACTAAGCTCCTTTTGTACTGTCTCAATCCACACTGCCTGATCATTATGTTTAACATCCTGCTCCTATATTCCTCTCCAGAATGTCATAGTCTGTTCCGCCCCAGGGATCAAGTCGTTGCCTCTTTCTTTCCCTTCAAGCTGTCCAAACAACATCTTCTGGTTGTTGTCAAACATGCGGTTCTGTCTATAGTGACTGACTCTGCTCTCGTATCGCCTAATCTTTGCGTTCTTTTCTACAATGTGTTGCTTCAGTTCCTCTATGATAATATTTAGCTTTTTCCTCCTAGTTTTGTACTTTATTTCCAGTCTATTTGTAGTGTCTATGTTTTGTAGTGTCCCATTCAGTAGGGACTCAAGCTTTCCAATGTCATTTCTCCTTTTTCTGATTTGACCATTCAGTCGTTTCTTCCACCAAGGTTCTGATCTTTCTTGTTTGTTGTTTCCTCTCGCTTTTATGCCAAGTAATTTCCTCACCGCATTTGCTGTTGCTTTGAGGATATTGTTGCACTGGTGAAGGTTCATCGCCTCAAGGTATGGGATGACTTTGTTTACCTTAGCTGTTGTTTCTTTTAACTTTTTCCTGTCTACAAATCTTAGGTTCATAAGTTTTCCACTATCATTGTTCATTTCATCTACCACTAAGTTTAGGATATCAACCATATCTTGTCCTAGCCCGTCAGCATTCATTTCCTCAATGACCGTATTATTTATTTCAGCATTCAGATTATTGTCTGCTTCGGATGCCTCCTCCGTTCTCTCAACCTCTTCACCTTCATTTCCCACTGGCTCGTTTGCCTGGCATACACCACTCTCCATTTCCAACCTAATCTCTCTGCTGAGTTCCTCCAGTTCCAGCTCGCTTATCCACCCATTAGTTCTTATTACCCGAGCCTGCCCGGCCAATTTTTGTTCATCTAATTTAAATAGACCAATCTCGTTCCAGATGTTATGTATAGTCTTTTTCCTTGGGGTTACTCTTCGGGTAACATTGCATAACAGTTCTATTCAATTCTTTCGTCCAGTTGGTTCTGGTCCCTTTCCTTCTTCCTCCAACACCAGCAGTATTTGGATGACAGCCAGGTCCCTGCTGCTGGGCTAGGGACCACCTGCAGGGTGAGAGTCTGTCACATGACATTCCAGTCTCTACTTCACCGTTATTCGAACTGTTTAGGTTCGACATTTAAACACTCATATCGAGGATTGGTGAATGTATGGTTACATATCCACCGGTGATTTTATCACCCCCAGTGATTTGATCACCCCCGGTGATTTTAGCGTGGCACTATCACGCTGTAGACGAACATAAATAAATAAACAAATAAATAGGATAAAACAAAGCACCAGCAACGCACTGGGCAATTGCCGGTCATGCGCCAAAGAAAGAAAAAAAATAGAAACAATTATCATTATTATATTATAGTTTAGATTTGACATCGTTTAAACTAAACACTTTGAGGGAGTTTTAGAGGTACAGCAGCAATAATATTTTTGTTGTTGTTGTTGTTGCCTCTGACCGGGTCATCAAATCAGTCTATTTATATCTTTTGATACCTTCCTCACTTAGTGGGAATACTACTATCCCTCTGTCTTAACAGGATGTAGTGGTAGAGAATAGCGGCGGTAGCGATAATGATGCAGTGGTGGTGGTGGTGTTGTGATAGTAGTACTGTAGTGAGGGTGTTGAAGTTGAAGTAACAGTTGGTTTGGCTAGATTTTTTTGTGTGGTAGTGGTGATGGTGGCGGCAGCGGTGGTGGTGTTGGTGGTGAAATTATTTTCCTTTTATCCACGTAGCCATTTTCCTCTTTTTGTCTATGACATTTCTGATCCAAAATTAAATATTAAATATTGGGGCCCTATGCTATGTGATGCGTTGTCGCTTGCTGAGAGTAAAACTGTAATCTTATGTTCCATTTGTAATGAGAATTATTCTATTACAGTTGTTTTAAATACGTAAAAATCAAAAACTTACGGGAGCGGTTCCATAACACTATATCCACCATCTGCGTCCCCTTCCCTTATTATTATTATTTTTATTATTATTATTATTTTTTTTTAAATTATTATTATAGTTGCATTTATCTTGCTTTATGTTCATACGAGTTATCACCATGTCACAACCAGTGACCTCAAGAGACAACAAGGTCCGCCATGTTCAAGAAAGAACATACATACACACACATGCATCTTTAGGTGTTTAGACTTGTGATGTACTTATATTGACAGAATCTTCCTTAGTATATGGGCAGTTCCCATTAGTACTATCTTTTGTATTTCTCCTATACGCGGGTTTCCTGGGATTTACGATAAGTAATCATTAGACCCCTTAGTTATCATTCCTAGAGCGCCCACAACCACTGGTATTGTTTTAGTTCTCAATTTCCACATTTTTCCAATTTCTATCTCCAGGTCCTTATACTTGCTCAATTTTTCAAATGTTTTTATAGATACATTCTTGTCTATTGGAACGGACATATCAATTAGCAGGCATACCCCCTTTTTAAAGTCCTTCAATATTATATCAGGTCTATTAGCATCTATTTTTCGGTCTGTTTGGATGCTAAAGTTCCACAAGATTGAGATGTGATCTTTTTCAAGTATGGGAGGTGGTTTATGCTCCCACCAATTCTTTTGATGGGGCAGGTCAAAATGCTTACACATTATCCAATGTATGTATTGTGCAGCTCTGTCATGCCTGTTTAGGTATTCGGTTGGAGCTATAGGACTGCACATTGAAATTATATGATCAATGGTCTCTGGTTCTTTTTACATACACGGCATAATGGGCTGCATCCATTTTTTATTATGTTGGCTTGGTAATTGTTTGTTGGCAGACACTGATCTTGTGCTGATATAATCAGTCCTTCAGACTCCGATTTCAGTCCAAAGGATGCCAACCACTGATGGGTTAAAGTTTTGTCAACATCAGGATTGTTAGCTCTTTCTGGATATTTTCCATACAGAGGCTTTTCTTTCCATTTCTTAGCCAGTTTCTGTAGCAGTTCTTTCTTTGCAGTTACTTTTACCTGATTTGCTTTTTCTGTGTTTTCCATTTCAGCAGTAAATGGGACTTCTGAAATTTGTAGTCCTTTACTGTATCTTTGTGCATCTTTTGTAAAGGAGTATGATCTTTTGATGCTTTCGTGTTTTAAAACGAGTTTGAACATCCGATCATGTGATTCCCTTAGATATGTAGATAATCCAATTGTTACAGTTTTCAACGCAATGTCTAACTCGATTAACCTGCGTCCTCCTTCTTTGCCAGGGAGATATATTCTATCTGTATCTGCCTTAGGGTGATGTATTCTATGCATGGTTAAGAATTTTCTAATTTTTGTATCGAGCCTACGGATCTCTGTGCTTGACCAGTTGATGACATTGTAACTGTAGGTTACTACTGGGATGGCAAGGGTGTTTATGGCATCGATCCTATTCCTTGCATTCAATTCCGTTCTTAAGATTGCTCTTACTCTACGGTAACATTCCTTCCTTATCCTTTACCTATTGTCGAGTGTTATTATTATTATTATTATTATTGAGTCTCAGTCATTGATGTTAGTTAACTGGAAAGTTTGTTGAAATGAATATCAAGCCACTACCTGCAGCCTCAGATATTCAGGACGTATCGGAGGGTTCTTGCTGTTCCCAGCAAGCATGCCTTTTCAAGCGTTCCAAAAAGCGTGGCGAGGCCAATTTTCTTTAACCATCCCTGGAAACTTTTTGAGATAGTACCTAGTGCGCCTATGACAATCGGGACCACTTTGACTTCATGGCAGTTCCAAATCCTTTTTACCTCCCACTTTAAGTCCTGGTATCGGTTAATTTTCTCCCTCTCCTTCTCTTGCACTCTCGTGTCGAATGGGCAGGTCACATCCACAGTCAGGCACGATCTTTTTTCCTTGTCCAAAACCACCAGTTTCTCGTCCGTCTGTATCCTAAAATCCCACAGCACCTTCACCTGATCGTTTTCTATCACCGACTCTGCCTTATGCTCATGACACTTCTCAGAATGTGGTAAATTGTTTACTTTGCACAGATGCCAGTGGATCACCCTGCCCATCACATCATGTCTCCAGCCTTTATAGTGAGTCTGAGCTAGGTGTTTACACTCGGATACAATGTGAGCCACAGTCTCCTCTCTCCACAGATCCTGCACAGAGGACTAGCCTCCTCCTTGTAAATATGGTGTTTCAACCACTTCGTTTTGAGGGCCTGCTCTTGCGCAGCCATTAGCATTCCTTCTGTAGCCTTTTTAAGGTCTCCCCTTTTCAACCAGTTCCATGTCTGTGGATCTCTGAATTCAGTTTTCTCAAAGAAGGTACTATGAAGGGATTTTTCATGAAGGCTGCTCTTCCTCCTTGTTGTTATTAGCTCCTTGGACATCCCCTGGTCTATTGTCCTCTCCTTCAGGACAATTGTGAGCATTGGCTCCTTACTATCAGTCACGTATTTGTGTCGGTTGTTTTTCTCCATCTGAACACAGTCCTCTATGCTGATAAGACCCCTACCACCTTCAAATCTCTTTAAGTAGAGTCTATCGAGATCACTCCTCTTGTGGAACATGTTGTAGATAGTCAATAGCTTCCTAGTCATCCTATCCATTTCTTTTTGTTCAGCAACAATCCATCTCAGAATCCCCGCACTGTACCTAATAATAGTCACAGCTCGGGAATTTACTGCACTTATGGCATTCCTACTGTTCAGATGTGACTTTAATACGCTCCTTACTCTCCGAATGTATTCAGACCTTATTAATTCCTTCATTTTTTTGTTCTTGATGTCATCAGCCTCCAGAACACCCAAATACTTGTATCCTTCTTCAGTGTCAATTTCCCTTATCATCTCACCTGTTGGTACCTGGATTCCGTTGCTTCTTCTCAATTTACCCCTATTCATCACAAGGACTCCACACTTACTAATACCAAATTGCATACATATATTATTGCTGAAAATACTGACAGTGTCAACAAGCACATCCAAATCCTTCTCACTCTTCCCGAATAGCTTAACATCGTCCATGAAGTGGTGATTGATGGTAAGCCCTCCCTTTCCCAACTTGTATCCTGCTCTCACTTTTCGCAGTATAATGGTTAGGGGCATCAGGGCAAGGACAAACAACAGAGGGGACAAACTATCTCCCTGGAATATACCTCTATTGATTTTCACGCCTCCCAAGGATTCTCCAGCTGATGTTAACTCTGTATTCCAGGACTTCATACTTTTGCCCAACAACTGTCTGATGTTATCTGCCACCTTGAAGATCTCTAGGCTTTTGGTGATCCAAGAATGAGGCACCATGTCAAATGCCTTTTTGTAGTCTATCCATCCCATGGCAAGACCAGTGTGTCTCCTCTTTCAATTCCTCATTACCATCTTATCAATAAGTAACTGGTCCTTTGTAACACGGGACTTCTTTCGGCATCCTTTCTGTTCGTCCGGTAACAAGTTGTTTGTGTGGAGGTGATTATAGATTCCCTGAGACATAATGCTTGTCAACAGTTTCCACATTAAGGACAGACATGTGATAGGTCTATAGTTGGTTACATCATTACCCTTGATTCGGTCTTTCATTACCAGAACTGTGGTACCTTTTGTCAACCACTCTGGTACCTCACGTGACATCAAGCAGTCATTGAACATGGTTGTCAGTTTCGGGTGGAGGGATGTTATATTTTTAATCCATCTGGGCCTGGTGATTTCCAGTAGGTTAGTTTTTTGGCCTGCCCCTTAAGAGTTTCAACTGTGATACTCAAATCAGTTTGTTGGTGTGCCTGTTCACTAATCTTTTTTTGTACTGTCTCAATCCACACTGCATGGTCATTATGTTTAACATCCTGCTCCCATATTCCTCTCCAGAATATCTTAGTTTGTTCCGCCTCAGCGATCAAGTCGTTGCCTCTTTCTTTCCCTTCAAGCTGCCCAAACAGCATCTTCTGTTTGTTGTTAAACATGTGGTTCTGTCTATACTGACTGACTCTGCTCTCGTATCGCCTAATTTTTGCACTCTTTGCTACAATGCGTTGCTTCAGTTCCTCTATGATAATATTTAGCTTTTTCCTCCTAGTTTTTTATTATTATTATTATTATTATTATTATTATTATTATTATTATTATTATTATTGGCGACCTACGTAGTAAATCGTATCATCCGCAAAGGTTTATTGTTTTCGTTTGTTTAAAATTGCCATCTTTGGCAAATTTTTATTGTTAACTGTATATAAGTGCACATACATTGTTTTCCAAAAAGGACTCTCAAAAAGATTGGGGCCTTTAGCCCAAAATTTAAACTTTTATAATTATCAAAAAAAAACTTTCTTTGAAAAAAACATGGACGACTCACAGCCACACGAAGCTGACAGCCTTCCTCACAAACTAACAACTCAGACCGACACCACCATTGTAAATATTACTACGTTTGCCAACACTAAAAATATAAGCAGTAGCAATATTTTAAATTTTTCTCAGGCAGATATTCATTTCTCGCCATTACCAATGACTGCAGGTGTTAAAGCCGCCACCACCACCACCACCACCACCACCGCGACAACCCCCCCCCCACCACCACTGCGACAACGGAAAGAAAAGAAAAAAATAAATTAACTCGTGATATCGAAATGAATTCAACCAAAATGAACTCTTCCACACCGAACACCACTGACGCCACCACCACCACCACAACTGAAACTAAAATTAATAATAACAAAAATAACGATAACAACAACAGCAACAATGAAATTAAGAAAACCACCCTGAGTTTTGCCAGAGTAGCAAAACAGTGCGAAGCATGTCAGGTAACTCAGATGGAATTAGAAGAAGCCAAAGAAATGGTAAAGAAAGATGGGTACAGGGTCAGCCTCACCCCTCCCATCTAATAAAATGGAGCATCGGCTCCTATGCGCCGTGTCTTATCGAACAATTAATATAAAATCGCGACGAGTGGAACGGGCATCCGAGTCCCAAATCCAAAAAGCTTTGGGACATGTGTGGGCAAAAAAACCCCACATCAGACGTGGGCAGAAGTATGGAACTGTGGACGTGTTCTTTCAAACACCACAGGAGGCTAGAGAACACTCCATGGCCCCATTAAGAAGTGACGACTTCACACTCCTCCCAAGCTATTATGGCCAGAGACTCGTAAAGATCAGGGTCAACCACGTTCCACCGGCCATCGAAATTTCCTGGCTAATAGCTGCCGTCGTCGCCGGCATCGAAGCCAACACAAAGATACTCGAAATAGCGAAAGAAAAGCAGGAGAACTGGTCCGGATCTGGGATGGAGCTCCTGATCCAAGCGGACAAACAAAAGCATTGAGGAGATCCCAGAGGTAATAGACCTCACTAACGGCAACCACCGTAATTGTCGAGGGCAGAAGGCCTAGGTGTGTCGTTTGTGGTGAAGGAACCTACCTAAGTGCTTTCTGCCCTCAGGCTAGAAGGTTGAGGCCACCTCTCCTACCCACCCCTGTGACTCAACCATCAACACCACCAGCACCAGAGATGGCAGCAACAACTGTAGCTGCAACAACAGAAGCAACTGTAACAGCAACAACCACAATAACAGTAGCAAAACCAACACAACCACCACCCAACACGCCAGAACTAGCACTAGCGCCTACACCATCCACTACGCCACAACCAAAACTAACGCCTGTGGAGGATTTTCCACTCCCCGGCCTATCACAACTGGAGACAGATTGTGACGACGAGAAGTGGGAAACGGTATCAGGAAAAAAGAAAAAAAGAAACCAAAAAAGAAAAAAATTCTCTTCCTTCCCCCTCCAAAAACAAAATACAGAGGGAAACAAATAAACTATCAAACAAAAAAACAAAAAAGTTAGGACAGATATGCCACCATCCACACCAGCCTCACCAACCCCATCACACCAAACACCAACACCATCACCATCATTAACCCCAACACAACCATCACCTACACCACAAAAGTCACCTAAAAGAGAAACAGAAACAAACCCACAACAAACACAAACAAAACAAAACAACCTAAACGATACACACTACACCGCATTAAATTTGAACTTGAACAACAACCAATTATTACACTACATCCAACACAACACCAGCATCACAGAAAAAGACTACACAACAACCCAAAAGTTCACACCACCTCCACACATACAAATCACTAGCATCACACAGAAAACGTACATGACACTAAAACAAAATTTCCCCAAAGACATCGGAGATTTCCGACAAGCACTCTCCAGGAGGATTTATAAGGACATCCTTCCTGAGGAGGCCACAAGCAGTGAAACGGATGGAGAAACCGTCCTTCCTCTACGAGAAGTAAGGTAAGTGGTCTTTCCCATCTTTTCCACTCCGTTTCAACATGAGCTCACTCAGAATAGGCAGCATAAATGCGCGTGGCTTGGGGTCGCCATGGAAGCAGGGCCACCTGCTCAACGACCTCAGGTCACTAAACATAGATGTAGTGGCCATCAGCGAGACCAAAATATCCGAAGCACGGGCCTTCGCACCGATCTTCGGCGGCTAAGATGTGTACGCATCTCCCAGCCGTCCGGGATCGGGGGGAGGAGTTGCTGTGCTTTTTCGGAGAGGTTTGGATCTTGCCATACGGACCATCTTCCTGGACCCAGAAGGTAAGTTGGTGGTGCTGGACGTGACCAGCGGAGACGGGCAAGCTTTCAGGTTAGTGGCCGTCTATGCCCCGACAGGAGCAGGGCGGCCTGATTTCTTCCGGCGTCTGGAGACCTTTCTTGGAACGTCCCGCTCTTTAGTGTTAGTGGGCGACTGGAACGGGATCTTAGATGGACGCTGGGACTGTATGGATTAGCGGATAGGGGAGGAGGGTGCAAGAGCCTCACCAACCTGCTCAGGCGTTTTGAACTGTCTGACAGGTACCGATTGGATTTCCCGAATGTGCCAATGTGGACTTGGACAAATCGTATAGAGTCATCCAGATCATATCTAGATAGAGTATTTTGTAGAGAAATAGATAGCTCTAGCCTAGGCTGTCCACAATTCAAGATAGTCAGCTACACGGACCACAAATTCCCGGCTACTGGAAGCTAAACGCGTCCTTACCAGCGCGCAAGGCCTACAGAGACCGGATTAGCGAACTAGTTAAACGGGCGTTGACGGGGGTCATCGTTAACAGCAAGTGATAGTTTGCTCTGAAAAGAGCAATTAGAATAGAGTCCATTAGGTTTAGTAAGGCTTCAGCAATAGACAAAAATAGAGCAGAGGGAGAATTAGTTAGAAAATTAGACGAGGCGCTTAGCAAAGGCATCGCGACCGACGTACTTGCAGCGAAATTGGCCCTTGACCAATTCTTCAATGCAAACCACGAAGGCTGCGTTGTCAGAGCTAGGGTGCGTGCTCTCAGACACGAGGGGACGAAAGCCGTTCAATGGGCCCGAGTGGCGGAGGCGCGTCGTGGCAACAAAGCCACGATCCGGTCTTTGGTGGACCACGACGGGCACATGCTACTCGATCCCGGGCAAATGTGTGAAGCTTTTCAGCAACACTTCGCTCAGTTGTTCGGGGGCAGCGGCGGGCCGGATCGAGGGATGGACTTTAGTGTCTACCTCGACGGAGTGTTGCGAAAAGCCGATAAAAGCCGCTGAAGTACGGGAGGCAATGACTGGCTGCACAAGGAGTTAATCGCCTGGTTTGGTTGGTCTGTCCTATGAACTTTACGTACGTATGCCAGACTTGTTCGGGGGCCTCTTGGCGGACGTCTACTCCAACTGGCAACAGAACGGGAGAATTCCTAGCTCTGTGAGCCGAGGAGCTGTGGGGCTGCTGAGAAAGGATCCGAACAAGGGGGATAACATAGATAATTTTAGGCCCATAAATCTGCTAAACACAGAGTTCAAGATTTTGGCCAAGGTTCTAGCAAAGAGGTTGGCGCTTGACATTGGTGCTCTGGTGGGAGAGGCCCAGACATGCGCCATTCCCGACAGATCCATCCACGACAACCTCCACCTCATGCGATACATCGTAGAGAGGGTAGCTAGGGAACCTGGCACGGATGAGACTTGATCAATTTAGATCAGTGGAAAGCTTTCGATAGGGTCGACCATCGTTACCTAGCGGCAGTCCTGAGGGCAGCTGGATCTGGGCCCGTCTTCCGAGGCTGGATCGCTGCCATGCACAGCGACATCTGCTCTGTGGTGATAGTGAACGGTCACCTTTCAGAACCGTTCAACATCATGCGCTCGGTCCGCCAAGGATGTCCCTTCTCGTCCCTCTTGTACGTAATGACTCTCGAGCCATTACTGCACAAACTGGAGACGTTGAGGGGGTCCCGCGCGAACTAGGATGCGGAAGATCCGTGTCAGCATATGCGGACGATGTCACCGTAGTGGTGTCGAACGCCAAACACATCGAGGCGATCGGTACTACACTAAGAGAATACGAAGCGGTGACAGGAGCAATGATCAACCAGGAAAAGTCAGTGGGCCTGCAGCTCGGCACCTGGAGAGGCAGGTCTATGCCGTCCAACAGCGTCGTCGGGCGCTGGACGGACCAGTTAAATTGCTCGGGGTCTGGTTTGGTCCGGATCTCCAGACGGACAAAATCTGGGACGAGGTGACGAGCAGGGTGGCTTCTCTCACCCAGAAATCGGCCGAGAGGAAGCTATCCCTGAAAGGTCGAGCGGAGGTGGCTAACGCGTATATCGCGTCCGTCATCAACTACCGCCTGACCGTCGTACCTTGTCCTAAGCCCCGCCTGACTGCGCTGGAGCGTTTGCTCTTTCGCTTTTTGTGGAAGGGAAGCGCTCCGATGGTCAGGCGGTCCATCTGCTGTCAACATCCGCTACGTGGAGGGCTGGGCATGCCGTGGCTGATGATGCGCAGACACGCGCTCAGGCTACGACATCTCTACCTCTTCCTCGACAGTGATCAGGTGTGGTCTCCGTTTGCTAGACGCGTCTTTCCCCAGCTCGTCTCCTTCACGGAGCTGCAGTCCTGGGTCAAGCGAAGACCGAGAGGGAGCGCCTGGAGACTGGAATGTCTTCAGGCGCTCACACCCGTCGACCAATCGGGCAATGTGATCGGTGGAAACTCCACCTTGGCGTTCTATAGAGCATTAGTGGAGGGGAAGAGCGACGAAGTAATTGGGGAAACTCTAGGCGTCGACGAAAATCAACTAGCCAATCTCTTCGGAAGAACTTTCGGGCCAGGGTCTATGGACAACTTCCAGAAATCCCTGGCCTGGCAGTGCTACCGAGGAGCTTTGCCAGTTTGGGATAAACTCTCCAGGAACGGAGGTGCCGTCAGCCGGGCATGTCCGAGATGCGCGCAGGGTGACGAAACCGTCCCGCACGCACTCTTCCAGTATCCGAGAATTGCTGACTTGTGGGTTTATGTCGAACTCCTGCTGTCACGTGTAGGACGGATCCAGCTATCAGCTGAGTCCATCGTGAGGAATGATCCGCCCTCTTCCTTTAGCCGGGAAGGGCAGGAAGTTTTTATCTGTCTGGTGGCCATGGCGAAAGAGATAGTATGGTGGACACATTTGAAAGGGCTGAAGACGAGCACTTACCTCTTCGGTGATGCCCTGATTAACTTTTTCAAATTTCATTTGAAAAGGAAAAATCAGGGTAGAGAGGGAAGTGCTTTCTTCCCAGCATTTTGTTGAAAGATGGGTGAGAGAAGCAAATATGGCCTGAGTGAATGGGCCTACTCTGAGTATGTGTCTGTAAATTAAAGGTGGAAAACTGGGTAAGGGCACTTACCCTGGTGGTCAGGGTCACTGTGGCCTTTTAATGGGCTTTCTCCACAAATGTCCCTCGGAAGTCTCCCCCCTATTGGGGAATTTTTCATTGTTATTTTTTATTACATCCTCTGTTTTTTTTTACACGCAGAAATGCCCATTTGTACCGTCCTGTATTGTCCTGTACTGTCCTTAATGTCTACTTTATGTAGACCCTTGTGGTTAATAAAGAAACCATTATTATTATTATTATTATTATTATTATTATTATTATTATTATTATTATTATTATTGTTGTTGTTGTTATTACTCTTTGAGTCTCAGTGATTGATGTTAGTTAACTGGAAAGTTTGTTGAAATGAATATCAAGCCACTACCTGCAGCCTCAGATATTCAGGACGTATCGGAGGGTTCTTGCTGTTCCCAGCAAGCATGCCTTTTGAAGCGTTCCAAAAAGCGTGAAGGGGCCAATTTTCTTTAACCATCCCTGGAAACTTTTTGAGATAGTCCCTAATGCGCCTATGACAATCGGGATCACTTTGACTTCATGGCAGTTCCAAATCCTTTTTACCTCCCACTTTAAGTCCTGGTATCGGTTAATTTTCTCCCTCTCGTTCTCTCGCACTCTCGTGTCGAATGGGCAGGCCCACATCCACAATCAGGCACGATCTTTTTTCTTTGTCCACAACCACCAGGTCAGGTCTATTGTGTTCCAGTTTCTTGTCCGTCTGTATCCTAAAATCCCACAGCACCTTCACCTGATCGTTTTCTATCACCGCCTCTGGCTTATGCTCATATCACTTCTCAGAATGTGGTAAATTGTTTACTTTGCATAGGTGCCAGTGGATCACCCTGCCCATCACATCATGTCTCCAGCCCTTATAGTGAGTCTGGTCTAGGTGTTTACACTCGGATCCAACGTGAGCCACAGTCTCCTCTCTCTCCACAGATCCTGCACAGTGGGCTAGCCTCCTCCTTGTAAATGTGGTGTTTCAACCACTTCGTTTTGAGGGCCTGCTACTGCGCAGCCATTAACATTCCTTATGTAGCCTTTTTAAGGTCTCCTCTTTTCAACCAGTTCCATGTCTGTGGATCTCTAAATTCAGTTTTCTCAAAGAAGGTACTATGAAGGGATTTTTCCTGAAGGCTTCTCTTCCTCCTTGATGTTATTTCCTCCTTGGACATCCCCTGGCCTATTGTCCCCTCCTTCAGTACAGTTCTGAGCATTGGCTCCCTACTATCAGTCATGTATTTGTGTAGGTTGTTTTTCTCCATCTGAACACAGTCCTCTATGCTGATAAGACCTCTTCCACCCTCAGATCTCCTTAAGTAGAGTCTATCGACATCACTCCTCTTGTGGAACATATTGTAGATAGTCAATAGCTTCCTAGTCTTCCTATCCATTTCTTTTTGTTCAGCAACATTCCATCTCAGAATTCCCGTACGGTACCTAATAATAGACAGCTCGGGAATTTACTGCACTTATGGTATTCCTACTGTTCAGATGTGACTTTAATACGCTCCTTATTCTCCGAATGTATTCAGATCTTATCAATTCCTTCATTTTTTTGTTCTTGATGTCACCAGCCTCCAGAACGCCCAAATACTTGTATCCTTCCTCAGAGTCAATTTCCTTTTTCATCTCACCTGTTGGTATCTGGATTCCGTTACTTCTGCTCAACTTACTCCTCCTCATCACAATGACTCCACACTTACTAATAATAAATTGCATACATATATCATTGCTGAAAATACAGACAGTGTCAACAATCACATCCAACTCCTTCTCACTCTTCCTGAAGAGCTTAAGATCGTCCATGAAGAAGAGGTGATTGATGGTAAGCTCTCCCTTTCCCAACCTGTATCCTGCTCTCACTTTTCGCAGTACACTGGTCAGGGGCATCAGGGTAAGGACAAACAACAGAGAGGACAGTCTATCTCCCCGGAAGATACCTCTCTTGATCTTCACGCTTCCCAAGAATTCTCCAGTTGATGTTAACTCTGTTTCCCAGGACTTCATACTTTTGCCCAACAACTGTCTGATGTTATCTGCCACCTTGAAGATCTCCAGGCTTTTGGTGATCCAAGAATGAGGCACCATGTCAAATGCCTTATTATTATTATTAGTATTATTATTATTATTATTATTATTATTATTATTATTATTATTATTATTAGATATAACCCATATTTAAATTTATGTAATCTGCGATGATAGAGCGAAAAATCAAATTCTAATTTTGTTTTTATTTCGAGTTAGTGGTCAACCGGATCAGTAGGATCTTCGACAAAACGCCTTGTGAAGTACTTTTACATTTTATTACACCCTGATTTAAAATAGCAGAGATTTCAAATATGCCTCTCACATTCCTGAGATCGATAAATTATGTACTAGTTATTTCCCCTACCCACAAATTGCTGACCAAGTGCCTAAATTAGACATAATTCTTTTTTATTATTTTTAGTATTTTCGTTATTATTTTCAAGGTGAATCCGAACGGCGATGTGGACTTGATGGTGTTTGGTTGAAAAGACCAAATGATACTTCGAATATAAATGGCTGGACAAACTTTACAGGATGCTACATATCTGAAGTTTGGGAAATTTACGAGAAGATGCTCGTTCGTAAATCAGAAGAAACTAAATTGGTTAGTGTTTCATATTCATACTTTTTTTGTTTTTTTTGTATGCTCATATTTGGATATATGTTCACTTATTTTGATTTTTTTATTCCTAAGATAGTCTAAATATTTCAATCACTATATTTTGGTATTCATATCAGAAAGCGATTGTACCAGTTGCAATAGAATGCTAACCCTTCTGTGACACTCATATAAAATATTTTATCCCGTTAAGGAGGGGGTTGCAGCATACAGAGAAACATCATATTAAATCTGCAATTTCAGTGCTAGACAAAATTAATGAAACTTAGTCGTACAGTGATTGGTTGGCCACACATTCACTTATTCATTTGCATTTTACCTGATTGCAAATCAACCACCACCTGCGTGATTTTCATTTGCCAGTTTGCCAGCCAGAAAGAAACTATAGCACATATTTCATTTCAATATGATGGTCTTCCCCGGAAAAGACAATTGAATTGATATGTTAATGATTGAATTATTTTGTAGCGAGAGCAGTTTACGGTTCGTTTAATTTTTAATCTTTCTCTACTTACGCAGTTATACTCTTCGCTTTCATGTTAACTTGTTGTTTCTGCTACTGAAGTGAACAGTGGTTAATCGCTGTAAACTGATCATATTGTACAGAGGACAATGTATGGGACACATTTCTTAATCACTTCTGAGTAACTCTGGCAAATGGTGATCTCTTCAAGGGATTTCACCCATTTATAACTGTCAGAATCGACTAAAATGCGCTTAAAGATAAATCCCCTATCAGCTAATGTGCACACGTTAAACTATGCTTACAATTCGTCATGCACCCAACATTAAAGGACTAATACCACTATATAGGTATTAGCAACCATGAACTGGAGACAAGAAGATATCAAGATTATGTATGTAGTAAAACGTCAGTGGCTGTGAACTTACATATATATATATATATATATATACATATATATATATATATATATATATATATATATATATATATATTGTGGAGGCGCGTGACGGAGTGGTTAGAGAATTGGATTTACAATCGTGAGGTCGTGAGTTCGATTCCCGAACCTGGCGATGCGTTATGTCCTTGAGCAAAACACTTTATTTCACGTTGCTCCTTCTACCTGGAGTTGCGACCGATAGATAGTATTAGCAATTGGAAAGACCAATGGAAACATTGTTTCCTCGGTCCGATTTGACGAAAGTCGATCGACTGTCGATATATATATATATTTAAAAGAATAGAGGTGTAACACACGAGTTGTGATATATTAGTAAAATTGTTCCAAGTGAAAAATAGTTTAATTAGGAATAAGTAAAAAATTAGTAATAAGTATTGGTTAGTATTCAGTTTTAGTTTTAAGTTTTTACCGGTTGCGCATTTCTAATGCTTTTCAAAAATAATTTTGAGATAGAGCGCCCGTGATGTTTGCTCTAATCTGATTAGTTTTGGAAATTCTACCTGTTTTATGTGAAAAAAGTGGCTCCAGAGGTATTAAAATAAGTTTCGCGCCAATTCGTGTTGCAAAAATTCTTGTGGTCAAAACAATTTTGATTGGTCGGTAGAGGTCACGTGAATGTTAAAAATTGATTTTGCGCCAAATGTAGGTTTGTCTAAGAGTGTCCTTTTTAGCCTGATTGAGAAGTCACTGAAAAATAAATCTTTTAAGACAAATATGTGTATGTGTGTGTGTGTGTAGTAAAGAGGTTCATTGTTGTGATAATGGTCAGTAGGGATATGTGTGTGAATTGCAGTCATGTTGAAAGGTCAACAGTTCAGGTGCCTATTAAGACAAATATGTGTGTGTGTGTGTGTGTGTAGCAGAGTAATTCGTGGTAGAGGGATCGTCCAGTAGGAATGTGTCTGTACGTGTGTGGGGGATATTTTAACATGTTGAAAGATATTTTTCAGCTCTTGTCTTATACGGATAAGTGTGTGTGTGTGTGTGTATATATATATCTCTGTATGTTAGTGTACGCGTGTGTATGTGTGTGTATATATGCGTGTGTGTGTGTATATATATATATATATATATGTGTGTGTGTGTGTGTGTGTGGACCAATATTTTTGTGATACTGGTAAAAATGGTTTACATTATTCGATATTTTCAGCAAAAACGATTCTCTCAAGAGAACATCAAAAACATTAATAATAAAAGGGGTGAAATGATATATAGTGTCACACATATTTGTCTTAACAGACTTATTTTTCAGTGATTTCTAAATCAGGCGAAAAAGGACACTCTTCGACAAACCTACATTTGGTACAAAAACAATTTTTAACATTCACGTGACCTCTAATGATCAATCAAAATTGTTTTGACCACAAGAATTTTTGCAACACGAATTGGCGCGAAACTTATTTTAATACCTCTGGAGCCACTTTTTTCCACATAAAACAGGTAGAATTTCCAAAACTGATCAGATTAGAGCAAACATCACGGGCGCTCTATCTCAAAATTATTTTTGAAAAGCATTAGAAATGCGCAACCGGTAAAAACTTAAAACTAAAACTGAATACTAACCAATAATTATTACTAATTTTTACTTATTCCTAATTAAACTATTTTTCACTGGGAACAATTTGTCAGCATTTTCTTTTGCTTTTACTAATATATATATATATATATATATATATATAGTGACGAAACATAATTCAATTGCATGAACTCATAATCCTTTATTTACTGCTATATACATTTCGATGATAGCCATTGAGGCAGGTGGTTTTGTAAAGTTCAAACCGTCAGGCAAGATGACAATAGTTCCATATGACTGATCTTCACAAAAGGCATTTCTGGTCAGATATATATTCAATTAAGGTTAATAGTATGAAATAGATACTACAGGTCATTCTTAAATTGAGGAATTTATGTGGAGTGGTGCTACTGAAATTTATGGTTGGAGTAGAAAATTTACAAATAAAAAGACTTATGTAGGTTGGCTTGCACTACACTCACACCCACCTCCACAGACACACACACGCATCCACACATACAAAATGTGGGGTGGTAATACTTAATATAATGGTTAGAGTCCAATACTTAGATAGTTTAGAACATTTAGAAATAAAAGGTTTATGCTGGTTGACTTGTACATACACTCACACCTACCCCCTCAGACACTCACACATCTACACACACAAATCCATACAGGTGTGTATACATATATATGCATGATGTATGTACGCACAAGTATACATATATATATATAATATATATATATCTACTCAGAACATACATACATATAAAATATATACATATAAAAATATAAAAAATATATGTATACATAAAATACACACATATATAACATATATACACACATAAAACATACATACATATATATAAAATACACATACATATATATATAAAATATATACATACATATATATAAAATACACATATATACACACATAAAATATATATATATATACACATGATACATATATAGATTTATAGATATAAAATCAGGTTCAATAAAACGTGGTTTAGATTACTCCTAACCAGTAGAGGATCCGGTGGACCATCCACCATAGGGACCACAAACTATGGGTGGTTGTTGTTGTCCATTAATCATTGGTACGGGGTGTAGGGGACCTACAGGGGGGGGGGCGTTGTGGGAGGCCGTAACCGGGGTTTATCCATATAGGTTGAGGAAAGTTCCCGTCCTTAGGTGTCTGCGGGCACCGAATAAGGCGGACCTTCTGTTTAATAGCTTGGTTCCGCCAAGAAGAATCTCGAGTGTCTCACTAAGACAGAGGTTGCAAATACCAGACCCGCCTCTGTCTGAGGGAACCTTTCTAACCACGGACCAGACCAGAGAGTGCGGGTTCTTTTCAAGTTTGAGCTTCCAGATCAATTCAGAGAGTGCCGTTAAAGGAATGGCGATGGTTATACCACCGAATTTTGAAGCTCGTCGCTGTGGATCCTATGTAGTGGTGCTCCGAGTTAGGGTTTGAGACCTTGCTCCTGTAGACCACGTTTTTAGTCATGCATTCATTACTAAGGGGGCATAGTGATGGGTCTCTGCAATTACATGACTTCTTCAGCCCCACCACATGTACCGCGTGGTTACCATCACTCTGGGTTGGCTGGGTAGCCTCCGCAACCAGCACAGGGTCGTTGGGTTCCGGTGTAGTATTTGGGCCTGTCCGGGTTCCGTTGCGTCCCACGTGCTGGTTCTTTTTGGGTGGCTCCGGGGTTTACGGTGGTATTAGAGGCAGTGAGCCTATTCCTATTTATGCCAGCTATCTGCTGGGCTACGGAGCGTGTGGTTGAGCAGGAAAGTTTCACCGTGTGCCTGTTGAATATTTTATGGTACTTGTGGGCCCTAAAGAAAAAATTATCCAGTACTCGAAAGTATGTTCTAGCCAGGCTGGTACGTAGTCCCACCGAGTACGGAGGGTTATACCATCTGACCTTCCTGGTCCTATTCTTGCGGGGCTGTTGGGTGTCCGCCGTGGGCCATCGCGTGGTTGTGCACAGATTAGGTCGAGCTCGGTTGGTGTCACTCGGGTGTGCGGAGCGGTCACTATCATGAGGGTTATATGGGTCCAACGTGGGGCTATAAACCTGCGAGGTGCGGCCTTCCTGCTCAATTAGGGTTCGGCGGGTGGTGGGGCCGGTGCAGGGATGCCTATGCTCCGCAGCACAGTGGTCTTCAGCGTAGTAGGTATTAGACCGGTGGGGTATGCGGGACATTCTACCGGGGTGGTGACAGATAGGGGTCTGGGAGTGTTACTACTGGTCACCGTGGTATTAGGTGGGCGACTCATGCCCCTGAGGGTATTGGTCCGGGGTACCCTTGGGTCATCTCGATCATGTCCCTTAGGGTTATAGGTGATCCTATCGCTGTGGGATGCCTTAGCTAGCGCTGAGTTATAGTAATCAGCATTACTATTGAAGATCTCTTTATTGGCCGACAAGTTAGAGATCCTGTCAGAGACACTCTTAACTACGGCCTTAACTATAGATCTAGTGTGATTAGACCCAGCGTTGATATACACCAGCTTCTCATTGAGTTTATGATATATATATATATATATATATATATATATATATGTATATTATTCAAAATATTAATAAATGTAAAATATTCTCATAATCAAAAGAAATATTTTGTTATACATATTTCAAAGGTACAATGGTGTTTATGTACGTTTTCATCAGACAAAATATAAGATTTGATATGCGACATACCGGTACGGTTTTGATTATTCAATTGCAATATATATATATATATATATATATATATATATATATAATGTTCATACAGGGAATAACAAGTGGCACCTAAGGTTTCGAGATCCAATTATGATAATCTTTTTCACACCCACTGACTTTATATATATATATATATATTATGTTCATACAGGGAATAAAATGCGGATCTTCAGCTGAGGATCCGCATAAGGTGAAACAACTGTTCTCATATATATATATATATATATATATATATATATATATATATATATATATATATAATGTGTGTGTGTGTGTGTGTGTGTGTGTGTGTGTATGTACGTGTGTGTGTGTATAATGCATATATATATAATATATACATATATAATTTATAATGTACATAGGTATATATACACACACACACACATGTATATACTGTATATATATATATTTATATATTAGGTGTGTAACTACAGTTACAGGCGGCGCGCGGTAGCACTCATTGCTGTTACGTGTTCCTTCTCATGTTAGGATATATTCCAAAATTAAGGCGGCTGTGGTGTGCAGATAGTAAATAGAGTATGTACAATCCAAGTCAGTGTTGATTAGCATATTGCAATTGTTTCGGTATCGATCAGCTCGGGGTACAATAATAGAACCGGGGACCGATTCTTCTTCGACCCCTCCACAGATATGCTAGTTTATATGTGCAAAGAGTTTCGATCTGTTCTTGCACATATAACCTCGCATATCTGAGGAGATGTCGAAGAACAATCAGGGCCTAGTCATTATGATTTTACCATGAGCTTATCGATATCGAAACAATTGTAATATGTCAATAACGTTTGTACATATGCTGCAACGCAGACTTCGATTCTACATACTACACATAGACTCTCTCACACACACCCACACACCCACACACACACACACACACACACACTTTGTGTGTTTGTGTATGTGCTTCCGTGTGTGTGCAACTATACGAGGAATTACATTGTTATATAATGTATAAATTGTATGTTATCGAACAGATTTATTTTTTTTCAATTTCCGAGCTAGCGCCAATGGAAAAATCCCCGATATTTAAAACTACGTCCTATTTATTATTTCTAGAATAGTTAACCTTGGCTGAGTTCAAATCCCGCCAAGGTTAACTTTGCCTTTCATCCTAACGGGGTCGATAAAATAAAGTACCAGTAATGCACTGGGTAATTGCTGGCCTTGTGCCTAACGTAGAAACAATTATTTCTAGAATATTTTCTTATTTTTTACTTCTATACCATCCGTTGTTTAAAACATCTTAATATGACAATCAAAACCAGATTCTTCTGTTGTGTATGCAGTTAGTGTTTGGCTAATATTGGAACTGTCAGAAAAAGTCACATATGATCGATTGCCACTTGACACTTAAATATCCTTTATTTTTTTTTCCATTTTTCATATTCATTTCCATATTCGTTCGATTACACACACACACACACACACACACACACACACACACACACACACACACACACACACACACACACACACACACACACACACACACACACATATACACACACACACATACACACATATATATATATATATATATTTGTAAAAGGAAAAAGAATGACTTCACTTGTAGTTCTAAACAATTTGATTTAATATTATAATATTATAATATTATGATTTGGTAAATCTAGTATATATATACTTGGTATATCTACATATGGTAGATCTATCTATCTATCTATCTATCTATCTATCTATCTATCTATCTATCTATCTATCTATCTATCTATATATTAATATATATATATATATATATATATATATATATATATATATATATATATATATATATATATATATATATATATATATATAACCAAACATTAAAATGATTAATTAATTCCTCAATGAATATAGTTTACAATAGAATAAAAGCACTCTACAGCGGGGTTTTCTGGAGTTATTAATATTATTCAAAATATTAATAAATGAAGAACTTTCACATAATCAAAATATATGTTTTATTATATATATTTCGAAGGTAGTGCTGTTTTTTCAGTTCGTCCTCGTCAGATACAATACATGAATTGATGTATGACATACCTCAACGGTCTTGTTGGTTCAATTCCAGTATTGGCAGTGATTTATTACAACAAATCTCAATATTTATATACCACAAATAATAACATGATAAACTTAAATTTAATGAAGAAGAGGATGTGGAGCGAGATATAGGTGTAAGGAGGGGGTGAGTATGAGGAAATGCAAGAAGAAATAAATAAATAAAAACATACATAATATTTAAATGCGTAAATATACGTGTTAGGGAAGAAAAAAGAAGAGAGAGATAGAGAGATAGAAGAGTGAAGAACGACGTAACTGCAAAAAGGAAAGAAAGAAGGAAGAATGAGAAATGACGCATGACCGTTGTTTTCAAATATTAAGTCAAATAGAAGCGATCAATTAAATACCATGAAATGTTTTAATATCTTTTGTATTTGGTTATGTTTAAGCTAATTATACTAATATATTATATCAAAATTAAACACTATAAAAATATTTTCTATGATAATCATAAGTATAGTTTAATTAATATATTTACTAAATATTTTGTTACATTTTATTCCAAAACATTTTAATCTATAAAGCAAGTTTAAATATATATTAAATATGTATAAGGATATTTACTACAACCTATGCATATATCACCATCAGTATATGTATTTTATATAATGTTAAGAATTATTATCTGAATTATTCTATTTTCATTGTAAAATCATTTCAATTCATTGGTTGTCATTTTATTACAGTATTAATAAGTAGTTATATTTACTCTTAAAAGTATTATTATTTCGATTTTACTTCTGTAATTACATCTTATTATATATAGTTTCCCTTTAAGGATTTTTTGTATATTATTAAACTGTATAAATCATGTTAAATATACATTATCAATCCATTTGGATAGAACAAAATTATTTGCGAAGAATGTAAACAAAGGATGATAACTCGTTCAACTTATTTGATCATTTATGATATTTAAGTGCTTTGAAAGCCAAAAGATATTTCAAACCGCGAATTTAAAAATGTCTAGTTATACAATGAAAATGAACATTCTAAATCCGAACTTAGGATACAGAGTCTCATCATGAGATTAATTTACTATATAAAAACGATATACAATTTTTAAGGTAAGGCAAAACATAATAATAATAATAATAATAATAATAATAATAATAACAAATGCTACGTAAAGCACCCGGCTTGAGCCCCCAAATAATTCGGACCCAAAATATATTGTTATAAGGCTCAAATATTCAAATATTCAACTTTGTATTGTACACTGTATATCCAAAAAAAAAAATGGCTATAAATGGAAGAAGAAGAACCCCCCCCCCCTCCTCTCCTCTGGCTACACTATATAGGACAGCTAAACTCACCAACACCAGAAACTAGATACACCACCCACCCCATCATCTGTGTACACTAAACACAACAGCATTTTCACCTTCACCGCCACCGCTCACTACGGCCATCATTACCACCACTATCCCATCACCGCCGCCACCACCCCTTGACTCCTTCACTGCTGCTGCCACCGCTACAGCACCATCACTACAGTAATACGGCTCAAATATTCAAATATTCAACTTTGTATTGTACACTGTATATCCAAAAAAAAAAAAAAATAAAATGGTTATAAATGGAAGAAGAAGAACCCCCCCCCTCCTCTCCTCTGGCTACACTATATAGGACAGCGAAACTCACCAACACCCCAGAAACTAGATACACCACCCACCCCATCATCTGTGTACACTAAACACAACAGCATTTTCACCTTCACCGCCACCGCTCACTACGGCCATCATTACCACCACTATCCCATCACCGCCGCCACCACCCCCTGACTCCTTCACTGCTGCTGCCACCGCTACAGCACCATCACTACAGTAATACGGTCGCATCACCGCCACCACTGCCTCGGTATCGACATCACCACCACCACTGTCTCAGTATCGCCAACGCCGCCAGTCTCTGCTGGCTACCACTTCCACATTATAGAATTCCTACTACTAACAAAGAGGAAGGCATCAAAATATATAGATAGACTCAAAAGAAAAAAGAAAAAACAAACAACAAAAGCAGCACAGCAACAACAGTAAAAAACGAGAAAAACAGAGAAAAACAAAAACAAAAAAAGAAACCCCAAAAACGTAAAGAAAATAAGAATGAAGAGAGAAGCAGGCGGACGGACAGAGAAGAGGGGGGAAAAAGTAAAACTTAAAAAACAAAAACTAAGTCAGACATTCGAATACTACATTACAATGAAACTTATGCTTATTCATTTTTGGGGCCCTTTCTGCCCGTGTGTTTGTTTGTTTATGTGTGTCCGTATACAGCGTGGTGATAATGCCACACAAGGGCCAAGTGGGATGGCGGATCCACAGATGGCTATGTAAACATACATTCGCCAATCCTCGATAAGAGTGTTTAAATATCGAACATAAACAGTTCGAATAACGGTGAAATGGAGACTAGAACGTCATGTGACAGACTCTCACCCAACAGGTGCCCCCTGGCTCAGCAGCAGGAACCTGACTGTCAACCAAATACTGCTGATGTTGGAGGAAGAAGAAGAAGGAAAGGGGCCAGAACCAACTGGACGAAAGAATTGAATAGAACTGTTATGCAATGCTACCTGAAAAGTAACCCCAAGGAGAGGGGCTACAGGAGACGGATGCATAACATCTGGAACGAGATTGGTTTATTTAAATTAGATGAACAAAAATTGGCCGGGCAGGCTCGGGTAATAAGAACTAATGGGTGGATAAGCGAGCTGGAACTGGAGGAACTGAGCAGAGAGAATGGCTTGGAGATGGCGGGTGTAGTATGCCAGACAAGCGAGCCGGCGGGAAAAGAAGGTGAGGAGGTCCTGAGAACGGAGGAACCACCCGAAGCAGACAATGATCTGAATACTGAGATAAATAATACCTGGAACAGAGATACGGCCACTGAGGAGATGAATGCTGACGGGCTAGGACAAGATTCGGTTGACATCCTAAATTTAGTGGTAGATGAGTTGAACAATGATAGTGGGAGACCTATGAACCTAAGATTTGTAGACAGGAAAAAGTTAAAAGAAACAACAGCTAAGGTAAACAAAGTCATCCCATACCTTGAGGCGAGGAGTCTTCACCAGTGCAACAATATCCTCAAAGCAACAGCAAATACGGTGAGGAAACTACTTGGTATAAAAGCGAGAGGAAACAACAGACAAGAAAGAGCAGAGCCGTGGTGGAAGAAGCGACTGAGTGGGCAAATCGGGGAAATGAGAAATGACATAGGAAAGCTTGAGTCACTACTGAATGGGACACTAAAAAACATAGGCACTAAAAATAGACTGGAAATAAAATACAAAACTAGGAGTAAAAAGCTAAATATTATCATAGAGGAATTGAAGCAACGCATTGTAGCAAAGAGTGCCAAAATCAGGCGATACGAGAACAGAGTCAGTCAGTATAAACAGAACCGCATGTTCGACAACAACCAGAAGATGCTGTTTGGACAGCTTGAGGGGAAAGAAAGAGGCAACGACTTGATCCCTGGGGCGGAACAAGCTAAAACATTCTGGAGAGGAATATGGGAGCAGGATGTTAGACACAATGCCCAGGCAGGGTGGATTGAGACAGTACAGAGGGAGATCGGTGAGCAGGCACAGCAACAGACTGATTTGAGTATCACAGTTGAAACTCTTAAGGGGCAAGCCAAAAAACTAACCAACTGGAAATCACCAGGCCCAGATGGTGTGCAGGGGTATTGGATTAAACATTTAACATCCCTCCACCCGAAGCTGACGGCCATGTTCAATGACTGCTTGGTGTCGGGTGAGGTGCCAGAGTGGTTGACAAAAGGTACCACAGTTCTGATAATGAAAGACCGAATCAAGGGTAATGATGTTACCAACTATAGACCTATCACATGTCTGCCCGTAATGTGGAAACTGTTGACGAGCATTGTGTCTGAGGAAATCTACCATCACCTCCACACAAACAACTTGTTGCCGGACGAACAGAAAGGATGCCGAAAGAAGTCACGTGGTACAAAGGACCAGTTGCTTATTGATAAGATGGTAATGGGGAATTGCAGGAGGAGACACACTGATCTTGCCATGGGATGGATAGACTACAGAAAGGCATTTGACATGGTGCCTCATTCCTGGATCACCAAAAGCCTGGAGATCTTCAGGGTGGCAGATAACATCAGACAGTTGCTGGGCAGGAGTATGGGGTCCTGGGAGACAGAGTTGACATCAACTGGAGTATCCTTGGGAAGCGTGAAGATCAAGAGAGGTATCTTCCAGGGAGATAGCCTGTCCCCTCTGTTGTTTGTCCTTGCCCTGATGCCCTTGACCATTATGCTGCGAAAAGTGAGAGCAGGATACAAGTTGGGAAGGGGAGAGCTTACCATCAATCACCTCCTCTTCATGGACGATCTTAAGCTCTTCGGGAAAAGTGAGAAGGAGTTGGATGTGCTTGTTGACACTGTCCGTATTTTCAGCAGTGATATATGTATGCAGTTTGGTATTGGTAAATGTGGAGTCATTGTGATGAGGAGGGGTAGGTTGAGCAGAAGTAACGGGATCCAGATACCAACAGGTGAGATGATAAAGGAAATTGACTCTGAGGAAGGATACAAGTATTTGGGCGTTCTGGAGGCTGATGGCATAAAGAACAAAAAAATGAAGGAATTGTTAAGAACTGAATACATTCGGAGAGTAAGGAGCGTATTGAAGTCACATCTGAACAGCAGAAATGCCATAAGCGCAGTAAATTCCCGAGCTGTGTCTATTATTAGGTACAGTGCGGGAATTCTGAGATGGAATGTTGCTGAACAAAAAGAAATGGATAGGAAGACTAGGAAGCTATTGACTATCTACAACATGTTCCACAAGAGGAGTGATGTCGATAGACTCTACCTAAGGAGATCTGAGGGTGGAAGAGGTCTTATCAGCATAGAGGACTGTGTTCAGATGGAGAAAAACAACCTATACAAATACGTGACCTATAGTAAGGAGCCAATGCTCAGAGCTGTACTGAAGGAGGGGACAGTGGGCCAGGGGATACCCAAGGAGGAAATAACATCAAGGAGGAAGAGCAGCCTTAAGGGAAAATCCCTTCATAGTACCTTCTTTGAGAAAACTGAATTTAGAGATCCACAGACATGGAACTGGTTGAGAAGAGGAGACCTCAAAAAGGCTACAGAAGGAATGCTAATGGCTGCGCAGGAGCAGGCCCTCAAAACGAAGTGGTTGAAGCACCATATCTACAAGGAGGAGGCTAGCCCACTGTGCAGGATCTGTGGAGAGAGAGAGGAGACTGTGGCTCACATTGTGTCCGAGTGTAAACACCTAGCCCAGACCCATTATAAGGGCTGGAGACACGATGTGATGGGCAGGGTGATCCACTGGCACCTGTGCAAAGTAAACAATCTACCACATTCTGAGAAATGGTATGAGCATAGGCCAGAGGCGGTGATGGAGAACAGTCAGGTGAAGGTGCTGTGGGATTTTAGGATACAGACGGACAAAAAACTGGAACACAATAGACCTGACCTGGTGGTTGTGGACAAAGAAAAAAGATCGTGCCTGATTGTGGATGTGGCCTGCCCGTTCGACACGAGAGTGCAAGAGAAGGAGAGGGAGAAAATTAACCGATACCAGGACCTAAAGTGGGAGGTGAAAAGGATTTGGAACTGCCATGAAGTCAAAGTGATCCCGATTGTCATAGGCGCACTGGGGACTATCTCCAAAGGTTTCCAGGGATGGTTAAAGAAAATGGGCCCCTTCACGCTTTTTGCAACGCTTCAAAAGGCATGCTTGCTTGGAACGGCAAGAACCCTCCGATACGTCCTGAATATCTGAGGCTGCAGGTAGTGGCTTGATATTCAATCCAACGGACTTTCCAGTTAACCAACATCAATGACTGAGATTCAAGGAATAATAATAATAATAATAATAAGGGAAGAAGACGCACGAGGTGGTAGAAGGTCATGAAATCGCTCCCGTAAGTTTTTGATTTTTAACATATTTAAATCAATTGTGAAATAACAATTCTTAGTACAAATGTTGCATAAACCACCGAATCAAGTCCCATAAAATTTCGAATCCATATTATATTGTTATATCGCGCAAATATTCAATTTTGTATTATATATTTTGTATTCAAAAAAGAAAATGGTTATAAATGGAAGCAAACACCCTCTGTCTACACTATATAGAACAGCCAAATAACAGCAATTTCACCAACACCAGAAACTTGATACACCACCTATCCCATCACACTAAATATAACAGCCAGATAACGGCAATTTCACCACCACCACCACCAATCCCAGCATCATAATAATAATTACTATTATTATTGTCTCAAGTTTTAACAAAATGTTTAATTCCAATTTTACGGGAATATGTCAACACAATATATACAAAATAAAGTAAATGTCTAATGATAAAATCTCATACCGGATCGGCCGTCACCCGGGTAAAAAAGGGCCGCGTCCCTCAGAGAGGAACCAGACTGGGGTCGAAAAATCAGCTAATGGTTCAAACCTTCCCATCACTTCGGAGCTGGAGACCTCCCATAACCGGAATACTCCTACTGTTGGCCCTCCATGCTCACCACCAAGAAATCCAAAGAAAAAGAGAGAAAAATGGTCAAGGGAAGATAATAAAGAAGTCCTTGAGGCTTTCTACACTGCCATGTACTACCCATCAAATACATCGAATACAGAGCAAACATATATCAACTGGAAAAAGAAACATCCCGAAAACAGAGGCTATATTGACAGTAACAAACTAGCCAATATACGAAGAAATATTGTAAGAAAAAAGTTACTAACTGATATAGAAATTGATCAGATCAAGCTATTAGCACAAGGTCAGCGAAGGGAAAATGAAACATGTGTCAGTGAAAACGAGGTAAATTGTAACACTTCGAATCCCAGGGTTGGGGCGGAATCACTGGCAACAGAACAAATTAAAGAAAGGATCGAAAAAGTTGAGGGAGTGCATGCTCAAGATGAAACTCCAAATGAAAATAATGAGATGGTAAATGATAAAGAAATGAATGAGAATGAACTTGCCAACTTGAAGGATGAAATTATGATCGAATGGATGAAAATGAAAGAATCTGACATGGGGCAACGAGACACCCTCCCTAAGATCCAGAACTCCAAACAGAACCAAAAGATAATACACAAGACTACCATAATTCTCAAAAACATTATCATCACAAACAAACTAAACATTACTGATATAAATCATATCTATTATGCATCGGCTAAAGTCACCACTCACTTATGTGGAGTGAAGATGAAAAAAGAAAGGAATTCCCACAAGAAATCTACTTGGCAAGAGAACATCAATCGCCAAATAAACCTTCTCCGATCTGACATAGAAATTTTAACAAACTATAAAGTAGGTGAACATGTTAAACAAACTAAACTTAGAAAATTGAAAAAAAAGTACAGTATAAAATCAACAAGTGACATAGACATGCTGATAGAAATAATCAAGCAAAAAGTGTCGGCCAAGGCTGCTCGCATAAGGCGCTTTGAAAAACGATCTAGATTCTATAGGGACAATAATATGTTCAAAAACAACCAAAGAAACTTCTACAGAAAAATTGGTAAGTCAACAATAACTGCTAAATCAATACCACCCAAGGAGGAAGTGCAAGAATTCTGGGAAAAGATCTGGGCCGAAGAAAAAGTTCATAACATACATGCCCCATGGATAGACAGACAAATGAAAGATACGGCTCACCTTGAGGAACAAATATGGGAAAATATAACAGTTGAACAGTTACGCTTGGCTCTAAGAAAAACCAGCAAATGGAAATCCCCAGGAAAAGACAAAATACAAAACTTTTGGATAAATGCCTTCGCAGAGTCTCATGAGCTGTTAGCCCAACTTTACAATGAAATAGTTAAGGAGCCAGAAAAGATACCATCATGGCTAGTTAACGGCATTACATTCCTGCTTCCGAAGAATGATGAGACAAACAATCCCAAAAATTACAGACCGATAACTTGCTTGACCACAATGTATAAAATTTTAACATCAGTCCTAACTGAATACACATATGACCACCTGATAACAAATGACCTATTTCCCATTGAGCAGAAAGGGTGTAAACGAGGCTCATATGGCTGTAAGGATCAGCTTCTGGTTAACAAAATGATACTGGAAGATTGTCATAATAGACATAAAAATCTATCGATTGCTTGGATAGATTATAAAAAAGCATTCGATAGTTTGCCACACAGTTGGATTGAAAAATGTTTAGAGATTTTCAAAATATCCCCCGTTGTCAGGAGGTTTTTGTCATTCAGTATGAAGACATGGAAAACGACACTCCTTTTGAATAGTGAAACAAAATCACTGGAAGCTGGAGAAGTTAATATTAATTGTGGAATTTTTCAGGGTGACTCTTTATCACCGCTTTTATTCTGCATCGCACTTATACCATTAAGTAAAATGCTCAATGAAACAAAACATGGATATAAAGTCTATGACAAAACCATTAATCACTTGTTCTACATGGATGACCTGAAACTATTTGCAAAAAATGATGAACAATTGCAAGGGCTATTATCCACTGTGGAGCAGTTCAGTGATGACATTAAAATGGAGTTTGGACTAGATAAATGCGCCAAAGCAACGTTCACCAGAGGAAAGCTGCTGAAGAGTTCAGACATTAATCTTGATCGGGGGAACGTGATAAGAGAACTTGATCAAGAAAAAACTTACAAATATCTAGGTGTTTGTGAAGGAGACGGAATCAAGCACTGGACAATGAGGGATAGGATAAGGAAGGAATGTTACCGCAGAGTAAGAGCAATCTTAAGAACGGAATTGAATGCAAGGAATAGGATCGATGCCATAAACACGCTTGCCATACCAGTAGTAACCTACAGTTACAATGTCATCAACTGGCCAAGCACAGAGATCCGTAGGCTCGATACAAAAATTCGAAAATTCTTAACCATGCACAGAATGCATCACCCTAAGGCAGATACAGATAGAATATATCTCCCTAGGAAAGAAGGAGGACGTGGGTTAATCCAGTTAAACATTGCGTTGAAAACTGCAACAATTGGATTATCTACATATCTAAGGGAATCACATGATTGGATGATCAAACTCGTTTTGAAACACAAAAGCATCAAAAGATCATATTCCATTACAAAAGATGCACAAAGATACAGTAATGGACTACAAATTTCAGAAGTCCCATTTACTGCTGAAATGGAAAACACAGAAAAAGCAAATCAGGTAAAAGTAACTGCAAAGAAAGAACTGCTACAGAAACTGGCTAAGAAATGGCAAGAAAACCCTCTGTATGGAAAATACCCAGAGCGAGCTAATAATCCTGATGTTGACAAAACTTTAACCCATCAGTGGTTGGCATCCTCTGGACTGAAATCGGAGACTGAAGGACTGATTATATCAGCACAAGATCAGTGTCTGCCAACAAAAAATTACCAAGCCAACATAATAAAAAATGGATGCAGCCCATTATGCCATGTATGCAAAAAACAACCAGAGACCATTGACCATATAATTTCAATGTGCAGTCCTATAGCTCCAACCGAATACCTAAACAGGCATGACAGAGCTGCACAATACATACATTGGATAATGTGTTAGCATTTTGACCTGCCCGATCAAAAGAATTGGTGGGAGCATCAACCACCTCCCATACTTGAAAAAGATCACATCTCAATCTTGTGGAACTTTAGCATCCAAACAGACCGAAAAATAGATGCAAATAGACCTGATATAATATTGAAGGACTTTAAAAAGAGGGTATGCCTGCTAATTGATATGTCCGTTCCAATAGACAAGAATGTATCTATAAAAACATTTGAAAAATTGAGCAACTATAAGGACCTGGAGATAGAAATTGGAAAAATGTGGAAATTGAGAACTAAAACAATACCAGTGGTTGTAGGCGCTCTGGGAATGATACCTAAGGGGTCTAATGATTACTTATCGCAAATCCCAGGAAACCCGCGTATAGGAGAAATACAAAAGATAGTACTAATGGGAACTGCCCATATACTAAGGAAGATTCTGTCAATATAAATACATTACAAGTCTAAACACTAAAGATGCATGTGTGAGTATGTATGTTCTTTCTTGAACATGGCGGACCTTGTTGTCTCTTGAGGTCACTGGTTGTGACTTGGTGATAACTCGTATGAACATAAAGCAAGATAAATGCAACTGTAATAATAATAATAATAATAATAATAATATTTCAAGAATTATTAATAATAGTCAATATTTCTTTTCCTCTCATAGTCAGTATTATTTTCTAAATTTGTATAAGGCTTGAAATGTTTTTCCTGACTTATGTTGACAAGTTCCAAATAATTCTTTTTTTTTTTATTAATTAAATTACTAATTTAATTAAATTGGTAATTATTAATAGAGTTTCCAAATTGCAAAGATTGCAATTTGGTGAAATGGAAGCGTTCCGATAGGAATCAGAATCCTTTAGTTTGCTCCAAGAAATTGAGTATTTAATATTTTTCTCTTTTAAAGACCATATTTATTGTGATAATGAAGTAGAAAATCAGGATTAGAGAAAGAATGTTGTGATTGGAAAAGCGAAACTTAAAGTTCGATGAAGTTATAAATATTATTATTATTTGTCTTAATGGTACTTAAATATACTAAATTATAGTCAAGGCAATTATTTTGTAAAGGGCATTCAGATTTCCTTCTACAGTTACAGTTCAATTCCGTGTTATTTCTATAACCTAAACTATTCGTATTATCATCATTAGTTCTAGGTGTTCTACTATTATTCGTATTTAAACTATTGTTATTGTTATTCACATTAACTAATGTATTATTATTATTATTATTGCTAATTATATGCAGGTTCAAATTAAGAATTTTGCTATTAATTTTTGCAATATTTTGAGCAATATTCATAGTTGTTGAATAAGAGAGTTTAACTGTGTGTCTATTGAAGATAGAGTAATACTTATGTGATATATTGAAACATTTATCCAAGGATTAAAAAATAAATGTGCTAAAGTTGTTTTAATAGCTAAAGATGCCGGTGGAGCACAAGGCCAGCAATTACCCAATGCATTACTAGTACTTTATTTTATCGACCCCGTAAGGATGAAAGGCAAAGTTAACCTCGAAATATATATAATAAAACATATAATTTGATTATGTGAAAGTTCTTCATTTATTAATATTTTGAATAATATATATATACAGGGTGTACCCCAAAAATGTATACACTCTTTTATTATCTGTATAGGCAATATTTATTAGAATGCTGTTGAAGTGCTTATATATTTTATGGGAATATATATGTATATATGTATATATATAAATGTGTATATATAAATATATATATGTGTGTGTCTGTATGTTTAATGCTTGTGTGTATGAGTGTGCGTGTGCGCGCACGTTTGTGTTTGGATTTTTAACGTCCTAAAGAAAATGATCATAATAATTGTCGAGCGATATAAAAAAATAGTTGTGAAAGTTGGATAAGGTGTGCCTGGATACAGAGAATTGTAGTCAGAGGCGCATCTGTACACATTTGTATCGGCTTCCTGTTTATTGACGTGATTTCCTCAACAATTATATATGTAACGACAATTTCTTCCTCTCTCTCTCTCTGTATATATATATATATATATATATATATATATATATATATATCTGATGCATAGGAGTCTTTATAAAGATTTATAGATATAATGCATACATATTTGTAACGAAAAAATATCTTTCTTTGAGAGCGATGTTCCCATATGTTTATTGTATAAAAACATATGGGCAGCGCTATCTCTTCCGGGCAACCCTTAGACCAGAGCGAATGGATAGTTTCTAGAAATCCTTAGCCTATCTGTATTACCGGGGTGCATAGCCAATTAGAGAAATATTCTGCAGGCATGGTAGTGCCCTCTGCGGAACATGTTCGAGATGCACCAAAGCTGATAAATCAGTCCTAGATGCACTTATACATTGCCCGACCATTGCTGACTTGCGGGTTTATGTTGAACATCTGCTGTCACAAGTAGGAGAGATCCGGCTATCAATATAATCCATCTTATATATATCGGCCCGTCCCCTTCCTTTAATCGGAAAGGGCAGGTAGTTTTAAAATGTTGTTGGTCACAGCGAAAGAGTTTGTATGGTGGATGCGATGGAATAGATTGAAGACAAACATTTTGATTTTTGGCTAATCCCTCATCACACAGGGCGATTTGCGCCTGGTGCAGCCATTTGGGGCTTTCCGTATACCGGCTGCTGATATAGACTTTTGGCAGCATCCACATCTTCCTTCGAGAGGCATGGCAGGCCGTGGAGGTAAGAATTTAAGATCGCCACCATCTCCAAACGCCCTGTTTTTCCCGAACAATTGCGCAAAGTACTGCAAGAAAACTGCATACATCAGCTTCGAGCCAAGCTGCAAAATGCACACTTCGGTATCTCAAAGACCGATTTATGGCTGCATTGTCACACTGTGCCTTCCACACTCGTGTCCATAGGCAGTTTTCGTTCCTTCTTTTACCTAACTCTGATAATAAAACATTCGTGTTTCACATTGAAAAAATTGTCTAGTGCCATTCTCGCAGCTATCACGTCGCTTGCAGTGTCACTCCTATTGGATTCTTATAGTTAGGCTATTAATTCGCACACTGTTCTATTTTTTATTTCTATTGCTACTTCTTCAGTAAATGCTATTTATTCAACTCTAATAGCCCTCTTGAGAGTGCATCACCAACTGCTATTGACGATTGCCCAGCTCTACCATCGCTCAAATAATTTGCTAAACCGGTTTCTGTAGGCTTTACGCGCAGGGAACAACGCGTTGAACTTCCAGTAATTGGTAACCTGTCTACGTGATCAATATAGGTCGATCACGCAGATCACAAATTTGTCGTCTGAATAGGCAACCATTTCTTGATATGGACGCCCTACACTATCCATATCTGTTAACCTAGTGAGAAACTTATCTAAATACGATCTAAATGTCCCTATGTCATTGCACCATGTCCACAAAGGCGCATTCGAAAAATCTAGTCGCTGCTTGTCAAATATTTGGAATTATCTGAGCAGGTACTTGAAACCTTTGCACCCAACGCTTCCATCCGGCTATTCTCTCAAAGTCCCAATGTGTGTCTAATAGGTGGGCGCAGTCGTCTTTTAAGAGTTAAGAGCGAGGCGTTCTACGATATATATCCATATGCCCGAAGAAATCCGGCCCTCCTGCCCCAGTCGGAGCCTTAACGTCCACCAGTCTAAAAGCACTGTCTTTGTTATTGTTCGTAGCCACGACGACCAAATTGCCGCCAGGGCCCAGGAATATCATCCGTACGTCGAGATCTAAGCCTTTCCTAAATAGCACTGTCATCCCGCGTCCGAGGCTGACTAAGTGATGCGTAAATCTGAAAGTCGTTAGAAAAGAGGTGATAGTACGTGCGCGTTGGAACTTCTGGTCTCGCTGACAGGTGTCACATCTATTGCCAATGACCTAAAGTCGTTGAGCAAGTGACCTGAATTTCAGGCTGACTCCAGGTCACGTACATTTATGAAAGCTACTCTTAATATTGCTATGACTGCCCGAAATGGTTAAGAGAAGCTCTTTACCATCCGGGTATCAAAGATCTCCCCTTCTTAGTTCGGTCTACGAAAACCATAAATTCTTTGCTGTCTCTCTTCCTTAGCACGAAGTTTGGTATCCCTGTGGCTGGTTGTTGTGTGTGTTTCATTTTTGAGGGTAGTTGTGGCTATGGTATTGGTTGCGGTGGTTGTATTCACGGTTGGGGCGTTGGTGGATTTAGTGTTGTCGATGTATCCGTATTTGTTGTGGGTGTGTCTTTCGAGAAGACGAATTGGGAAAGGAAGAGGGAGAGCTTTGTTGGGGGACTCGCTGTGTATTTTTGACATCTGTTGGTTTACCTTCTGCTGTTGGTACTTGTGGTGGGATTGCTGGTGCTGTTGTTGATGTTGTTGCTACCACATTGGGTGCCGTTGTTGTTCGCAGTTGATGTTGTAGTCATGACCTTTCGGGTCCTGGTGTTAGCCGCTAGGAGCTATGTGGTTCCATGTCTTCTGTTGCCGGCAAAATTTCTCGAGTGACCAGTTTCCCATATAGATGACAACGGGATTTCTGCCCTCAACATTTTTTCTACGATGATGCAGGCCAAAATGCACCAGATATTCACTTCTGGTTGTTTTCTGGAAATCTTGACCGTTACCACCATTCTCCCTACATAAGATGAGTAATGAATATATGTGTCGCTTCGACAGAGTACCACTGAGTGTTTACTGGCCAGGGCTTCACTCTTGATGAGCACTGAAATGCCCGCACACTGCCCGGCCCTCACGATGTGCTAGGTCTTTCTACGTTCGTCTGATTCGCTGGCTCCAGCTGTCTCGTATTGATGAACAGTCATTTATAAATTAGGTGTTTTAGTTTCTGCCAATACTTCGGGAGCGCAGATTGCTACACCAGCCCATGATTTCTTGAATTTGGCCGCTTGGGAAAAACATGTTTCATTTTCTAAAATGTTCATATTAAGAAATTCTGTAACTTTTTCAGCCGTTGCTGTAAATGCATTGTGTTGTTGTTGCCATATATGCTGTCATGTTGTCTGCGTTACAGTTTCTTTTTTGTTTCTGTTATTTTTTGTTGTTGCATTTGGTAGTGATAGTTTTGATGGTAGTAATCATAGTGGCTGTGTTCTCGTCATTGGTGGTGCTTTTTGTTTTTGTTTCTCTTGAGATGGTGACGGTGGTGTTGAATTTTCTTTTAATTGCGGGAGATTCACGTAGTAATTTTCCTGTGCAGAGCTGTTGATGTTTTTCGTTTGATGTTCCTGTTGTTGCTGCTGCATCTGCTGCTTGTGCTGTCATTGTTTTCTTAACTTTTGCTGTTCGTTCTTGTAGACATGCCGCACGTCTGACTTGCGGAAGCAAAATGGTTGACCGCTATCTTATTCATGGAAAATATTGATGTGTGTGGCTAGAAAGTAAACACAGGTTTACTCCCTAAGGGCTACAGGTACAGAAATCCTAATCAGCTCATGATGATATCAATTGTTAAAAAAACTACAGTGGACGTCATAGAATAACTACAAACATACGAGGGTGATCTGTAACACGTGTCGATAGACAAAGAAACAAAATAGTAATAATAATAATAATAATAATATATGCCTCCTGACACAAAAGTACATGTAGTAAAACTAATTGATATATTCTGTGCTACTCAGAGTTTCCATCAATTTCTTCAAAACGGTTGATAGAATGTTCGCTTTTCCAAATGGCGTCTATGAGTGAAGGAGAGAGTTAGCAACCTTCTTATAGTCAAGCAATGCTGTTAACTGACTTCAGCGTTGAGTTGTTTGCTACAGAACCAGATACCTTTCTTCCTTCCTACATGTATGTATGTGTGAATATATGTCTACATATAGGTATGTATATATTGATTTATCTATATATTATTTTTTAAATGTATGTTGTATGTTTGTATGTATGTGCGTTTGTTCTCTATTCTAATTTTTTTTGTGTTTCTAGGCTTTGAAATCGATCGCTTACGGCACAAGAACAATGGAAATAGTTGGACTAAGTTTATCTCTGCTAAGTTTGCTGATCTCTTGCTTTGTCTTCTTGTATTTCAGGTAAGTAATACTTTTTATTGTGTACACACAAAATAGGGGATATTTGTATATTTATTCCCACATGAGTATGATGAGGGAGCCTGTGCCTTGCCCGTTAACATAGCAGCAGATTCTACTTTAAATCCTAACATATTATCTTCAAAATCATGTCAGATTAAATACTCTATTTCTAGATATTCTACATTTAAATGAAAGACGAGATGGTTATGGTTAGAATACGTTTGTCTTTAGGCTTGTTCTCGACAAACAACAATAAAAGTATCACTTTTTTTCATGTATATACAGTGTCTGTATATGCATTTAGTCCATTTTTTTTCTATTGAGATTTTTCAACATGTATACAAATAATTTGCTGGGCAAGTCACATAAAGCTGAAATATGACTGAAGTAGTAAACATGTTCTAAATTTCAGATTATTTCCCCCAGGACATCGTATTGTTTACTTGCACACGCGCGTCTTTGTATTCGTAATGTCCAATGTATACATTCATAAATCATACACTTGGAAATAAATGGAAAATGTTGAAGTAACTTCATTAATGCAACTAAGTGAATAATGAACCATAAATATGTGTTGCTAGGTGTTCAATCAGACTTTCTTAATTCCTACTATGCCATCTTCAAATCCTTTTAAATTATGATTAGCATAGTGTTTTTGTTTGTTCAATTATCTTATTCCTTAGAGCCTCTAGTATGTACAGTGTTGAATAACTCGCTTTATGTCTTGCAATTATTTGTTTAACACGTGTATTATAAGTTATGCCAATATGTATCTTGTGGTTATATCATTGTATATCTGGTAGAGATTGCACTATGTATCTTATGCATGGCATTCACATTATGGATCTTAATGTCATTATCATAATTTATTGATGGATATGGGTTTGGTAGTATCGGTAGAATCTCAGACACCATGCTTTGTAGCATAGAGTTATGGCCCTTTACGTTCTGTGTTCAAATCCCGCCGAGGTTAACTTTGCCTTTCATCCTTACGGGGGTCGATAAAATAAAGTACCAGTAATGCACTGGTTGGTAGCTGGCCTTGTGCCAAAAGTAGAAACAATTATCATAATTTATCTAAAAGAACGAACTGGGTTGGCAGAATAGTTAGAGCATCAGATAAATGCGTCATGGTAATTTTACATTCGGAGTTCAAATCCCACTGTAGTCAACTTTGCCTTTCATCGTCCCAGGGTCGAAAACATAAAGTGCCTGTCAAGTACTGGTGTCAATTTAAATCTACATTCTCCTTCCCCTAAATTGCTTGCCTTGTACCTAAATTAGAAAGCATTATTTATTTACGATCTGAGTTCAAATCCCGCCGAGGTTGACTTTGCCTTTCATCCTTACGGGGTCGATAAAATAAAGTACCAGTAATGCACTGGTAAATTGCTGGCCTTGTGCCTAAAGTAGAAACAATTATTTATGGATTGGCAGTATCGGTAGAGGATCGGACGCCATGCTTTCCAGCATAGTTACGTCCCTTTACGATCTGAGTTCAAATCCCGCCGAGGTTGACTTTACCTTTCATCCTTACGAGGTCGATAAAATAAAGTACCAGTAATGCACTGGAATTATTTATCAATTATTTATCATGTTGTAAACATGTCATTGTATATATCATAACTGTGCTACAGTGCATTTAATAGGTTTGCGACTATATATAATATACCCACATTTCTATGTATATTTTACTGTCATATGTCATGTGAATTGCTGTATTTTACATTTCTGATACATATTTTCCATACAACGTAAACAATATGAGAAAGAGTTCTCAAACTTCGCTGTCTCAATGTCTCAGCGGACAGAATTGATAAAGTGGCGCCCCGGAGGAAGTTGAGCGAGACGTGTTGATATAGACATTCCTCTTCGCGGGGCTGACTCCTGCGGCTGGATATTTCCACCTCGGTAGTAAGTATGGAGATGATCCAGGGACTATGAATGACAAAGGTCTCAGAGAGTGACCGATACTTTATCAGCTTGCGATCTTGGGCTTGTCGGGCAACAGAGCCTGAGTCTGTTACCGAATGCACCAATTTGCCGTTGGAGAAAGTGTGGCTGCACCTTGCGTACACTATCGAAAGGGAAGATCATGATGCTCGCTGGTCTTCAACTATCTCCTCGCTCCAATCACCCAAGCTCGAGCTGCGAAGGGAAGCCTATATTTTCCTTATGTTATCATTGTAAATATATTTGATGGTGCCAATATGTATTTTATAATAGTGTGGATATTATAGCTGTGCCTATGTATATTATAGCTATGCGACTATATTGTACAATGAATATTCTGCTTATGTTATTTTTCATATTATAGTTAAATATATAATTTATAGCTAAATTGTGATGTATATAATTATAGTTTTGTCCCTATGTCTATTAGAGCTATGTTGCTATCTAACATATAACCATAATACACTGTATGTTATAGGTTTATTGCAATATATCTCATAGTATAACTTTCTTTGTTTTATAGAGCTATGTTACTCTGTATATCATAATTATGTTACTGTGTACCATAACGTTATGTGTCTTTTTCATTTTGTAGTTAGAGTCATAGGTAAACCCGCAGTTATATCAAATTCTCTTAACTGCCAAAGCACGTTTGACAACATTTCTCCTCTATGTATAAATGTCATTCATGAACATGGTAGGACACTTAGTATCCACTGCCTACGCTACAGTTTTATTCTGAAATGTGTACTAATTTCATATTGATCTTTGTTCAAGTGAAGCATGCATAATAATGGACACACAAATAAATAGACTAGTTGTCTCTTCCCTGTCTTGCCGAGGTTGTGTGAAGCTTTCAGAGCTGCTGTGTATTTCTAAGCAACTTTATTTGAAAAGTAAATAAATAAATAACAAATAAATAAAATAAAATAAAAAAAGATAAAATAGTAAGTTAATAAATAAATTTAAATATATAAATAAAACTTTAACAGATATTCTCAAATCAAAGAATCTAGGAATGGTTTTGTAGTTTTTGAATACATGTCCATGTTTATGATAACAGCACGATATAGCTGATGAAATATTGTCAAGCCCCCACACTACTTAATCATCCGCTCTGACACACCGGTCACAGTTGTGATTAAGTGGTTAAGAAGTTGGCTTCGCAATCATGAGATACCGAGTTCAACACCACTACAAATATCTTGGACAAGTAGGTTTACCATGGCTTTTTCAGTGAAATTTGGTAGATGGAAATGGTGGTGATGGCAGTAGTAGTATTGTTGGTGGTGGTGATTGTAGTTGTCTTAGTAGTAACAAATCCTCCATTTTGTGTCGGGAGAAAATGTCATCTGATAATTCCCTTTTCTATTATTGATCATTAACTCCATTCACATGTGATAAACCACTTCAGTGTTAAATAACAACGTTTTGATTTAAAGGTTAAACTACCAACAGTATAGTTATATTCTTATTCTAACCGACAAGAATAGAAATTAAGAAAGGAAATTTGACAACATTTGATAATCTAGCATTAAAATGTACGGAAAACGAGCATCTATGTGGTTACTTGATGTGTTAGAAATAGTAGGAAAATATTTTCTAATTCACTCTCGTCTATTTTATAAAAAGACACATTGGCATAGGTATGCCGGGTCATAGATGAGCCGTGACTAAAGAATAAAAACAATTTTTTAATGTACAAGAAGTGCGTGATCTGATAAAGTTAGAAGACAATTTTTTTTCTCAACCCTCCCATATAATGTTAAAAATAAAAATAAAATTAATACTGGATATCATGTTCTTAGTTATCCAACGGCTGAAACAAAAAAAACAATCTGATCTTAGTTGGTGTGCTTATCATTTTAGTTCTGATCCCTCAGAGGTAACCCGAGTCTGAACAACAATAGAATTAACGTATCATTGGATGGGGACCTATACCCGATCGTTTCAGCCGCAGACAATTATCACTGAAAGCATATTTAAAATAGGAAGAACATATTGGATAATGTAGTCCTGAAAATAATCTTTCTGAAGTCTAAGTGGGATGGCCACGAGAAAAATGTATTGGGTATTAGGGCTGCTTGATCTGGGCTGAGCTGGGATTACGGGATATGAACATTGGAAAACTATAGTAGATATCACAACATTTGGAATTTCTTTGATTTCTCTTTCGTTCAAATTTACAATTATACTCTAATGTACTATATATGTATAAATCTCTCTCTCTCTATATATATATGTGTGTGTGTGTGTGGGGGGGTGTAGGTGTGTGTGTGTGAGTGAGTGTGTGAACAAATAAACAAACATGCTTTAATACAGTGATTTATTTCATATATGCATACATTGATACGTACATATACAGATACATACGTACAAGCATCACATGTATATCATGTATATACATAAAACGTACGTTCAGGAAATGTAAAATTGCATAAAGCTTTGGTGGGATAGGAACTAGTAATATATTCTGAAACTGAATATGTAGAATCTAAAGAACCGAAGTGATATAAGTAAATTAAAGGAAATTCCACGAGGCTTATATATGTATCACGTATATATATATATATATATATATACGTGATACATATAAAGCCTCATGGAATTTCCTTTAGTTTACTTATATCATTTCGGATCTTTAGATTCTACATATTCAGTTTCAGAATATATTACTAGTTCCTATCCCACCAAAGCTTTATGCAATTTTACATTTCCTGAACGTACGTTTTATGTATATACATGATATACATGTGATGCTTGTACGTATGTATCTGTATATGTACGTATCAATGTATGCATATATGAAATAAATCACTGTATTAAAGCATGTTTGTTTATATATTGTTTATATATATATATATATATATATATATATATATATATATATATACAACACTATTCACAAGAACATCCCACTACTAAAACAAAACCCAAGAATGAAAAAAGCCCTTGAAACACACAAAATAATCAAAAGCAAAAGACAACCAAAATCACTGAAAACATTACACACCAATGCCAAATTACCTACAACAAACCCACAACCAACTATAAAAAAATGTGGTCGCTCTAATTGTGGAACCTGCACTCACCTCATTCAAGGCAACACGTATACATTTAAATCAAGACAAAATTTTACTGTAAAAAATCACTTCACTTGCTCATCAAAAAATCTACTTTATGCCATTAAATGTAAAGGATGCAATGAAGATTATATAGGACAAACTAAACTCACACTCAGAAACAGAATGACAGTTCATCGCCAACAATTACGAGATCCAACCACGAGACAGATACCACTAAGTGCACATCTAGACATTTGCGCAAGTAATAAGACACCCAAATTCCAAGTCTTCCCATTTTACCTTTGCGCTAACAATACAACAGAACAAATACGAATAAATAAGGAAAATATGTTTATTCAAAAATATAGACCAGCATTAAATATGGTTTAATATACATTATGTCAACACCATAATATGACATACACACACACACATAACACCTTCTACTTTAGAAAATAAAAACCCGAACTAAATAAACCTTAACATACGTTTGCACTGACAATACAACAGAACAAATACGAATAAGTAAGGAAAATATGTTCATTCAAAAATATTCCTACTAAAGGAATCATTTTCCTACACACACACACACACAATATATATATATATATATAAACTTCCCATTGGTCAGTTTTGAGAGCATTTCTCAGTCAGAAGTCTATAGAATATAGAATGCTCTCAAAACTGACCAATGGGAAGTTTGACACTTTTTTTTGCTATTTTTTCCTTTACCACTCTGTTCCTTCTACCACTTTATCAATTTTTTAAGCTAACTCCAACAATAACTACACTTAGAATGAGGAATGTTCTCACAACTGACACGAATGAGAGGAGAAGAGGCCATTTGACACTGAAATTCGTTTGTTTGTATTATTATGATTCCAGTTCCTCAGAGAAATAACAACTTAACCAGGAACTGGACATATCAGAGTATTGACAAAATTATACACCTCAACAACATATGTACTTGTCTATACCACACTAATTCGGACTGCCTGAAGAGGTCACAGCCAAAGATGGCTGTCACTGAAATATATATAGCAGTAATAAACGAAGCTAAATTTTAAACATTTGACTTTTTATTTAACTTTATTTTACATTACACCGGAGTAACCAAACCAACCTGCACACTTCGTCGAGTGCTCCAGCCTGCATACTAGGTGTTGGTATTCAACCAACATATACTCAAAATCTCTCTCTATATATATATGTGTGTGTTTGTGTGTGTTTGTGTGTGTGCATGTGTGTGTGTCCGTGTGTCTGTGTGTCTGTGTGTGTGTGTGTGTGCGTAAAAGTGAAAGAGAAAGTAAGGCAGCTAGAGGAATATATGTGTGTGAGTCCGAAGTTTCGTATTCGTATTTAATTTTACTGTTTGTTCATTTTGTTCATGTACTAACAATTGGAGATCAATACCTTCAGCACCAGACACGATAGCAAATGTGTGCCACGGTCGATTTGATTGATTAAACCAAGGTAGTGCCCCGATTGTCTACAGTCTTGTGACTGAAAACAGTAAAAGAATATATATATATATATATATTTATTAAAATAATAGATTAAAGTTTAAACAAAGAATCGCTGCTTTCCCCCTTAACGGGATCTTCTGAAACTCTCTCACTCTATATATATAGGATTGCTCACTTCTTGAATCTCCATCTGACAACACACCATTGAATTACATACATTATATATATGTATATATATATATATATATATATATAGGAAAGTAAAAAACAACAACACAGGAGTAAAAGATACGAAAGGTATTAGGTTCACGCTTATTGAGAGTGGGGGTGGGTGTACGCGTGCGTGGCTGTGTGTCTCTGTGTGTGTGCGTTTGTGTATATGTGTGCATATATAATATATATATCTACATATACACGTATATTTGTATGTATTTATATATGTATGTATGTATAGATGTATATATATATATATATATATATATATATATATATATATATATATATATATATATATATATATGCGCGTGTGTGTGTGTGTGTGTGTATTGATTAGATTTGCGTATCATTTCCATATGGATTACATATTATTTGAAGTTTGTCTGGCACAAATTTATAAAATACTTCAATCTATTATCATTCTTAATCTTCTATGCACTTCATCATCACAGAGAGAGTGGCTTAGTTCCTCTTGTTTACTTCATTGATTAGTTAACCTATTCCCTCCGAAATATCAGAAATTATTTAAGCTAGAGTGTTTTACTTATTCACTTTGAAATTTCAGAAAGTATTTACGCTAGAGGGGAGATAGTGTTATAATGGACGTGGGTGCGGATGTATAGGCATATTATGCAACCGTATTGGTAGGTATGCAGTTTATGTGTATGGAAAGCTACATCTGTCCGTGGCAGGAGCGATGTGTCTGATAGGTTGGATATGCATTGAGGGTTATATGTGTTTTGGATGGTAAATACGGCAGCTGTAAACGTGTCTATTGTGTGGTAGCTGGACATATTTGTGTATGAACATGTTTGAGTCTGAGAGCAAGGATAAAGGGAAGCTACAGAAACAGTGAAGGAAATTTGAGTCCATTCGAATAAGTAGTTCCAAGGCGAAAAATTAAATTCTGTTTGATCCTTGTGCGAGTGGTTGGGTGTCCGAGGTGTAAAATGATACCTGCGATAGTGAGGTTTGTGAGTGGAGTGGGCAGAAAATGGCAGTGTCAAGCAAAACGGCAGTCTTCTCCAAGCTGGTAAACATTCCACACTGACACTCACAAATATACAATCTCATAAGCATCCTCCGCACACCCATATATACATATACATATATACATATACATATATACATATACATATGTATATATAATCATATACATATACACACACACACACACACACACACACACACACACACACACACACACACACACACACACACACACACACAACAACATATATATATATATATATATATATAAACGGAACAAATGAAACGAAATTTCATTTCCCACTCTTAGTACGGCTGTTACTTAAATATAAGTAACTACACGTACATACATATATGTATACAGACGTACAATAGTATGTATATATACATACATGCACACATATATATATATGTACGTATGGATTCACCGAACATTTATTATAATGCTCGGTGTGTTTGTAAACAAACATCCCGTATTAAGCCGTAGTGTCCAACAACAATCTTTGCTCGCTTGTTCAACACTGACAAAGGAACGCTGTACTAGTTTCAAGCTTATTAGCTATCGTCAGCAACGTATACCTTCCTGCCAGATTGTTGAACGTATATACTTACCTTATGCATATTAATAGCTGCGAAGCCCAATTAGCATATCGAGTGAGTTAATCGGCCGGGTGCACCGAAAACGATAGCTAATAAGCTTGAAACTAGTACAGCGTTCTTTTGTCAGCGTTGAACAAGCGAGCAACGATGGTTGCTGGACACTACGGCTTAATACGGGATGTTTGTTTACAAGCACACCGAGCATTATAATAAATGATCGGTGAATCCATACGTACATATATATATGTGTGCATGTATGTATATATATATATATACATACTACTGTACGTCTGTATACATATATGTATGTACGTGTACATACTTATATATATATATATATATATATATATATATATATATATATATATATATATATATATATATATATATATATAAATTTATACTCTGATATGTATTGAGTACCTTACTTACTCTGGTTACCCCTGATTGAAACCGGGATACACATATACGCATATGAATATATATATATATATATATATATATATATATATATATATATATATATATATATATGTATATATATATACATATATATATATATATATATATATATATATATATGTATATATATATACATATATATATATATATACATATATATATATATATATATATACATATATATATATATATATATATATATATATACATATATATATATATATATATATATATACATATATATATATATATATATATATATATATATATATATACATACATTCATATATATATATACATATATATATATATATATATATATATATATATACATACATATATTCATATATATATATATATATACATATATACATTCATATATATATATATATATATATATATATACATATATACATTCATATATATATATATATATACATATATACATTCATATATATATATATATACATATATACATTCATATATATATATATATATACATATATACATTCATATATATATATATATATATATACATAGATACATTCATATATATATATATACATAGATACATTCATATATATATATATATATATACACATAGATACATTCATATATATATATATATATATATATATATATATATATATATATATATATATATATATATATATATATATATATATATATATATATATATATATATATATACATAGATACATTCATATATATATATGTATATATTCTTATGCGTGTATGTGTATCCCGGTTTCAATCAGGGGTAACCAGAGTAAGTAAGGTACGCAATACGTATCAGAGTATACATTTTTAATATAGAAATGGCTTCTACAAGACGAGAACTGTTTCATTCGAAGGAAATCACCAGGAAGCTTTCCTGGTGATTTCTTCGAATGAAACAGTTCTAGTCCTGTAGAAGCCATTTCTATTTCATATATATATATATATATATATATATATATATATATATATATATATATATATATATATATATATATACAAATATAATTTCAGTGGGATCGTAATTCGGCGATCAAGAGACTAAAAGAAGACCAGAGCAATTAACATACGTTAGAGAGGCCAGATAAAATGAAAACAGTGGTGGTGAAGCCATCAGCCACCGGAGCCAAAAAAACGAAGCAAGCTAAACCGGTTAACAAAATAATTTACCTGCACCTCCTGGAAATTGTTGGTAAAATCCAGTGAGAGGTTTCTGTGACTTCTAAATCAATTATACTGCCTGCTTTCGTTGTAAACTTTTGGTATAACGATCGAACAAGGTAGCCATTTCGTCAAAAGGTATTTTGTTCTCATTTGGCTACCGGGTTCCAATGCAGTATTAGTGGTGTGACCACCCCACGTGTTTACCCTACAGTGAGGTAACCCCGGTTTTTGGCGGGTGCATTCAAAATGTTTAAATGTATTGCAAAAATTGCAAAAAACTGCACAAATCGAAGTAAGCTCTCGACCGGGTTGTTTTTAAATAAACTTAAGCAATTAATTAGTCAATAGAATTGTCTAATTGTATATATATATATATATATATATATATATATATATATATATATATATATATATATATATATATATATATATATATATATATATATATATATATATATATATATATATATATATATATATATATATATATATATATATATATATATATATATTTATATATTTATTAAAATAACAGATTAAAGTTTAAGCAAAGAATCGCTGCTTTCACCCTAAACGGGATCTTCTGAAACTAACAAAGTCAATCTGTAAACGCAGAAGTGGATATTTCAAAAAACGTTGCAACCGGAGGAAGACAAGGAGGCGATACTTTGGTTCGTGGAAACGTTCCCTGGCAAAGAACGGGAAAAAACAAATATAATACGTCATTAATAGGAGCGGTGAAAAACAATTACGCGCAAAGACAGAACCACGTTTATGGTATAAAGAGGTCGTAGACTAATGTTCTCTTAGGTGGTTCATAGAGACGTTCTCTGGCAATGAACGAAAAAAAACGAAGATAATACGTCATATGTGGAGCGTAAAGAACAAAGACAAAACCACGTAAATGGTATAGCAGAAGTCGTAGACTAAAATTCTAACTAGGAGACCGAATGAATCTCCGCTTCAGAGTTAAGAACAAAGTAAATAAATACAAAACAGAAGTAATAGAAATTAAATAAATACATACACGCATACAAATACGTACATACACAAGCGTACGCGAAAACACTTACCATAGGTATACAAAACCACGCACATATAAATATGTGTGTGTGTGTATGCGTGTATACAAATAAATAAATGATTAAATAAACGTATATAAATAAATAAATACGTATATAACATGTTTTGAAATATCCACTTCTGCGTTTACAGATTGACTTTGTTAGTTTCAGAAGATCCCATTGAGGGTGAAAGCAGCGATTCTTTGCTTAAACTTTAATCTGTTATTTTAATAAATATTTGCTCTACGGTTCTTATATATTTGATATATATATTTATCCTTATCGAGCCCTCTTTGGATTTTAGTCTTCAAATTTATTATTATTACTATATATATATATATATATATATATATATATATATATATATATATACCAATTTAAACGATATACAAAAACATCATTTTCATATATCTAGTTGAGAAACAACTAATATTATGTACATAAATATAGAATGATAAATAATACATTTACTCATTCATAGATAGAATCAAGCCGAAATTGTCTAATGTTCACTTACACGGCCGTTTCATGATAAATTCCAGAATATGATGCTTATAACTGATCTAATAATCGGGCTCATTCGCCAATCATCGATCCAAATAACAACCATCATTAACACCAAGCAACATCATTCGTCTGTAAGTTCTTAAGGTTTTACTATAAATATCTCACTCTGTACATTAACTAGTTACCTGTCTAAGTAAGACAATCGAATAAAACAGCATGGTGTTAAACAGCATGATGTTAAACAAGAAGGTATACGTTATATGACTGGACAAAATAAGTGCTGAAAATAGCAGTCAAAATAGTACCCTTATGGCAAATCTACTAATGTAAAATTTGGTGTAGCTAAACGTTTATATATATATATATATTATAAAAGTATGTGTTCCTAAATTATACACACAGGGACACAATTATAGTCCTACCGTATGCCAGTGTGGTTCAATGGCAAGTTAATAAATCAACAAGCCAGAACACATAAAATCAAGTGTGTAAACACAGAAAATATCTCAAAAAATAATAAATAATTTAATTGTAAAAAATTCACTGTACTTACTATATGTGCCCTTACCGCGGTTTCAGATCCGAAACAAATAGATAATCCAAGCGGATTTCTATTGAGAAAGAGATCAGAAGGCTTTTCTCTTTCGAAGAATATATATATAAATTACATTCCTAAATTCTACGGCGAAGTGAATAGTCACTTCCAAAATTATAAGCTTTCTGATGAAGTGTGATAAATAATTAAGTATTACATATGATTGAACAATATATATTTTAGTCAGCATATGTAGATGATTATAATACAAACGGAAACATATGTTAAAGCAAGTAAATTCCTAATCTAATTTCTCGCCGTTGTTCATATTTTTCTTGGTTCAATATTTGCTTATATATATATAGTATTAATCCTGAGAGGAAACGAGAAGGGTTGTATGTATAAGTATATATATAAAACATTAGAGCATATATTTAATATTAGCACAAATTGAAATTGTTTGCTAAATCGTTTAATCTGTGCTAATCGCGGGCGCAGATGACCCCATGGCACACGGTCAGCTAACACTACGAATACTCCCTAATACCCCACCTCAACGGCCTGAATACTGCCACCTTTTCCACCTATTACAACAAACATCAGTAACATTACTAACTCAGACACCACATACACCTGCGCATATGTATGTATGTATGTATGTATGTATGTATGTATGTATGTATGTACGTATGTATGCATGCATATATGTATGTATGTATGTATGTATGTATGTATGTATGTATGTATGTATGTATGTGTGTATGTATGTGTGTGTGTATATATATATATGTATATATGTATGTACGTGTGTCTGTGTGTGAGGTATGTGTATGTATATTGATTAGATTTGTGTATCATTTCCATATGGATTTCACATCATTTCAAATTTGTCTGGCGCAAATTTATAAACCTCTTCAATTCTATTATCATTCTCAATCTTCTATGTACTTCATCATCACAGTGAGAGTAGCTTTGATCTGTTTGTTTGCTTCATTGATTATTTAACTCATTCACTCTGAAATTTCAGAAAGTATTTAAGCTGTTTATTAATAAATGATATCAATATACCTGCACAACTCATAGCACTTCACCGATTTATATTACACATAATATAAGAATTATATGAAAAACGTAAGGAAATTCCGAAAAAGAAAATTCTTTCATCAAATATTTAACACTCAGAATTATAGAACAGTGCAATATATATATATATATATATATATATATATATATATATATATATATATATATATATATATATATATATATATATTGCACCGTTCAAATTGCACTGTTCTATAATTCTGAGTGTTAAATATTTGATGAAAGAATTTTATATATATATATATATGCAGCTTTAATACAAAAGTTTTAATAACTTACTTATATTTATTCAAAACACGCCTCTACAATATAACTTCTTGCATTTAATCATTAGAAATCAACCGAAGTTATTAACGTTGCGCTTACTACCAGTCTAATTCAGAGATGGATAATGAATTATTAAGTCTTTAGCTTCAGCATATATGAATAAATATCAATTTATAGTTTATCATAAACACACATTTTTTATCGTTCAGTATAAACATATTTATTAGCGTGCTTTATATAATTTAATATTTCCATTTGTGGGATTATTGTTACTAATAAATAACCGTTGTTGCTGATAGTAATCTAATAACTATCTCAATCTGTGAACATCATTTCTACTTTGATCTCTCTTCTTCGCCAGTCACCATATTCGCTATGTTTTTATGCATGTATTGTTTTGGTTGTTATTGTTGCACCTCATTTCAACTCTTATAGAACAGAGCTTCACCTTAATGGTTCTCATCTCGCCATTCTTGGAGTATCTAGGATTATATTAATCGCTGTGTCATTTTTCCAAATCAGTAGAGAATGTCTTCTATAAAAAGTATCATCATTCATCCTATTTTCACATGATTATCTCATAAAGTTGGTTATATTATTATTGCCGTGGTTAGTTTTGCCTTTCATTCTTACCGGGTCGATAAAATAAATCACAAGTAATGCCCTGGAGTCAATTTAATCCACTTTCCCCACGCTCAAATTGCTGGCCATGTGCCTATAGTAGAAATCATTATCATTATGCGTATTGGCAGTATCGGTAGAGCGTCTGACACCATTCTTTGTTGCATAGAGTTAGGGCCCTTTACATCCCGAGTTCAAATCCCGCCGAGTTTAGCTTTGCTTTTCATCCTTACGGAGTCGATAAAATAAAGCACCAGTAATGCACTGGAATCGATTTAATCGACTTTCCCCTCCCCCAAAATTGCTGGCCTTGTGCCTGAAGTAGAAACAATTATTATTAACATTAACGTTATTAATTATTACGCGTCCTATTTTGATTTCATCCTGTCACTGCATTACCAAACACTGCCATGTCTAGTTTCAGTATGTGCTATGATATTAGTTTCGTTGTTTCTCATGTATTGGATGTCCTCATATAATAAATGTACAGTTGTCGACTGTAATATCTGGAGTATTAGTCTTGATCTCCATCTTTGTGCATTGGCATAACTCAGAGTATCGTTACTTCGTCATCCCTCAACTCACAATTTAACCATCTTTAAAATGACGGACACATGAAATAATTGTTTCTGCTTTTGACACAAGGCCGGCAATTATCCCAGTTTATCGACCCCATAAGGATGAAAGGCAAAGTTAACCTCAGCAGGATTTGAACTCAGATGATAAAGGGCCGTAACTCAATGCTGCAAAGCATGGCGTCCGACTCTCTAACGAAACTGCCAATCCCTCAAAATAATGCACGATGCTGCTATGTCTGAGGTCCCTTTGATCATAGGCCGCCTCATCATAATTTACTTGGAGCTAAACAACATTAAGTACAACAATGAATTCACTATTGTACTTCTTACACGTAGTAAGAAACACTCGACCTTGAAATAACAAGGATATTTTAGATAATGTTGTATTATACATTCCTCTAAAAACATGGAGTAGTTACAGCTGGAATTCGTTTGAACATACGTCTGCATGATATAGGATTGACCTAGCGTTAAACAACATCAACCTCAATTTTATCTGTAAGATTTTTACAAGTAGACTATCTTTACCAAATGATTAATAACTTTAAGATTTCTACAGCATTATACTTAGATTTCGATCAATATATGCTGTAGAACATACGCAGGCTAAATGGTAGAAGAGATTAACGAACGTGGGAGTTCTGAGGAAAGAGCAATAACGAAGATACAGCTACGATATGTTGGACAATACTTTGCATGTGAGACGTCCAATTTTTATTTCTGATGAGGGCCACCAAGGGAAGAAATACAAAGACTATTTCAAGTATATAGTTAAAACGCTCAGAAGATCACATTCACTGGCGTCATTAGCCGCCAGAATATACAATATATGTGTACTCCACATCTTCAAGAACATATGAATACTGTATTAGTTAGCGCGTATATTTGCAAACTCGTTGACGGATGGTAGTATCGAATTTGCCATCAAAGTATTACATTATTGTATCTTCCTCCATCTACAGGGAGCATACAATGTTAAGTCAGACAACACTTGCCAATATTATAGGACTTGAGCTTCCGTTTCATAAACATCCACGTACCATAACAATCTATATTTTATACTCAGGACCTTATAATTGATTTTGAACTTAAATCAATTTGTTGATAATAGCTTATGTTACTATGGGGTGATAACCTTACAAGCACTGTTATATACTTATGTACGTTATCATCTAAAATTTCAATTCTGATTCAAAACGTATTTCTCTCTTATTGCCAACCTCTATTAACTTCTCTACTATACAAAAATCAATATTGTTCTTTCTACCCAAAATGAATACGTTATAATATTGTGAAGATGCGCGGCTTAGTGGTTAGGGAGTTGGATTCGCAATCGTGAGGTCACGAGTTCCTTTCTGCCAAGATTTCAACCGGTAGGTAGTATCAGCAATGGAAAGACCAATGGAAACCTTGTTTCCTTGGTCCGATTTGACAAGGTCCACCCCACTCGGCAAACAAATGAGGTCTGGGATCTTGTCGATCGATCAGAGCGAGCAATATATTATTCCAGTAGTATATAGGACTACTCTATATAATGTTCTTCCATTACATAAAACCTTCAGAAAATTAGAATGCAGTTGGAAGAAGTAACATTATGTTGCTGAAAAACGAATGACTTCAATTGAATCACTATCAATATATTTTGTTGTAGATAGTTGTTTTATCTGTTTAGTCTCAGATCAGATTTATGTAAGCAGAGCTATGATCAAAAGCCGTCCAGCCATGATGGACCAATCTTATTTTCAGTCATGACTACATTATCAAATGTATGCTCTTTTGCTACAATGTTATGGAGTAAATTGAGAGATATTTGACTGTTATTTCTAATAGAGACTCTCTCGCTGACAAGCATACAAACCTTCAGTAAATTACTACTTGTTGATAAGCTATCAACTGATTTGTCAATGATTCGTAACGCATACATATTAATGTATATATGATACGATCCTGTTTACATTATTTATACTTCCACCGTACTGAGGTCTTGAAGAGATTTTCTAACACTGGTATGGTAGAAACTATTTCTCTTCCCTTGGTCACACAGATCCTATTGATATAGAACAAACATCACAACATCCACACACATGCTCAAACATATATATTATCCAACAAACACCCCTCTCCATCGGAGACGAGAAACAAGTCATGCTTCACTGAACCTCTGCACCCTAGTCTTAATCATATACAATCGAGAAATCTCGCACTGAATTCGCATTAATTCCATGAATAGATATCTTGTAAACAATTTCTGTGTTATGCCAATTTTGTCTCTTTTAATAGCAGGTAAATATGAAAAATATAGATCGCATCTCATTCTGGCACTCTATACCAGAGAACCCTCATGATCTAGACCAAATAATGACTGAGTACCTCTCCTGGTGAATGAACATTCTAAATGTTGCAGCTTCTGATACCCGAATGCTGACCTTCAAGGCCATAAAATATTTCATCTTCGGACAGCTTCGAAATTTTTATGAGATTTTGGCGAAATCCACAAAAGTGTATTGCTTGAACAAATGGGAGGGTCCTTTTGCCACACAGACATACATCATAGATCACGTCCAAACGAAAGCCTTTTGATTGGTTAGCATGAAATTGCTCCCAAACACACACCAACCTTAAACCCACCGATGTAATGTCTCTTCTCACAATAAGGGCTTCTGTTTCTTGAAGCTAGCTAGACTTCTACCATTTCCATTTACACACTATCGATTTACACGTTTTTTCTCTCATCATCCGACCATCTAGAAATACAACCCTTCCCATGTTTATCCTACTGCCTTTGACATATAACTAACATCTCTACTCCCATCGGTCGTGAAGGACCTCCGATAGCTATAGGTACGTCCCTTTACTTACAGCAAAAGAAAAAATCAAAGCAAGAAAACATGTGTTAAGGGCGAGTTTCATAATTTTTCAATTGATTTCAACATAAATTACATTGTGTAACATGATTTTTGACCTTGGATAGCAACTATTCTTTTCTATTTGGTTATGCGAAGAAAGTATGAAAAATGGGTAATATTTCCTTAAAACGTTGCTTTTATGGTCATGATATTTCTAGGTTTACCTAATCCCATTGGGAAAACTGCCAAATGTGAACATTCTCGTTCAAGCAAAGTTGGAATACAATGACACATGATTCAAAATGTTGCATTTATTTATTTGAGGAATATAGCAAAATAATTAGAAATGGGTGGGTTTGGGGATTTACGCTTCAACTGCAAATAGCTTTCACAAATCAGCCTCCATATATAATCTCCCATCATATTTTCATTATATGATCCTTGGTAGCGACGTTCAAAGTCAAGTATATCCTGGTGGAAGAGCTCGCCCTGCTCATCAGAGTATACTCCCATGTTCCTCTTGAATTTATCAAGATGAGCGTGAAGGATATATACTTTGAGGGACATCCTATAACCCATTTTGCCGAAGTTCTTCACCGGGGTCTCAACAAGCTCCATCTAATCTTTGGCCTTAGGATTCCCCAGGAAGTCCCGAACCACCGAAACAAAGCTGTTCCACGGTGCCTCCTCTGTTTTAGTGAATTTCTTGGGGAATTCCTTGCACTCCATGATCTTCCTTATTTGTGGTCCGATGAAGTCACCAACGTTCACTTTTGCCTCTAATAGCTTAGGGAAGAAGTCTCGAAGGTACTTCATGCCTGTCGACTCCTTATCTAGAGCTGTTTCATAAGCCCCGATTTTAAGTGAAGTGGTGGGAGCAGTACCTTCCGGGGATCAAACTAGTGGCTATCCAAGTCACAAAAGCAACGTTAGAGAAGATAGTATTTCCTGTGCCTTCTAGGCAGAAGAAAGCAGGAAATAGTACTTATTAACTAGAGAAAAAAAAAGAGTACATTTTTCCTCACATCGTGTTATCAATCCTTGTTGTGGACACAAATACCAGTTTAGAATTTATTAATTATTCTTTTTACTAGAGTTACTGGGACATATACGCGCATAGTTACTCTACATGGAGATATCCAGTTGATTTCAAAATATCGATTATATTAAAGGAGTCAATATATTGGATGCACTCGTTTTATATTTTACATCAGTCGCACCAAGTATAAATTATAATTTATTCACTGTCCGATTTACTGGAGTGAAAGCAACATGCTGGAAATATAATTTATTTGCCTAGTTGAAACAGAAGTATTCTTGATCTCTGTCGTATAGATGGAATTATGATGTTATTAACATAAT
>OZ024741.1:63238861-63246361 GCA_964016885.1 Eledone cirrhosa | reverse complement strand
TATATATATATATATATATGTATATATATACATATGTATATATAGATCGTCACGTCGAATAGATCATTGTTAGTGGATTACTTTATCCAGGAGTCCTCATTATAAAGAGGGGTTTCCTATAGTCGGATATTACTAACCGGTCTAACTCGTATATATTGGTGAAATTGCTAGCGATATCTAAGGCGTTATCAAGTAATGTCCTGCATATCAAGTGGTAAAAGTCAACTATGTAAAATTGTGTATACCTAGCATTCTTAGTGTGTTTGAAAACATTAAACAAATCTATGAATCTTGACTATTATCTCACTGATGTTGGATACATTTATATTAATATTTTTTAACTATGACCTTACTAACAAGTCTTAATTCAGTATTGACAAAGTTTATGAGTCTGCAAATTGGTTTATTAGTGAAGTCATCCCAATATATATGTATATATATATATATAAATATATATATATATATATATATATATATATATATATATATATATATATATATATATATATATATATATATATATATATATATATATATAAATATATATATATATATATATATATATACGGGATAACAAATTATTGTTATGATACTACCCACTACTCGGAGTACCCTAACTGGACTACATCTAAGTGGACTACCTATAACAATAATTTGTTATCCCGTATACATAGCTCCCACCTGGTTGAGCAATACCATTAGCGCACGGCAACAACATGGAAAACCACCACATAGGATAGCAAACCGTGTCACTCTTCTTTCTTGATTTATCAATACTCCAAGTGCAAACTACATAGAAATCAACGCATACTCACAGCATCACCATGGAAACGCATTGTTGAGTCAAACTTAGCCAAGCGTTGATACTATCCACTACACGGAGTACCCTAACTGGACTACATCTAAGTGGATTACCTATAACAATAATTTGTTATCCGTATACATAGCTCCCTCCTGGTTGAACAACACCATTAACGCACGGCAACAACATGGAAAAGCACCACATAGGATAGCAAACCGTGTCACTCTTCTTTCTTGATTTATATATATATATTAGAAAGTGAGGTTTTTTTACAAAATGAAAAATAACCGAGGTGTCCTACACGAGTAAAAGTACAAAGAGAAAAGCATGAAATCGAAAATGCAACTGGAGTCTTATTTTAAAAAAGAATATAAATATTTATTTGGTCCCTTTACTGGTTTCGCAGTTCTTCTGCTTTTCAAAAGTAGAGTCGAGATGGAGGGTCCGTGGTAACCCCGACGGCAGGGCCGTCCAGAAATAGCCGTCGAAACAGCATGAACTCTGCCGTCGGGTTAAATATTTTCCTATTACCCACTCTACTACCCTAAGTATTGAGTACTCTGGTGCGCTATGGTCCTTCTGGTTCCTTACCACACTTTCTTCGTTATATACATATACACATACATACATAAATATTTATAAATATATTCGTATGTATGTGTAGGAATATTCATATATACATATATATATGTGCGTGTGTGTATATATTGGTATGGAGAGTATTCCCTTTAATGTTATCTTAAATAGACGACGTTTTATTAAGATTAATTTCGTATAATCATGTAGTTTTATGTAAATGTATATATACATATAAATATATATATATATATATATATATATATATATATATATATATATATATATATATATATATACAAAATTAAAATTAAGGGTTGTCATATCTGAGAGACATGCACCATATCCACTGTAGAATAAGCTCAAAGATTCTAATGAATAGATCCGTGCATTACATATCAACTAGAAATAGATTAACATATATATATATAAAATAAACATATGAAACAACCACAGGGAAATTAAAAAAAAAAGCAATAACCAAAATAAAAAGAAAATCATGATTACAATCTATATTCGTAACCGTTTAAGTGACCCCATTCACCAACAAACTCAGTTTATGAAACTGTCTATTTAGTATTCAGCTTCCTTTGCAACATTTTCAAAAGTAGGTTATATGCTTCACTGAAACCTTATCAGAATTATAGATCTTGACCGTATCATTATTTTAATTTATATCTAGATTCTGTTCCTACGATGTATTTGAACGCTTTCTATTTCTATGTTTGCAGCACTCCCTCGAATAAACACTCATACATATACACGCATACATATACACGCACATACAATCACACAAGTATGGACACACATATATGTATATATGTGTGTGCTGTGTGTGTATATTTATAAACATACTTATACACACACACTCTGATATATATATATATATATATATATATATATGTGTGTATATGTATACATGTATATATATATATTTATATATATAATGTATATATATATATATATATATATATATATATATATATATATATATATGTATATATTGTATATATATATATATATATATATATATATATAGCGGATAAGAGAACACTTGTTTGTAATTATTATCACTGGAAAGGTTTCTAACAGGAAGCTGAAAGGAAATATCTTCCATACATAATGGAGATATTGCGATATATATACCGATGCTTCATTTTTTGCAACTTTCCTTGAATGCGATCTCTACCTCATATTCTTCCTCTATATAATGATACACATGTACACACAGACACACTCACACGCACATTTAGATCTGTATATCTACCTCTATCCCCCTCTTTCACTCATTATCTATCTATCTATCTATCTATCTATCTATCTATCTATCTATCTATCTATCTATCTATCTATCTATCTATCTCTCTCTCTCTCTATATATATAGATGAGATTCTACAGGACCAGAACTGTTTCATTCATTAGAAATCATCAGGAATCTCTAATGAATGAAACAGTTCTGGTCCTGTAGAATCTCATCTATATTAAAACTGTTATACTCTGCTATGTATTGAGTACCTTACTTACTGTGGTTACCTCCGATTCAACCCGGAATAACGTATATATATATATATATATATATATATATATATATATATATATATAGTAATAATAATAAATTTGAAGACTAAAATCCAAAGAGGACTCGATAAATGTATGTACGTATATGGATGCGTGTATGTATATATTTAATTTCAATTACCTCTTTATTTTATTTACTTTATTTTTAACTCTGAAGCCGAGAATCATTCGATTTCCTAAATGGAATGTTAGTCTACGACTTCAGTTAAACCAAAAACGTGGTTTTGTCTTTGCGTGTAGTGTTTTCACCGCACCAAATAATGACGTATTATCTTCGTCTTTTTGCGTTCTTTGCCAGGGAACGTTTCCACAAACCAAAGTATCGTCTTCCTGTCTTCCTTCGGTTGCAACGTTTTTTGAAATATTTACTTCTGCGTTCACAGATTGACTTTTTTAGTTTCAGAAGATCCCGTTAAGGGTGAAAGCGATTCTTTGCTCAAACTTTATCCTGTTATTTTAATAAATATTTGGTCTACGGTTCTTATATATTTGATATATATTTATCCCTATCGAGCCCTCTTTGGATTTTAGTCTTCAAATTTACATTTGGTGCCACACCAGTTCGCGCTAAAATCAATTTTTAACATTCACGTGACCTATACTGACCAATCAAAATTGCTTTGACTACAAGAATTTTTGCAACACGAATTGGCACGATATTTATAGTACTTATTCACGTGACATTCAACAACCAACCAAATCTTAAAACCTCTGGAGCCACTTTTTTCACATAAAACAGGAAGAATTTCCAAAACTAATCAGATTAGAGCAAACACCACGAGCGCTCTATCTCAAAATTATTTTTGAAAAGCATTAGAAATGCGCAACCGGTAAAAACTTAAAACTAAAACTGAATACTAACCAATACTTATTACTAATTTATACTTATTCCTAATTAAAATATTTTTCGCTAGGAAAAATCTGTCAGCATTTTCTTTTCCTTTTTACTAATATATCAGAACTCGTGTGTCACACCTCTATTTTTTAAAAATAATATATATATATATATATATATATATATATAACGAAGGGGGTGTGGTAAGGAACTGGATGGACCATAACGCACCAGAGTACTCAATACTTAGGGTACTAGTGTGGGTAATAGGAAAATGTTTCACCCCCACGGCAGAGCTCAAGCTGTTTCGACGGCTATTTCTGGACTCAGTCCAGATATAAGGAAAGTATATACTTTAAGACGTTCAACGATCTGACAGAAAGGAAAGGTATACGATGCTGACGATAGCTAATAAGCTTGAAACTAGTATATCGTTCTTGTGTCAGTGTTGACCAAAAAGGTGACGATGGTTGCCTGAAAACTGTACGGGTAATTCGGGCTGTTTGTTGTTTACAAACAAACCGAGCATTATAATAAATGTTCGGTAAACCCATACGTACATATTTATGTGTGCATGTATGTATATATATGCATACTACTGTACGTCTGTATACATATATGTATGCATACATACATACTTACATTTATATATATATATATGTATATTACACATCTCTGTCTATATATATATATATATATATATATATATAATATAAGATCAAAAGATGGTTAAAGGAGTTCCATGTATTTTATTATGCGAATTTCAAAAACAAACATCATCATGCAATAATATTTGTGTTTTCATCAGATAAAACAGGAGAACATGATATGAAGGCTAAAAAACACTTGTGGATAGTGCAGTTTTAAATCAACATATGAAAAGTGGTTTTAGATTGATGTGTGATATTGGGGAAAATATTTTATTTAGAGAGGGGGTGGGGGGAGGATGAAAAAGGGGAGGAGATGAGAGGGAGAGATGGGTGATAGAGAGAAAGAGATAGTTTTTATAACTGAGAGGAGATATATTGTTTTACATAGAGAGGTTGAAAACAGTTGGAAGATAATGTATGAATTAAAAGAATTTGAAAATCAACGAGGAAAAAATATTTTATTTAGGGAGGGGGGGGGGATGAAAAAAGGGGGAGGAGATGAGAGTGAAGGTGGAGAGGGAGAGATGGGTGATAGAGAGAAATTATACACTCTATAATACTTGTTTACTCATTACCCTCATTCTATCTTCACCTTGTAAAATCCTTCATAACATATACATTTGTTTTTTTGACGTTAGAATATTCATCCGCAATCATTATTATTTTTTCTCTCTATCATAAATCGTTTTAATCTCAATTTCATCCTTAATTTATTATTTTTTTCTCCCCATCAACGAACTCATTCTTAATACATATTAACTCTTTATTCGCATATATTATCAATTCCTTCAATATACAAACTTTAACTTCACATTATTTTTCTCAAATCCTTCTACACACAAACCGTAATAATTTTTCTCTTCGTTAATTTTGAAATTGCCACAATACTTATCAACATACACTTTTTTTGACGTTAGAATATTCATCCACAATTATTATTTTTTCTCTCTATCTTCATACATAAATTCCCTTCGTTAATTTTCAAATTCCTTTAATTTATACATTATCTTCCAACGGTTCTCAACCTCTCTATGTAAAACAATATATCTTTTTCTCAGTTATAAAAACTATCTCTTTCTCTCTATCACCCATCTCTCCCTCTCATCTCCTCCCCCTTTTCATCCTTTCCACCCCCCCTCTCTAAATAAAATATTTTTTCCCAATATCACACATCAATCTAAAACCACTTTTCATATGTTGATTTAAAACTGCACTATCCACAAGTGTTTTTTAGCCTTCATATCATGTTCTCCTGTTTTATCTGATGAAAACACAAATATTATTGCATGATGATGTTTGTTTTTGAAATGCGCATAATAAAATACATGGGACTCCTTTAACCATCTTTTGATCTTATATTATGTATACTCCAGTCCTACAAACTGTAGAGTGCTTCTTATCCGATATCTGCATTGCTTTATTGTACTACAATAAAACTCACCTCCTACATATATATATATATATATATATATATATATATATATATATATATATATATATATATATACATATATGAATCTATTAAATGAGGAGGCATCTTCGAAGTAGATTCCATTTCATTCTGACGTTTTGTCTCATCATTGATATTACAATTAAGAATATAATTTATACTTTATTTTAACGAGCTCAAAAGAATGATAGGCAAAGATGACCTTGTTCAGATTTTGAGTCAGAACGCACAGTCTCGGAATAAATACCGCTAAACATTTTTTCGCTGAAATTCGATAGATTTCGTTGCAATATTTTAAATGATACGTGTTTGATCAGGGCTGACGTCTTGTTAAATTCTCCAACTATAATAACATATATAATACTCTAATTCTAATATACTCTTCTTTGTCTTCTCTATTTGCAGAAGTTTGAAATGTCACCGCACTAGAATACACAAGAACCTGTTCTGTGCCATGATCATACAAGTGATAATACGACTGCTTCTATACGTTGATCAGATTGTATCGCAGCACGAAAGTCAATCATCTATGATTTATGGCCGTTTATCAGTGATCACTACAATTGTAAGTTCCTTTTATAACAAAGATAATTATTTCTAACTTTGGGAATAACACAAAACTTGATGTGTATGATGAAGACAAATGATTACATATATATATATATATATATATATATATGAACAACTTGCGTTATTCTTTCCGGCTCTCTGTGTACCGAGTTCAAAACCTGCTGAGGTCCTGCAGTGGGGGTCAAATCTACCACTGTATCTCTTTCTCATATCCTTCTCCTTCTAGAGCCACTTACTTCTCAGCCATGTTCAGATCTGGAGGGAAGGTAGGATCCTCCATGTTTAGAAGATGCCCAAACAAGCCTTATATCACGATGACGCATTTACGAATGAACCAGGAGTTTTATATCCATGCATGCACACTTAAATGATCATATTTTTAGATAATGAAAGATTTCAAAACAGATTCCAGTGATATTTGAATTCAAAATATAAATAAACCTAACAAATTACTGCGAGGCATTTTGTTCGATGATTCTGCCAATCTGCTACCTTATTGCTTTCCTGCATAGGCTACACATTTTTGTCCTTGAGGACGATCTGTTATATTGACCCAAGTATTTAATTGTTATTTAATTTTCAACTAAAATACGAATGGCAAAATCTAAACAAGCAAGATTGAATCTCATTAAATATAAGGAAGTAACTATGTATTGACCTTTAAAAATAAGGACAATAATATTCAAGATATTTGGTTGCTAATCGTATATTTTATAATTATTATTTACATGCAAAGCAGGGGCGGTGGATTGGCAGTATCAGTAGAGGATCGGACATCATGCCTTGACTCATAGAGTTACGGCCCTTGGCATTCTGAGTTCAAATCTCGCGAGGTTAACTTTGCCTTTCATCCTTACAGGGACGATAAAATAAAGTACCAGTAATGCACTGGGTAATTGCTGGCTTTGTGCCAAAAGTAGAAACAATTATTCACATGCAATCCTACACTGCAGATCAGAACGTCCTACAATGATTTGAATCAGATCAATCTTTCTATGAGAAAAGGTTTTAGCCCTAAATAGATAATTATGACTATTG
>OZ024741.1:63176361-63226361 GCA_964016885.1 Eledone cirrhosa | reverse complement strand
TGCATTATTATGTAGTCACTATGAAGAAAGAAAAGAAATTAAAACGATATACTCCAGAATATAGCATATATTTAAAAATAATTGTAGCGAAAAGTTTGTGCGAAAACATTTGAAAAAAACCTCGAAAACTTCAACGAATCAATGCAAATATGGGCTTCAGTTGCATGAAGATCGTGTTATTGAATGACAGATGCCATAATGCAAAAATATTGGAATTAGATCATGAGCTCCGAGGTAAGAGATACAATTTTTGGAAGTATGAAGCTCTGTTAACTAAAACTAAACTGCTTTGAGGAATGTATTATATATCATGGTGGTGTGAATATGTAACAATAACCATTCAACAGTTATATAGGAAACACAAAGTATTCATTCACAAATAGTTTCTGAAATGTTTCATTAGAAATGATTTAAGACCAAATGAAATAACATGAGGTATATAACTTCCCATTCTTCCCTAGCTACTTCGTATGTATAATTAAATGGGCCAAAGTATATACACTACACGTGAATCTTGTTTTCACTGAAAGTTGAGGTTTGCTTCTGTCTGTGGCAGAGAGCATTCAACTCTTTACATTTTCAATTTTCAATGTTCAAGCCATCTAATTATCTATCAATAACACCTATGTTCATTTAATTAATGTACAATGGAATGTAAAATTGAAACTTATTCCACAATCGTACAATATTCAGATCACCCGAACATATATGTCTTGAGAGATGTGGCCGCTATCAAGTCATGTGTTTGTACATATATTATATGTACTTCAATAACACCCATCCGGCATGGCAATTACCACTTAGCTGTTGGATGTATTTAATGGGGTCTAATCCGTCGCAAGAATCAGGTCCAGTTTCCTAGTTTAAAGACGACTATAATCATGCTGTTTTCTAATGTAACAGGCATAGATTCGTGGCTGAAATTAATAAGCAGTGGCACGAGCTGCCAAAAAATAACAAACGTATTTTTATGCTAGATTCTACTATAACGACTGGAAAGTAACAGTTAAAATGTTTTTAACCATAGGACAATTTAATCAAGACTAACACAGTTATGGTTTATGCATCCCCACCCTAAACCTCCCAATCACATATCCCTAACGTCTTGTGCAGCTATCGGAACTGATTGTTCTACTGTGAATTAGTAATAAGAGGATAAAGTTTAGAACATAATAGTTTGCATATAACCTTGTATAGAAGATTGTTATTATAAGGACAAACCCTGGGGATAACAGAAATTGTTAAAAGATGGAAATAGGTGAAAATATTTGAATAGCGAAAAAGTCATACATTTATAGAAATTATAATAGAACTCTAGGTAGCAGTTATTTTCACTTAGAGGGAGCCATAGATAACTTAGATAGCGTCACTGATATTATTTTACTGTGTGAAAATAATTGTTTCTACTTTAGGCACAAGGCCAGCAATTACCCAGTGCATTACTGGTACTTTATTCTATCAACCCCGTAATGATGAAAGGCAAAGTCAACCTCGGCGGGATTTAAACTCAGATCGTAAACAGACGTAACTATGCTGGAAAACATGGTGTCCGACCCTCTACCGATACTGCCAATCCACCGCCCTTACTGTGTGAAAATAATATAATACAATTGTCAACATGAATATAGTTTAAAGTCTTGGATGTCATACTACGTGGTGAATAGACAACCATATTCGTATACTTGACTTTTATAAAAATTTCTATTAATTCTATCTTTTAGTATTTAATCATACCATTCTTTGGAACCATTTGATTTTCTATTTATTTGAGTTGTTTTATATACTTTCAGCCGTCCGTATGTAAAGTTGTGTACAGTTTGCTGGAATATAGCAAAACAGTATCTTTCATGTGGATGTTTCTCGAAGGATTTTACCTCCACAACATGATCGTGGTATCCGTATTTTCTGGCAATCCAAATTACAAGCTGTATTACCTCTTAGGTTGGGGTAAGTACAATACATGTATAAAATTTGAAACGATAAGTGTATATATATATGTATATATACATATGTGTGTGTATATATATATATATATATATATATATATATATATATATATGTGTGTGTGTGTGTGTTTGTGCATATATATATGTATATATATATATGTTTATATGTATATATACATATATATATGAATATATATGTATATATGTATAAATATATGTATATATGCATATATACATAATACTAAATATATGTATATATGCATATATACATATATGTCTATATATATATATATATACATATATATATATATATATATATATATACACATATATATATATATATATATATATATATATATATATATAAATATATATATATATATATACATATATATATATATATACATATATATATATATATACATATATATATATATATATATATATATATATATATATATATATATATATATATATATATATATATATATACATATATATTAATTCAAAATATTAACAAAAATAGACATTCGTGTGATCAAGTATATTTTATTATACATATTTCAGAGGTCCTGAGCTATCTTCGACAGTACGTCATCATCAGATAAAATAAGATGATGCATGACATACCTTGACTAAGTAGATGGTTAAAATTCAGTCATGGAAGTATATATATATATATATATATATATATATATATATATATATAGACAACTAGGTGTTGATGAATGGCTTGTGAGAGCTATACAAGCCATGTATAAAGAAACAGTCAGCAAGGTTAGAATTAACAAACGAATATAGTGAAGAGTTTAGGGTAAAAGTTGGTGTTCATCAGGGCTCGGTTCTTAGCTCCCTACTATTTATTATTGCCCTTCAGGCTATAACAGTGGAGTTTAAGACCGGCTGCCAGTGGGAACTCATATACGCAGATGATCTAACGCTCATAGCTGAATCAGTGGCCGAACTAGAGAAGAAATTTCAAACATGGAAGCATGGCCTAGAATCAAAAGGCCTTAAAATTAACCTGTCTAAGACTAAAGTTCTAGTTTGTAGGAAGGAAAATAGGGCGCCGGTCCCATCCGGGAAATGGCCATGCTCAGTGTGTAGGAAATGAGTAGGTAGAAACTCCATTTTATGTCCCAAATGCAAAGTATGGGTGCATAAAAGATGTAGTGGGATCACAGGTAAGCTAACTAAGAACATAGATTTTATATGTGGCCGGTGCTCTGGTGCAATAGGTAGCAGCAAGTGCCCACAAAATACTAGCTCATTCCATTGCACAGATGGTTCTTTAGAAATAGTGGACAGCTTCCGTTACCTGGGTGACAAAAGCAGCAGTGGGGGATGGTGCTCTGAAAGTACAGTAGCTAGAGTCAGAACTGGATGGAAGAAGTTCAGAGAGCTTATACCACTATTAGCCGCTAAAGGGTTCTCCCTAAAAATGAAAGGCAGGCTGTATGATGCCTGCAGACGAACAGCAATGTTGCATGGCAGTGAGACCTGGGCATTGTGTGCAGATGATATACGCAGACTGGAGAGGAACGAAGCTTGCATGCTCCGCTGCATGTGTAATAGTAATATACGTGAACGGCAAAGCATAAACGAACTAAAGGAAAAATTAGAAATAAAAGGGATCAGATGTTGTTTACTCGAGGGAAGACTACGTTGGTACGGTCACGTGATGCGCATGAAAGACGACAGCTGTATAAAAAAGTGCAGGGCAATAAAAATTGACGGTAGCCACGGAGTAGGCAGACCCAGAAAAACCTGAGACGACTTGATACATTCCGACCTCACACACTTACACCTCTCCAAGACAATGTCACTGGACCGAGAGCTTTGGCGCTACACAGTAATAGAGAAGACCCGCCTTACCTAAGTACAAAGTGAAACCTACTACAGTCAGTAGGCACCTAACAAAATACACCCCCGTCCCACTACCCCCACCCCATCCACACCACCCCTTTCAATGTAAAGTTATGTTGGTACCACAACATCCAGCCCGAAACAAATGAGGTCGTGTAGGTGTCACGACAAAAAAATACACAGTCCACGCTGTAATGTGGCCGTGTAGGTAACACGGTAAAAACCTCCCAGTCCACACCGTAAACGTGGTTGGTGTTAGGAAGGGCATCCAGCCGTAGAAAACCCGCCAGACAGTCCTATGCGAGCAAGAAAACCACTCTTGCCTCAAGTGGGAAAACTCCCGTCCAAACCCATGCAAGCGTGGAATATGGACGTTAAACGATGATGATGATATATATATATATATATATACACATATATATATTTATAATAGCTCGTTTATTTGTCCGTTTGTCTGGTATGCACTTAAAAACCAGTGGACTAATCATGTTCAAATTTGGCATGTGAGTTCCCTAAACTCAGGAATATGTTTTCTCTATTGAATTCAATGCAGGTAATATTTCACAGCTCTAGCATCACTTATTCATATTCAGACTATGAAATTTTCAGTCTACCCTCATGTATTTATATATATATGAGAAATATGTTAGTTAAATGTTTGAAATAATAAAGTTTTAACGTTTGGAATATTAGTCCTTCATCGGAAGATAGAATGAGAAATAAAAGATGAAATAGAAAGATAGAGAGTGGGCGGAGGTAGCACCGGAAAACATATTAAAGAAATACACACGTGCATATTCAGTCAGCCGTTTTGGATCTCTCTCTCTCTCTCTCTCTCTCTATATATATATATATATATATATATATATATGTATATATATATATATATATATATATATATATATATATATATATATATATATATATATATATATATATATATATATATATATATATATATATATATATATAATTACGGACCATGGGAACGAGTACTCAATGCCGAAGTAGAGTTTGGATATTCATTTATTATAGCTAACTGGTGAGTCTCCTTCCTCGGAAGTTCTGAAATATCACCTGCCCACTCGCAGAATCATCATAGAAGACTAGATTCTCAATTACAGAAACAGTATAAATAGTGTCTGAAGGCAGAAAGCTGGGTTGATAGGTGACTTTGGATGGGTGTGTGTGTCAGGTGAGAAGGAAGGGTGTTATAAAATGAAAAAAGGTAAAGAAAAAGGAAACTCCGAGAGAAATAAGGAAGGCATGGACATGGTATGTGCGACAATGATGATAATGAAGTTGATGATAGGAATTAGTAGAAGAGGTGACGTTTCAGATGATGATGAAGAGAGAAAATTAGATGAATGGAAAATAACATGGATAGGTAGATGGATATATGCCAATTGCTGGCAGTGAATGTAAGATTTTCTGAAAAATAGAATTATTTTAGAAAAAAGGAATTGTTAAAGAAACAATAGAATTGTAAATATCTTTGTATTGTGGTAGTGGATGGAGTAAATCAAATGAAATGGTTCAGTAGATTTCTGCTAATGGGTGTTTATGTTGGTGGTCGTGATGAAATTAATTTTGATAAGCAGATGCGTGTTTAAATTATTTAGTGGATAATGGAGTTGCCTTTATGTGATGATTAAGACGTAGGGTGATGATTAAGACGTAGGAATGGATATAAAAAATGAAGAATGAAGGGTGTATGAGGAGTGCGGAGGAACTCGGGAGGGGGAAAGGCCATCCAATAATGTGTATACAAGTATATATGTTTTTTAAATATATTTTGTGTATATATTTATCATTATAAATTTCTTCTATTTTCAAACGCTTTTTGTCGACGCCTCATTTCCTAGAATGTCGCATCAACCGCAGGGTGTCCAAACACCCAGTTAATAAAACATGTTATTTCAGTTTTAGCCAGTCATCTTGATTTATATCTTGTCACTGGATTATTTTTGCTAATACTCAGAGCATAGTATGTATGCTGCACAAGCACATGCCACTTAAATCCAAGGATGTGTAGGTGATTTTCTTGCTGACAAACCGAGGTCCTATTGCGATGGGGGCATGGCGATGGGAACAGGCGTGCCAAGTAGGAGGATCTTAGTCAAAACTCTGCACAGAACATTATGGCGGCTGACGATCTCATCTCATATCGCTTTCTGTGTTCTGATACTAGCTGATTCGGTAGGATCCTCTCTGTTTTAACAGCCCTATTTAGGAGAACACTGATCATCCCTTTTCAAAGGACGGGGCTAGAATGTTGCCCTAGACATTGTCAATCAATAGAAACTATTCAGTATTCCGCGACTGACTTCATTTTACTCCGGCACCTCTTAATTCATTTCAAGAGCCAAACATTTTTGTTGGTGGAGTTCGTTTAGCGAATGTCAATTGCTTTATTTGTCTAGGAAGTACAATCTCAAAAGACGGTTCATAAGGTGAACAATTGAATTTCCGTATTAGAAGTGCATGATCAACGTTTGATAGGTTGCAAAAGAGACTGTTATCCCAGTTATCAAGAAAGGTAACAATGTATGAAGCTTGTAGTCTCACTGCACTTTTGTATGCCTCCGAAAGATGGACCAGATACAGAAAGCACATAAATACTTTAGGAAGGTTTCATCAGAACTGCCTTAGCCATATTCTGGAGGGAAATAAACCACCTCTACACGTGGTTCATCTGTGCTTCAGTGTGCTAAATGTAAGAGCAGAGAATTATGGTTTCGGACGACACGAAATATATTATCACAATTAAAATGGTTAATCAGTAAATATATATATATATATATATATTTAGTGATTAACCATTCTAATTGTGATAATATATTTCGTTATTTTCTTATATATATATATATATATATATAGGAACAAGTAAGACCCCGACGGCTGAGCTCAAGCCGTTTCGACGGCTAATTAGCCGTCGAAACGGCTTGAGCTCAGCCGTCGGGGTCTTACTTGTTCCTATTACCCACTCTACTACCCTAAGTATTGAGTACTTTGGTGCGTTATGGTCCACTTGGTTCCTTACCACATTTCCTTCGTTATATATATATATATATAAGGGAAAAGAATGACTTCCCTTGTAATTCTAAACAACTTGATTTAATTTTATATTATGATTTGGTAGATCTAGTGGTTTCTTTCTTTTAAAGCTTTTTCCAGATTCAGTTCATTCCATTCTTTAAACGCATTATGAACGATGGAATTCTGGTCGTGTGTAACTATTTCCGAGGGTCAGATTTGTTCTTGTTTCTGGGGGTCTGTAATTAGGGAATCGAGCTTTTCCCTATAGCTGCGTGTTTGTTGTTCCATTTCATGTACGGCATTATTAAGAGAATGGTACTTATATATTATTATGGAGAGCTTTTTTGAGGGATCCAGTAACAGATATTGAACGTGTGTTAGCCATTCTGTTGTGTACAAAGTGGTAGAATATTGGAAAATATGTGAAGTCCTTGGCACAGTTAGGTACATTTAAAAAAAGGAAAAGAATGATTTCACTTGTAGTTCTAACCAACTTGATTTCACACATTTTCTAATATATATAGATAGATAGATAGATATTCAGTAAACATATAATTATATATGTGTGTGTATATATATATATATATATATATATATATATATATATATATATATATATATATATGTGTGTACGTATATATATATATATATATACATATATATATATATATATATATATATATATATATATATATATATATATATATATATATATACATTATGAAGAGAGAAGAAACATTTAGATATAATTAGTATTAAAATGTATCATACCTAAACTGCTCCTAGATTCCTCGACTACGTAGTTTCGTGGCATAAACAAAAACAATACATCATAAAGATATAGAGTCCTTGCATTTATTTATTTACATTTTATTACTAATTATATCTAAATGTTTCTTCTCTCTTCATAATGTATTTTTAACTCTGATACTGGTTCAGTCTAGTTCAACCGGATTGGTCTGTCCCAGTCATTCATTGAGCAACATCGGTGAAGTTGGCACCCTTAACTCACGGTTGGGTGCGGATGCATTCATGTATATGTGTGTGTCCGCATGTATCTGTGTGTTTCTAAATATATTATATATATATATATATATATATATATATATATATATATATATATATATATATATATATGTGTGTGTGTGTGTGTGTGTGTGTGTGTGTGTGTGTGTATATATATACACATGTATATAGATAACTTAGGATATTGGAGAAATACAATACTATTATTTATAGCGATCGACTTTTGTTACAGGTATTATCCTGTTCGCGTTTGTCACATTTTCAAATTACAATAACAATTTGTGGTTCCACACATTATTTCACATAAATAATATTGCAAAACAATTACACAATATATATATATATATACAAAGTCGTGCCTCAGCATGGCGGCTGTCTGGTGATTGAAACACCACGCGCGTACGTGCATGTTTACAAACATACTGAAACACTCTCACACATACACCCAGCCCCATATATACATACATATATATATATACATACACATGTATATATATATATATATATATATATATATATATATACTCACACAGAGAGATAGAGAGAGAGAGAGAGAGAGAGAGAGAGAGAGAGAGAGAGAGAGAGAGCGAGAGAGAGAGAGCGCGGGTGAGAGAGAGAGAGAGAGAGAGATTGTGGAATTCTATTTTACTTCTCTTCAAGTGGCTCTAAGAATTTGTATTTCACACCTTCACGTGAGGATGGAATTAATCTTGTATGGTAAATTAATAATTCAGTGCTATTTCGAAATCAATAACTTTTCCATGCTACAAAAATAATATGATTGCGTGTGTACAGACGCTTGTTAAAAAGATATTGAACTATATCTGTGCTGCATATTTTGTATCCATTCTTCTTTGGAATGTTCTAAATGCATTGTTAAGCTACTGAAGTCGGTCCTTATATTGTTTTCTTCAATCATACTTGTATTGTTGATACGGTGCTTTTTAAATATTTAACGTGACAGTGATTGCATATATAGCTGATTCCTTCAAGCATTTTTCGATAACTTGGCATTTAATTTCTGTGTGACAATTGCATGTCTGTACTCTGTTAGGTATTCTGTGATTATTAAATTCGTCGTTGGTTTTAATTATTCATGTCGTTTGGAAATCCCACAATACCAAAGTATTGCTGTACTGGCTGTATTGAACAATACTGCATCATACAACATTATCGAAATTTGATCGCACATGTTATTTGAAATATTTAAGAATACAAGTTGTGTGGTGAATTGGGGTTTACATGTAATATAGAATCACTAGTTTTAATTCACAGTTGAGACTTTCTGTTATTAAAGTTATGTGCTATCTCTAGAAACTTAAATTATTTTAAAGTTGCAAGTGTTAATTTATTCGTACAGCCGTTTTCATTGCATAAAAAATATCTTCCAAGTTAATATAATATCGATCTGTTGTTCTACTTCACGCACTTCTAACAACTTTGAGTTAATCCGAATCTTCTTGCAAACCAGTCAACAAATGGATATTGTTGAAGATCAAATTCGCATTCTATTCGTAGAGGATCTCACCCAACAACATTTTAATAATAGGGTTTACATATTAATTAGTTTTATTATTGAATAAAATAACACATAATAATCAGTTCTTTTCCCACTAATACTGCTGCTAATGAACACAGTAGATGTTGCTTAACTCTTCAGCATATAAAAAAGACAGTACAAGGAAATATAATACAAAGGAAATGAACTTTAAAAATGCCATTATGATGCCGATATTCGAGCCATTCATGCACCTATAATAAAGGAATTGTTTAAATGTACATCAGTTTTAAGATACTTTCCCATGTTATTTCCCAAAACTTAAAGCATATTAGTAGTGTAGTATATGTATAGGAAACCAGTATTTGAACAATATTATTAAATTCTTTCGGTTAGTTTCATGAACTCCGTCCATACCAGGGCACGACCATCGAGTATTATATTATGTTGTGTCCGAGCACTTCATCTGGCACGTATTTTTTCTATCTCGTAATATGTGTTGGATCTTAGTCGGTTCCAACGATGTGTGTTGCAGTTGTTCGGTAAATGGAACAGTTGGCTTGGGATATTCATGTGCAAGAGCTAAAGAAATATGTATACATTTACGGTAATCATCGGCCTCCCCTTTGAATTTACAGGTACAACAAGTAAATGTTTTTGAAGGACTTAGCAAACCACCAGTATTGGGAAACGAACTCACGATATTACAGTTGTGAGCCTTGCATTCTAGCCATTAAACCACACGCCTTCATATCTCCTAGTCAACCTTGACGATGAGGGATATAACTCGACAGAGCTAAATCCTGCAACATATTTTTGTTGAACAAAACCATTTTTCTCTTCCCATGCCGATACCCACGTTGCCTCTCTGTCTTCTTCTCGGGTGTGCGCACAGCCCCTATCTCTAGACACATACACACACATATACTAGGTAAATATAGACCTTTTCTGAAGGAGCTGCTGTCTCCGAATTCAGGAGTCGGTGTCTCACCAGGTGTTTCGGCCTCTTCCACCATGACACCAGAGCTACTCGAGGACACCCACCTATATAGGCAATGAAACTTCTGCACAACAGCGCAATATTTGGTGACTCTCATGTTCTGACTCCGTCAACCTCAATGCGCCAGGACAGCATGACATTTGACGCGTCTGGAGTTATAACTGAGCGAGACGTCTCCATTCACCCCAGTGTATCAGGTGCACCACTCATCTCGCTTTTCAGCCAGATGTAGGAACCCGCTTTCTCAGCTGTGTCGAATAAATCTGTTACATACAAGCGTTTTTTCATAATATATTAAGGTCAAATTCACGAAACATCAGCGGTTTCAGTTCCTGGTTTTCATATTTAGAGAGGATGTAAATCAAACATATCTCCTTGATATGAGCAGCAAGTTTGGCTCTGCTATGATCTTATAGGTTAATAGCTTATCAAGAAATTATATGTATACACACACACACACACACACACACACACATATATATATATATATATATATATATATATATATATATATATATTTATATTTCATATATCTCAGTGTGCGTATATTATATATAAACAGGCACACACACCCACACAATCACACAGGCACACTCATACAGAAGCGCGCGCACACACACACATACACACGCACACTATATATATATATATATATATGAATATATGTATAGTATATTAGGCAATATACTGTATGCTTAATTAAAAACATTTTGAAGACCTTACGCTATTATTTTAAAGTAGTGACTATGTCACTTACTTCTTATTTCAACAAACGAAGGGAGATAAGCTGACAGATCTGTTTCACACAGTTGGTGATCATCAGAACTTAGCACTCGCCGACCTTTGTTGAAAATTATAGAGGGTGGATTCTTATAGAATTCCAGTAATAATCAGGACTGATTATACAGAGCGATTGCCGCTCTAGCAAAAATTGAAAATTAGGATTGGTGCTCTGATATATATATATATATATATATATATATGTGTATTTAGTTAGAAAGTGAACAACACAATATATAACTACTCCATTACCAAAGGTTTCAGGACCCTAGACAATATCAATATACGTCTATATCGTTCATTAGACGTTATAACATCTCTGTCTGATAGAACGAACTAGACGTATATTAATATTGTCTAGGATCCAGAAACCTTTGGTAATGGAGTAGTTATATATTGTGTTGTTCACTTACTAATTAAAAAGCTCTGTTCTATATATAGCGCACTCTTTTTTCCTTTGCTTTTTCTTCGGAAATACCTAACATGTATATATATATATATGTATATACAATAAATTGAGTTCAGATGCATCACTGATTATTCGATTTCTATTCTATCATACTCTGCTCTCTAAGAGCATAGAGTGCTCAACCGGCATACCGTCTCTGGAAGCATCTTAGCTACCATCACACACACACACACACACACACACACACACACACACACACACACACACACACACACACACACACACACACACACGTATATATATATATATATATATATATATATATATACAAAATTAAATTAAATTAAGGGTTGTCATGTCTGAGAGACATGCGCCATATCCACTGCAGAATAAGGTCAAAGATTCCAATGAATTAGATCCGAGCATTTGATATCAACTAGAAATAGATTGACATATATATATATATATATATATATATATATATATATATATATATATATAAAATAAACATATGGAACAATCACAGGGAATAAACTTGAATTGGTTACCTACCTAGCTATGTGTGCTTACATACTTTACAAATTATTCCCTGTGATTGTTCCACATGTTTATTTTATATATATGCCAGTCTATTTCTAGTTGATTTATATATATATATACTGATATCCACCTGTTTATGGTGGTGGCGTCAACGTTGTTAGAACTCAATGTCACCTTGCAGAGGTGGTTTCAACGAGATTAGGCGGTGATAGCTATAATTTCTGTAGTAGGTTCCAAGAGTCCCTAAAATATTCTACCTGAGCTCCAGAGTCATTTATATATATGTGTGCGTATTGAACAATGAGAATAAAACAATAGACGAAGATAAGTTCTTAATTAGTTTAACTAATTAATATATATATATATTAGGGACTCTTAGAACCTACTACAGAAATTATAGCTACCACCGCCTAATCTCGTTGAAACCACCTCTTCAAGGTGACATTGAGTTCTAACAACGTTGACCTCACCACCATAAACAGGTGGATATCAGTTTATATATATATATATATATATATATATATATATATTTATATATATATATATATATATATATATATATATATATATATATATATATATATATATATATATATATATATATATATATGAATAAAGTTAGTCCTTCATCAGTGATCTTCCAACCATCATTGGTATTTCATCGCTTTAAAGACCATATACCTCCGGTTGGTGCGAGCAACGGCTAAAAAAAGTCGTTGGGACACGTAAATAAAGGGGACACGAGAGTGTAAACAAACAAAGATGGTGAAGCAAAGAAAAGTGAGGAAGAACGAGTCAAGTCCCAATTTTCCATGAATATATGTTCGGTGAAATCGTGAACGAGAGAGAATAAAGACCATCAAACCTGGTTGGAATGTGAGCAAGGAAGGAATTCCGTACAGGTCTAACGGGAGGAAGAAGGAATCTAGTCTGTGAATTCGGTGAACATAAGTTCTGTGAAATCGTAGACGAGAGAGAGAAAAAAGGCGAACCAGCCTGACCAAGCGTGCGAAAGAAAAGAATTACGCACAGGTCAAACGTGAAGGATGAGGAGGAGAGGTAGTAACAGAGAGTGAGTGAGTGAAGGGTGAGGAAGAGGCTAACATAGAGAGTGACTGTTAGAGTGGGTAAAGATACAGAGAAAGAGGAAGAATATAGAATATATATATATATATATATATATATAGTAATAAGAATAACATTGAAGACTAAAATCCAAAGAGGGCTCGATAAGGAAAATATATATCAAATATATAAGAACCGTAGAGCAAATATTTATTAAAATAACAGATTAAAGTTTAAACAAAGAATCGCTGCTTTCACCCTTAACGGGATCTTCTGAAACTAACAAAGTCAATCTGTAAACGCAGAACTGGATATTTCAAAAAACGTTGCAACCGGAGGAAGACAGGAAGACGATACTTTGGTTCGTGGTAACGTTCGCTGGCAAAGAACGGGAAAAAACGAATAATACGTCATTAATAGGAGCGGTGAAAAACAATTACGCGCAAAGACAAAACCACGTTTATGGTATAAAAGAGGTCGTAGACTAATGTTCTCTTAGGTGGTGCATAGATACGTTCTCTGGCAATGAACGAAAAAACGAAGATAATAAGTCATATGTGGAGCGTGGAGAACGATAGCATGCAAGGACAAAACCACGTAAATGGTATAGCGGAAGTCGTAGACTAAAATTCTAACTAGGAGACCAAATGAATCTCCGCTACAGAGTTAAGAACAAAGTAAATAAATACAATCCAGAAGTAATAGAAACAAATAAATACATACACGCGAACAGATACGTACATACACAAGCATACGCAAAACCTTACCATGGGTATACAAAACCACGCACATATAAATATGTGTGTGTGTGTATGCTTGTGTACAAATAAACAAATAATTATATAAACGTATATAAGTAAATAAATACGTATATAACAAGCGCACACGCATACCTACATATAAATACACGAATGTTCGGAGACGTAAGTCAACTAAAACAAGAAGTACACATATACACACACCCACCATACGTACGAGCCTGCACACTCACGCGGACGCAAAACTCCCGTATACACATATCCAAACCCTAAATACCAAAATATGTAAAAATTATACGCTATAACAGTCAAATATACGTACGTGGTTTTGTCTTTGCGTGCTATTGTTCTCCACGCTCCACATATGACTTATTATCTTCGTTTTTTCGTTCATTGCCAGAGAACGTCTCTATGCACCACCTAAGAGAACATTAGTCTACGACCTCTTTTATACCATAAACGTGGTTTTGTCTTTGCGCGTAATTGTTTTTCACCGCTCCTATTAATGACGTATTATTCGTTTTTTCCCGTTCTTTGCCAGCGAACGTTACCACGAACCAAAGTATCGTCTTCCTGTCTTCCTCCGGTTGCAACGTTTTTTGAAATATCCAGTTCTGCGTTTACAGATTGACTTTGTTAGTTTCAGAAGATCCCGTTAAGGGTGAAAGCAGCGATTCTTTGCTTAAACTTTAATCTGTTATTTTAATATATATATATGATTTATGAGAAAGGCGTGCAAATACTTCGCTCTTTACGATCACTTACTGACTTGTAGATGTACTGTAACATATAATAGGAAAATAAATAGAGTAATTATTATAATTATCTATTTTATGATTAAAAAACTACTAATCACATATTATCCTTAATAGGTCAATTGAATTATAATTTGATCAGTTGAATACTATTAAATTATATGAAATGAATTTAGTTCTTTAGAAATCAGTTATATATTTATTTATTTTGAACTAAGTTGTAACAATGTGTTCTATTATTTTTTTATTTCTTTATTTTCTATCCACAACGTGAATTATTGCAGAAAAAAAACTTGGAAATCGAATTTTTGATTTGAATTGGGTTTCAAGTTGGAAAAATTAAATATTACTTCCACGGTTAATTCACCGAATAAAGATATAACTATTCAAGCATATCTCAGAGGTGTTCGTGTTAACCAAATTAAAATTCTTCTAGGCTCATATCATTATCTCACACATAGAATGGCCGTATGTTGATTTTGATAGGGAGTGGTCCAGTTGTTCCTTGCTCATGAAATAAACATATGTATCTTTACTGTCATTCTCATGGAGATATAGTGTGATAAGGAAAACCCTTTGATTTACAGGTACTATCGTCCATCCGATAGGTTTCCCAAAACAGTTTCCGTCTCCACAATTTCACACACAAAGCATGGATCAACATAATGCTGTGGTAAATGACATTTGCTGAATATGGCACTTATTGGAATCGAACATGGGACTAATCGAACATTCTGTCGCACACAAACTCAATCTTTCATTAAACATCTCTGAATTTCTCTACTCTCTATTTACGCTAGAGAATGGGACGAGAAACAACATGGTTGGTTTTATTCTAGCTCTTATATCTAATATCAGTACAATATCTAATATCAGTAATTATTCAGTAGCTGAGCATATTTTTTTGAAATACCACTGTTTAATTAGAAACAACCACAACTTATTAAATATAAATATTTTATGTATTAATAATGGATTCCCCCGTGGATTTAGATGTGAGTGTTCAGCAACCAATTCGTTTAACTTATGATCATTGTGTCTTTTATGAGACATTAATGCAGCTAATGCTTTGCACACTAGTTAACAGATTAGAGACAAGGGAGAGATTTTATATGAAGTGGCTAGCGGATTTGATCGAGATTTTGCCTTTGCTCTCAATTCTTTCCAGGTGATTTAGTATTAGATGTTTTATGATTTTGATGAAAGTTAACCTCCATTCATTTAATTCATCGCAGTCGTTTTAAAAATGTTTCTAGAGGGAACTCTGTGTTTTCAAGTTAGCTTTGGGTTTATCCTTGTACCTCAGCTACAGTCATCCTACCTTTCCATCCTGGGGCTGGTTATACATTAAGACTTTTCGAATTCTATCCACATTCTGTCCACATGAACAATCCATATTAATTGGGATTCCAAAAGAAAGGATTCAATGACATCAATTTTACATTCATAGACTAGGACAATATTAAATATTCTGTCATTTATGATGGATCCACAAATAGGACCAATGACAATCTGGGTAATATGTGACAGGTGGGGGACCAAAATATGTCATCCATTCAGGCGATTAGAATACACTACAGCTTGGTACGCATCAATTTCTGTTTCCAGTGAGATTCTCCGGTTATCCTACTGACGATGACGAGGTTTGCTGAAATCATTTCTATCTTTAGTTATACGCTGGATTATTTCATCGCCAAAGCAAGCACTTGAGGTCACTCTGCTCCGCAGATAGGAGAAAATATTTATATATTTCATGTTTGTGTCATCGATGAAGGAGAGAGTGATAGTGAACTGATGAACTAGTTGTTTTATATCTCTGATAAGCTTGGATTTGGGCCTTAGCAGTTCATCAACTTCAGTCTTTTTTATGATAATTGTGGGACCAAAGTGTTTATTCGCATTAGAGAAGCAATTAACAAGCTTCTGTAAATAAGAAGTTATGTATCATTGCCATATTGACAAGTGTTTTTAATTTAAAGCGTTGGTGATTGAAAAGACCACTACTGCTAAGGAAGTAGAATTATACACCTGAGTTGTGGTTTTCATAAGCATGGTACATCATGACTGAAAAGAAAAGTGCTAAGACAACTAGAGCCATAACGCACCTTGTTCTGTGAGAATAATGAAAAAAATCTGAAAATTTCGAGTGTTATGCCATCACTAGTAGAGGCTTGGGTAGATGTCATTTGTTTTATGGAATCTTCAACCGTTTTTTATGCATAATTCTTTGAGCAATAGAAATAGTTACGTTATCACTGATGACAGAGCAAAATATGAACAGCCTCAAAATACTCTTTCAATCGGGAAATAATTGGATTTCTACCCATTAAAAGAGTTTTAATATCAGAAGATAGAATAGATGAACCATTTTTTAGGGGCCCAAACATATATTTGAGGCCTTCATAGAAAGCTTTTGCATCTTTCATGCTTCCTGCTTTCTGCATTTCAGCAAAGCTAGATAACCATCAAGACTCCTTCAGTTTCCTGAGGGCAGTTTACACCTGCTTCTTGCATTCGTTGTATGAACGCTTTTTAGTGTAGTTTTTATAATTCATCCAGGTCTTGTGTGCATAATGTATCTTGATCAGTTGTTGAAAAACTGCGGTGTAATTATTAAACGAATCCTGTTATGTCCGTAAACGGTGGAAAGGAAGTAACATAGATGGTGTATGAGGGATTTAAAAGATGATTCAATGCCATAACGTATCTGCATTGGAGCAAGAGAGGTTTAAAGTCGATTAGATAATTCTTTCTTAAAATGGCTGGATATCAAAGACGAAATGTTGATGTGGTTTAAGAATGATGAGCTGGTTATCCATTTCCTTCTAGCAATACAGATGTTAGATTTACGACGGAAAATATATACATCCAAGATTTAAAGAGATATTCGGCGTTAACACTACAACTTACACCGGTCTCTCACACACTCACTCTCTCAAACATAAACGCACCACCGCTAATAACTCTTATTATAAAATTCCCATAAAGAATATTACAGCGTGAAATTTTAAACAAATGTTGTTCTCTCTTTCTTTCACTCTTTCATATTTTCTGTCTCGACTGAAGATCCCGTGACTACAAGGATGGAAATTAGCGTGTGAAGACTCTTCGCCTTGTCATATTAAACTCTCTTCTCTCTCTCTCTCTCTCTCTCTCTCTCTCTCTCTCTCTCTCTCTCTCTCTCTCTCTCTCTCTCTCTCTCTCTCTCTCTCTCTCTCTCTCTCTCTCTCTCTCCCCCTCTCTCTCTCTCTCTCTCTCTCTCTTTATATATATATATATATATATATATATATATATATATATATATATATATATATACAAATATTTAAATGTATATTTATATATATACATATATATATATACATATATATAAATGAATACATGTTTATATAAATATGTATACATTTATATAAATGTATATATATTTATATTCATACATATACATTTATATAAATGTATACATATATACCTGTATAAACATATATATAAATATATATATAAATATATACATATATATATATATAATATATATATATATATATATATATATATATATATATATATATATATATATATATATATATATATATATATATATACGATATTAATAAATGGAAACTATAATTATAAAACCATATTTATTTCATTATGCATATTTCAGGGATACCACATTAAATTATGGTATGCCTTCATCAGACAAAATACAATATATAACAGTTTTACAAATAGCTTTGACGTACCCTTTTAAAATACAACCATTAGTTTTGGAGGCTGTCTGGATAGTGATTTGTTTACATTGTTTTAATAAGTCATATTGTTAAGCACAATTAGAAAAAGACGGAGAGAAAGAAAAAGAAAAAGACGGAGAGAGAGAAAAAGAGAGAGAAAAGAACAAAGAGGGAGAGAGAGAAAGAAAGAGAAAGAAACCCTGGAGAAATATCGGAGAGAGAGAGAGAAATGTATGGAGAAAAGAAAGAGATAAATACAGATAGGAGGAAATAAAAAAGAAAAAAGAAAAAAGAAAAAAGAAAAAAGAAAGAAAAGGAAGAAATAAGAAAAACAGGAAAGCAGCAGAGGGATATCAAGTCATCATACAGAGAGAGAAACACTCAAGAGAGAGAAATACTATATAGAGAGAGGGGGGGACAATGAAAATTTTACGTCATGTCATATTAAGTTGAGTTAACAATTTATATGAAATGAATAATAAAAATATAAGTATCAATATTCATGAATGTGACATAGATATATAATATGAGAAATTAAACATTGTTCAATAATGACTATATGCTTAGTTTAGAAACTTGAGATCAATATACCAAAATCTGAGTTCAAAATGTACCCTTGCTATAGAGATCAGTATTTTATGCAAAGACATACAAATATATATGTATATATATATATACATAGATACGCATGTCCTGAAACTAGAAATTTTGTTTACTCAAGCCAACAATATAGCCATACAAAACGTAAATGATTTCTCTTAATCACTGCTATACATTCCTTGTGTTATAAAAATTCCACAGTATATATATACAAATATATACGATTAACATTCAAGTCCTCATATATACGATTACCATTCATGTGCTTAATATTATGCATATCTCCAACATACCTCTCAACCACATAGATATATACACATACGTATACACACACACATATGTATAAATAAATATTTGCGTGCGTCGTCACGCATCACTCATGTATATATACAGACATATATAGACACAAAAAACCTATAACACTCTTTATGCATGTTAATATACACATATGCATTTGTATAGAGATAATCCAATATCAATATATTACTAAAGGATTATAACTTGTAAATATAACCATAACAATATAAATTTAAAATACCAAAGGAATATATTTTGGAAATGTAACTATATCAGTATAGACAAAAGAAATCTAGAAGTATCAAAGCATTAAATGTCTTATACTATAGAGTATCTTAGTTAAAATAATATGTTTTATATATTTAGTATAGAAATTTATCCTGCGTATATCTCAATCAACATATTGAAAGGGTAGACTTATGAAAGTTATGAGAAGCTATCATAATCAAAACAAATAAATAAAAATAATTTAAAAGATTTTAAAAACCCAATGATTCTACAGATAACCTTATATTTAGTATAGAAATTTACCTTACGTATATTTTATTTAATACATTGGAAGTATAGACATTTTAGAGTAGTCTATTATATCCTTGTTTATATTTAGGAAGAAAGTTTAAAAAGAAAAAGGTGAAGGAATCTAATGATTTATCGACAGGTTCCATATATTAACTAAAATTGCTTAATCAATTATACTACATTTTAAATTTATATTTATATTTAAACGTTGAGTTCAATCTATGTCTGCAGCAACTGAATAAATTGTTATAATATATATATATGTTGTTTACTCGAGAGAAGGCTACGTTGGTATGGTCACGTGATGCACATGAAAGACGACAGCTGTATAAAAAGTGCAGGGCAATAAAATTAGACGGTAGCCATAGAGTAGGCAGACCCAGAAAAACCTGGGACGACTTGATAAATTCCGACCTCACACACTTACACCTCTCCAAGACAATGTCACTGGACCGAGATCTTTGGCGCTACACAGTAATAAAGAAGACCCGCCTTACCTAAATACAAAGTAAAACCTACTACAGTCAGTAGGCACCTCTAACAAAATACACCCCCGCCCCACTACCCCCACCCCATCCACACCACCCCTTTCAACGTAAAGTTATGTTGGTACCAACATCCAGGCCGAAACAAATGAGGTCGTGTAGGTGTCACGACAAAAAACACACACAGTCCACGCTGTAATGTGGCTGTGTAGGTAACACGGTAAAAACCTCCCAGTCCACACTGTAAATGTGGTTGGTGTTAGGAAGGGCATCCAGCTGTAGAAAACCCGCCAGACAGTCCTATGCGAGCAAGACAACCACTCTTGCCTCAAGTGGGAAAACTCCCGTCCAAACCCATGCAAGCATGGAATATGGATGTTAAACGATGATGATGATGATGATATATATTTATATACGTTCTTATGTATTTATATATATATATCAACTAGAAATAGATTGACATATATATATATAAAATAAACATATGAAACAATCACAAGGAATAATCTGTAAAGTGTGTAACCACACATAGCTAGGTAGGTAACTAGTTAAAGTTTAACTAGAACTTCAAATATAGATACCCTTTAAAATGATTAATCTCCTTTGTATATATTTCTTTAAATAAAAAATATATTTCACCAATTAATCGGTAAATTACAGTAGTCAAATCCGGATGGTCACCAAAGGAGAAGATCCAACTATCTGTGTTTACACAGCAAATGCAAATCTGTGAATGACTCGTACCACATGATGCATTAAAAAAAAATATCAATATATATATCTGTCTCCTCTCAACACAAAAATGAACAGGCCTTCTTCATAATAATCACTTTGTCGCATTAAAAAAGAATCCAAATCCTTTAAACATATTTCCCTGCTGCTTCCATCCTTACTTGTTCGTCTCTCTCTCTCTCTCTCCCCCCCCCTCTCTCTCTCTCTCTCTCTCTCTCTCTCTCTCTCTTTCTTTCTCTCTCTCTCTCTCTCTCTCTCTCTCTCTCTCTCTCTCTCTCTCTCTCTCTGTATCATATATATATATGATGGCTGCCCCCTCGTTATCGAGTATGGCCACTGCCCGATATAGCATTATTAATAATTATTAATTAATTCTATCGTGCAATGCCTGTGCGTGAAGATATTTTTTTAAATGAGGAGAGACTGTGCACTGAGCCAATCCCACTCTCTGAGCGACAGTAGCTATCACTCGAAAAGAAGAAAAGATCAACATCATCGGTAACTACTGAGCCGCAGGTTTTATATCGGAGTTATCCCAGTTTCCTGAGATGCCTTCTCCTAGAAGAATGCCCTGACAGAGGCTACGGGTCCTTCACTCCCAGTCGTTTAAGCGCGCGATCGGGTGTCCAGCCCGACTATTTCTATTCCCCGCGCATATACACACACATGCACCCGTGTATATACACATATACATATGCATACACATGTACATGTGTATATACATATTTACACACTTTTGGATGGCCGTTGATTCTTATGAGTTCTTCCGCCCTTTGTCCGGTTTTATTTTTTGTCCTGCAGGGTGTCCAAAATCACCCTCCTCACTAAGTAAACTTGGTGGAGTTGCCGGTTTAGTCGCCGACGACCCGACCATGCGACAGGTTGTATTGGGTTACATGTTACTAGTAGCACTAAAGAGTTACACGAACACACACACACACACACACACACACACACACACACACACACACACACATATACATATATATAAATCACAAACACACATATATATACATGTATATATATATACATATATATATATATATATATATATATATATATATATATATATATGTATATATATATATATGTATATATATATATATATATATATATATATATATATATATATATATATATATATATATATATATATATATATATATATACATATATACATCTATACATCTATATAAAACTGAAGTTGTGTGTGTGTGTGTGTGTGTGGAAAGTCTATACAAATTCACATTTCTACTCCGATTGACTACAAACTTGCATTTATATACTCCTTACGGTCTAAAGATATTAACTGCAGCTTTTATTGTTCAATTTTCTGTTGTTAAATGCGTTTTTTCTCACTAAAATGTTAAGCCCCTTTTGACAGTTCGGCAAACATGTATATGTATTTATATACATGCATATATATTACATATACAATGTGTGAGTGTATGTATGTATAAATATATATATATATATATATATATATATATATATATATATATATATATATATATATATATATATATATATATATATATATAATAGTACAGCATATTCGAAGTTCGATCAGCAGCTAAGCCAAGGAATGCCTTCAGCAGTGCAGGCAAGCACTCGACGAGGAATAGACCTCAGAATAATAACATACAATTTAAAGGGCTTTGCAAGTTGAAAATAGCGACCGCTAATTCAGCCGCGTGTTCTGTAGCAACGAAAGAACTGACTAGTGAGAAAAGGATATACACACGCACACACATACACACACATACATATATACATATAAGAATATACATACATACATATATGCACATATCTGTATATATAATATACCAGGATCATCACTTCGAAATTACTGAATATCTAAGTGAGGTTTCTGTAAATCCCAAATCAACAAAATCCGCTTGTGGTGTATACAAGTTAGGCTTCTGGAATATCGAAGAGGAATTTACTTTCTCAACAGGCTTTCGTTCTAACCGGTGTGAAGCACATGTTACTCCAAAAGGAGGTAATCCCGGTTTATGGCGGTCAATTCAAAAATTATGAGGAATGGAAAAAATTCCATGCACAAACTGAATTAAGCACTCAATCAGATCCTTATTAAACAAACTTAAATAATTAACCAATCAATGAAATTGTCAAATTAAATTGATCAATTAATCATTATGTCTAGGAGATATATACAAGCCCCAGCAGATGAGATGAACTGTAGTTTATTATTAGTTGAGTAGGTAATATATTCATCCGTTAGCTTAATAACCGGTTGTTTTTTTTAATAATTATGCACTATAGAGGAGGAATATTGTTTTATGAAGTGAAGTTGTTCAGGTGTTATGTGTTTTTTAAGACAAAAGAACAACGTCTTGCTAACTTGGGTAAACCTTACGAAACTTCGATTTTGTATTAACACACACATACTCATGTACACAGACATATTCACACACACACACACACACACACACACATATACATGCTGGGCCACCGCCACACACACATATATATATATATATATATATATATATATAAATATATATATATATGTGTGCGTATATATATATAAACACCATTCTAATTAAAGTGTGTATACATTTTTCGGGGCATTCCGTATATATATATATATATATATATATATATATATATATGTGTGTGTGTGAACAACAATTATCATTGAGTGGCTGTTATTTGCAGTATAGCAATATAAGGTTGCACTTACCAATGAAACGGTCGTAAATACCTGGATAAAATCCTTCACTTAATGCTTACCTGTGTTTTCTCTTTTATACTTTATACTCCAAGATTGATCGGAATCCTTACAAACTTGTGGAGTTACCCCTAACCGTAAGTTGAAACCATCCATGAAACTGGCTTTCATAACCACGAACTGGATCAGAAAAAGCAATTTTTTGCTTCCCTAACTACATGTTCCTTATCGGTCGACCAACCACCTAAACCTACGGTACTACTATGGAAAAGCATTACATAGGTATGTCCATAAAGAACATTCCTATACCTCTGAGAAAGGATTATACCCTCGGGATGATACAGCGAACAAACGACTTTATACGCAGTTAGATGGAAAACTTTCCATTTCGACAAAGGACGTAATGGTCGCACCGTGGAATACAACAAGGAAACATACGGCTTCAAATCGTGTAAAAACCCACCTACCAACCCTCAACTGGAAGCCTTTGAACAGGACTTACTGAAGATGATTATGAATATCAAATTCGAAAAGCGGAGGAATAATAAACTCCAGAATGACATAAATACATTCCTAAAAAAGCTGGGAACCACCAATGGAATTATTGTCAAAGCGGACAAAACATCAAATGTGTATACGATGGATGTTAATACATACAATAGCTTCATACCGAAGGAATTACATAGGAAATACAAAAAAACTAATGAGGCGGCACTGATAAATATCAACAATGAGGCACACAATATAGTCAAACACCTAGGAATAGACGACAGAACGGAGGATCTTCGGCCATGTACCCCCACATTTAATCTCAAGGACCACAAAGTAAATTTTGATTATAACCCCACAATTAGACTTATATGCCCGTCCAAATCGGACATCGGGAAAATTAGTAAACATATATTAGACAGAGTGATAGCACAAATGAAGAATAAACTAGTAATTAAACTATGGGGTAACGCTACCGAAACAATTAAGTGGTTTAACAATATAGCTCACAAAGAAGTATCTAAATTTATACAATTTGACATTAACGACTATTACTCCTCTATATTCCCCAACACCTTGGATAAAGCCTTAGCATTTGCCAAAGCCAATTCTGACATAACAGACGACGAGATAAAAATCGTATTAGCTGCTAGGAAAACAATAATTAAATTTGAAAACGCCTATTGGGAACGTAAGGATAGATTAAATAACTTTGACATCACGATGGGGTTAACGACTCGGCTCAAGTCACAGATTTAGTAGGTATTTACATAGCCCACAGTTAACAAAGTGAGTTTAGCGACCTTCACGGTGGAATCTACAGAGACGACGCCCTTCTCCTAGTTAAGAACCTAAATAACCAGAGCATAGAAAGACTCCGTAAGAATATTAGAAAGACCCTCGGGAAACTAGGCCTTAGCATAACGTATGAGTATAGCACTAAAACAGTTAACTTTCTAGACGCGACGCTTAACCTAAATACGGGACTTATAAGACTTTTTCACAAGATAAATGAAAACTTAGCATACATCAACTGTAACTCAAACCACCCACTATCCATAATTAAATCCATTCCACACAGTATATCCCTTAGGATCTCCCGACTCTCGTCTAACCGAAAAATCTTCGAATAACATGCATAATACTACAATACCGCATTAGACAAGGCAGGCCACTTAGATAGAGTAGAATATATAGATGAAAGCCTCCGTAAGCGCACACGAACACGCATAACACAAATCTCCAAACACACGCACTTATGCATAGAACTACAAAGTATACGGTAAATAGAAATACAACATCGAAATCAAACAAGTCACGCAGTAGAAAATATATTTGGTATAACCCCATATTTAACACCTCTATTAGTGCTAGCCTACCCTCTACCTTCTTTACAATAATAAATAAGCACTTTCCAAATTCACATAGATACAGCAAAATCCTTAACACTAAATCTATTATACTATCTTACTCCACGGCACCAAATATAGAGGCACACATTAAGATGCTTAACGCTAAAAAGATACATAACAACACCAGAACACACATTTACAACAATAACAATACAATCACCATTGAACACAACAGAATATCTAATTCACAACCACCCACTAATAGGCAAACAAAACATAACACACTTGTGCAGGCATCGCAGCCCACCAATAATGCCAAAGTTGCCCATGACAAGAATTGTAACTGCCACCTACCTGAAACCTGTCCATTACATAATGAATGTATGCAGTCTAACCTGGTTTACCAATGCACAGTGGAATCAGACAACTAGAAATGGTATTACATCGGAGCGACTGGGAATACATTTAAAGCCCGTTGGTATACACACCGTTACGCAATGAAACATTCCCAGCATCGTTATGTAACTAACCTTCGAAACAAGACCTGGCAACTGAGGGAAAGTAACCATCAATACACTCTGAAGTGGAAACAATTATCGAACGCGCCCCCATATCGGAGTGGTATGAGAAGCTGTCGATTATGCGACCTTGAGCTGTTCCACATCTTGAGTTCGAAGAATAAGTTACTCAACAATAAAATCGAAAGATCAATTTATTGTAACCATAGACTCAAAGAGAAGTTTTCGCACTACAAGTGCAAATCGAACCCTTAACCTCTTACTACCAACTGACAAACTGCATATACTTAGACTTTATACCCTCTTGTTGTATCTAAACCCTTTTAATCACCCACAAAAGCCAATACCTATATCCCCCTCTTCTCCTTCATTCCACTTCTATTTCTTCGTTTTCTTCCTTCCTTCCCTCCTCTTTTTGGCTATCTTTTCTTTTCTTCTTTCTGCCCCTTATTTGCTTTTATTTTTGTCATTATTATCTTTATCTTTATTTTTTATATATATATTTATCTCTTTATATCTCCCCCTCTCTCTCTCTCTCTCTCTCTCTCTCTCTCTCTCTCTCTCTCTCTCTCTCTCTCTCTCTCTCTCTCTCTCTCTCTCTCTCTCTCTACATCCCTCCCACTATGATCAATTTAATTCTCTTTAACTCACTACATTCCACGACATGAAGTCTACAATCAAATCTGATGAAGGAATCCTTCCACCTCTACCCCTCCCTCCATCTCAGTTTGTCACTCTACTTCCTAATTCTTCCTCCCCCTTCCTCTCTCTCTATACTATTCCGTTTGTCCCCTCACCTTCTGATTCCTCTCTCTCTATACTAGTAAATACAATTCCAAATAAATGTTCTTCTCGATATATTAAGAATTATTTCAAGAGTAACTTACTCACTATTTTGAAAATTTGGACTGTGAACAACAATTATAATTGAGTGGCTTCTATTTTCAGTATAGCAATATAAGGTTGCACTTACCAATGAAACGGTCGTAAATACCTGGTTAAAATCCTTCTCTTAATGCTTACCTGTGTTTTCTCTTTTATACTATATATATATATATATATATATATATATATATATATATATATATATATATATATATATATATATATATATATATATATATATATATATCCAAAATTATATTAAGGAAGTCATGTCCGAGACATGCGCCATATCCACATATCCACCGTAGAATAAGCTCAAAGATTCCAATGAATAGATCCAAGCATTTTATGTCAACTAGAAATTGATTGACATATATATATATCTAAAATAAAGACATGAAACAATCACAGGCGATAATTTGTAAAGTGTGTAAGCACACACAGCTAGGTAGGTAACTAATTAAAGTTTAACTAGAACTACGGATTAATGGTGAAATATATTTCTTTAATGAAATATATACAAGGAAGATTAATCATTTTAAAAAGGTATCTATATTTGAAGTTCTAGTTAAACTTTAAATAGTTACCTACCTAACTGTGTTTTTACTCACTTTACAAATTATCCCCTGTGATTGTTTCATGTGTTTATTTTAGATATATATATTTATATGTCAATCAATTTCTAGTTGATATAAAATACTCGGATCTATTCATTAGAATCTTTGAGCTTATTCTACGGTGGATATGGCGCATGTCCCGGACATGACTCCCTTAATTTAATTTTGGATATATACACGGCCCCTTGATTTTAGAGCTAACTCAGTTGAAAGGACTCGGCTGCTATTTCTAGCTGTCGATAATCCTATTCACGCCACTGGGATGACGGTGGCACGATGTGTGTAGTTTTAGAAATGCAACATGTGTGACGGGTCATTAGCAGATTTGCATTTGATGTGTAAACACAGATAGTTAAATCTTCACCCTTGCTGAAGATTCGTTTTGACTACTGTGAGTTTACGGATTAATGGTGAAATATATTTCTTTAATGAAATATATACAAGGAAGATTAATCATATTTGAAGTTCTAGTTAACTTTAATTAGTTACCTACCTAGCTATGTGTGCTTACACACTTTACAAATTATCCCCTGTGATTGTTTCATGTGTTTATTTTATATATATCTTCAACACTGCCAAAGCAAACCTACCGATCATTGCTCAAAGTAATGAATTAAAAGGTTTAATCACAGACCGATCTTTGACTCTTAGTAAAAGACATCCGAAAAATTTGAAGCAATTACTAATAAAGGCAAAGTTTGGCCTTAACAACAAAGACCAATCATTCACTGTATCTAAATGCAATGATAGTCGATATGGCACATGTCAATCCATACACACTGGTCAATATATGAACACAAAAACTTGAAAAATATTCCCAAATGCAAATATGAACTTCAAAAACAGAAATCTAATTTACTGCATTAAATGCCCGAATTGTGAAGAACGATATGTGTGTCAAACTGGAAATGCACTATCGGAACGTTCACGGGTGCATCGACAGCAAATCAGAGACCCAAATGTCCGTCAGATACCCCTGAGTAACCATCTAGCAACATGTGGTCAGAAAATATTTATATTTCCATTCTACAAATTACACAGCCCAAGTGAAATCAAGAGAAAAATTAAAGAAAAGAATTTTATTGATAAATTCCAACCCAAGCTAAATGAACAATAATAATGGTTAGGAGTATTACTCCTACTATAACTACGCCTACGACCATGTCGACTACCACCACTAACAACAACAACAACAACAACATAATAATAATAAAAGTGATGTTGATTGTGATGATTACTGAAGATTTTTTATAAAAACCCTAGAAAATGCTATTTTCATCATTTTTAAAAATAGCAAAACAATTGATGCTTTGGATATGGTCAAATAAAAGTCGTTAGACATGCTCAACCAACTGTGACTCCTTAACCAATCAGCTTTAGTAATCTAGTGAAATTACACACCGATTGGTCGAAATACCTTTTTAGCCCCTTTTTACTGTATATAATGCACAAGTTTTAGCCATCTCATTACAGTTGAAAATTGCAAACTTGACTGTCACCACTGAATATCAACCTGAAGATTATGAAAGCATGAAAGTACTTGTTCAATTAACACTTAACATTTAATATTCTACCATACAATGTCATTATAATATCATTATAATTTTAAACGATTGTAAATAAAATGAGTAAATCAGACAAAGTTGGAATTCCTTTTATTAATATAATCTTCTATACACAATCATACACATCCGTGTATATTTATTTATATATATATATATATATATATATATATATATATATATATATATATATATATATATATATATATATATATATATATGCATATATATTATATACATATATGAATGCGTATTATTGTGTGTGTAGAGGGTTTGTGTATCTATTATTCACTACCGTTTCTGCTTTTTGTCCTTTAATATGGTCTTGTCAATAACTAATATACTACTGCCACTGTTATCAGGCTGATGTCCGTTTTTTTTTTATATGTGATCGGGCACATTGACATAGCCAAGTTTCATTAAACACGAGATTATGCTTGAAGCATTTAAAATTTGATCCCAAGATGTTGTTGGGAAATTTGTTATCAGCTTTGTTTTAATATTGTTAATATTTTTCGATTTATTATTATTATAGTTATTGGAAACAAAACCCCCCAAAATGAATATATTTTTTCTATTTTCAATTATCGCAACTGTCATTGTCCTCCAAGTGATCGTAGCGTCACCTATAATAATTAATATCATTCGAAAATATGTTTCCACACGATGATTTGTATTTTCACACAGCTTTAGATAAGCGATAAAGATATTGTCGGATGAAGAAATTATTTTTGGAAATGTAGATAAGGGGTAGTTTTAGATGTCAATGTTGTAATTTGTTTCACTCTGTTTAGATATGAATTTTTAAATCAAATCTGTCGTTTAGAAATGATATAAGATTTGCGACTAATAGAAATTGAAATCACAGTTATCTGAAAATGTCTAGACTTTCGTTGTAATAACTCAATTCTTAGATATAGATTTGCGCTTGCATGTACATGAGTCGTTGTAGCGGCTGATGGAATGCTTCACGCTATTGTTTCCAATACCATGGATTTAGTTCAAATCTTATTGATGTCAATTTTATCTATTGTCCTTCCGAGATATGTACATAACGTGCTAAATATGCACTGGGATCGATACTCATCTCTCTCTTTCATTTATTCTTTCTTTGTGTCCTTTACTGCATATCAGATTTCAGTCGCATACGTTTTCTATGAGATGTTGTCGTTAGTCCCTCGCTGAACTTTTCTTCGTTCCAGGAAAAGATTTTACTGTAATCGGTCTCTCACAATTCATTTAACGGCACAGCGTAACCAATTCTAAGAGAGCAGCAGGGAGAGAGATAGCGAGAACGAGAGTGAGTGATAGTGCGAGTGGAGCATAGGAAGAATAATGGACACCAATATATTATCTGTCCTCCTTGAAACAAAGCAAAACTATTTGATGTGTGACGTCGGTAAGATTTGAACTTAGAACATAAGGACTTGGATCAAACACTACAGTGCATTCTTTCCAGCATTCTAACAACTCGTGCGCATAGAAATGAATATATATCTAAAAAATATGTTTACTAATATGAAAGTTGGAAGATATTTATTTATCTGCGATTTTACATGATATTAGTCGCGATATTATAATAAATAACACGTCTTATATTTGAACAGATAAGATTTTCAATCAACTATACACTTTCTCTATAAAATAACAAATTATGTTTGTACGTACATAAGAAAATCTATCTTATGTGTTAATACAAATAACAGCAACAACAAACGAAGACTAATAAACATGTCTACATTTTTTACTTTTTATTCCACTTAGATGCTGTTTCTATATTGTGTTACAACAAAGAGATGAGAAAAGTAGCATGAGAGAGGGGGAGGAGAAGGAAGTGACAATTTTTCAAGTTGAATGATAAAATATAGAAATATAAATATAAATGCAAAGAGTAAACAGAAAAACAAAGCAAACGAGACAATACAATGAAGAAATATGTCAGTTTAATGCCTGATATAGTAGGAAAAGAGATTTCACGTTTCGAACAATAGTCATTCATCAGAAGATAGAATGAGAAATATACGATGAAATAAAAAAAAAATAGGGAGTGAAATGAGTAAGGATCGGAAAACATTTTTGAGACAAAGCTCGTACGTGTTCGGTCAGTCATTGGGGAGAATATGTATATATATATATATATATATATATATATATAAAATAAAGTTAAATAAAAGTCAAATGATTAAAATTTAGCTTCGTTTATTACTGCTATATATATTTCAGTGACAGCCATTTTTGGCCGTGACCTCTTCAGGCAGTTTGAATTAGTATGGTATAGACAAGTACATATGTTGTTTAGGTGTATGATATTGTCAATACTCTGATATGCCCAGTTCCTTGTTGGGTTGTTAATTCACTGGGGAACTGGAGTCATATGATATGACTCCAGTTCCCCAGTGAATTAACAACCCAACAAGGAACTGGGCATATCAGAGTATTGACAATATCATACACCTAAACAACATATGTACTTGTCTATACCATACTAATTCAAACTGCCTGAAGAGGTCACGGCCAAAGATGGCTGTCACTGAAATATATATAGCAGTAATAAACGAAGCTAAATTTTAATCATTTGACTTTTATTTAACTTTATTTTACACTACTCCGGAGTAACCAAACCAACCTGCGCACTTCGTTGAGTGCTCCAGCCTGCATACTGAGGTGTTGGTATACAACCAACATAAACTCAATATATATATTTATATATATATATATATATATATATATATATATATATATATATATATATATATATATATATATATATATATATATATATACATATATACATATATATATATATATATATATATACATATAATTTCTCCAAAAACACTGACGGAATATACAACACAATACACACCCACACTCACTCATACATATATATATGAATGTATATACAGTGTATTTTGCAATACACTGTATGCTTAATTAAAACCATTTCGAAGACCTTACGCTATTGTTTTAGAGTAGTGACAGTCTCACTTACTTTAAATTTTCAGCAAACAGGGGAGATAAAGCTGACAGAGTTCTGTTTCGCACTTTTTGGTGCTTATCAAAGCTAACTACTCCACCTGTTTGCTGAAAATCAGGAATGTTTGATTCTTATAGAATTCTAGTAATAATCCGGAACTAATTATACAGAGCGGTTGCCGGTCAAGCAGAAATTGAAAATTAGAATCGGTGCTCTGAAATACCGATATATATAATCAGAATTCTAGTAATAATCAGTTCCTGATTATTACTAGAATTCTATAAGAATCAAACATTCACGATTTTCAGCAAACAGGTGGAGTAGTTAGCTTTGATAAGCACCAAAAAGTGCGAATCAGAGCTCTGTCAGCTTTATCTCCCCTGTTTGCTGAAAATTTAAAGTAAGTGAGACTGTCACTACTCTAAAACAATAGCGTAAGGTCTTCGAAATGGTTTTAATTAAGCATACAGTGTATTGCAAAATACACTGTATATACATTCATATATATATCGCTATTTCAGAGCACCAATTCTAATTTATATATATATACATATATATATATATATATATATATATATATATATATATATATATATATATATATAGGGACAAGTAAGACCCCGGGGTCTTACTTGTCCCTATTACCCACTCTACTACCCTAAGTATTGAGTACTTTGGTGCGTTATGGTTCACCTGGTTCCTTACCACATTACCTTCGTTATATATATATATATATATATATATATGTGTGTGTGTGTGTATGTATGTATGTATGTATGTATGTATGTATGTATGTATGTATGTATGTATGTATGTATGTATGTATGTATGCATGTATATAGGAAAATGAGGTTTTTTTTTATGAAAAAAAACGAGATGTCCTACACGAGTGAAAGTATAAGGAAAAGATATCGAAAATGCCATTGCAGTCTTTTTAAGAATATTTTTTGTTTCCTTTAAAATGACTCCAGTTGCATTTTCAATTTATTTTCCTTATATATAGAAGATCAAGGGAAAGCAAATAAAGAAGACATTTTAATATAAATTTCAGAAAATTCACTGTACTTACTATATGTGCCTTTACCGAGGTATCAGATCCCGAAACAAATAGAAAATCCAAGTGGATTTCCATTGAGAAAGAGATCCTCGTCAGAAGGCTTTACTCTCTCGGAGAATATAAGATTCCCGAGTTCAAAATACAAACTGGCGCCATACAAAACTAACCCAACAAATGAATGATGAAATAATTTTGTCTAGTACCGTGTGCAAAGACTGAAAGCAAGGAGGACAGGTCAATCTCTCGCTACAAAAAATATCAGCCGTTCAAATGACCAAAGGTTTCTCTACCGTTGGGGGAGAATAATAATAAAAGTATGTGTTCCTACATGTAAATAATACACATAGGGATACAAGTATAGTCCGACCGTATGCAAATGTGGTTCAATGTCAAGTTAATAAATTGATTTTATATGTTCTGACTTGCCATTGAAACACACTTGCATACGGTCGGACTATACTTGTCTCCCTATGTGTATTATTTGCATGTAGGAACACATACTTTTACTTTTATTATATATATATATATATATATATATATAATATAACGTAGAGTTTACACTCAATGGGGTCATTTACAATCATTTCAGCTCTAAGAATCGCTTCTGAGCAGAATAAATTAATATTTGATAAACATTTACATGTTTTAGTTGCAATTGACTAATAAAATCGTTAGAATGAAATATCTTAATTCAAATACATATAGTTTGCCTGTACGATCTAAAAAATAATAAATCAATACTCACAAACCCATATGGGCAAAAGGCCTTGGTACCTAGACACGTTTAAATTTCAAAATACAAACTTTTTCCGCAGATCGGTCAGAACTTCAAACTTTAAACATGTTTAACAAAGGATGGTATAATAGTGAAATAATTAATTAATTAGTAGTGAGTTAATTAATTTTCTGTGTTTATCAATAGGTACCCAGATAAATTAAATAACCTCACCTCAGAAAAATATCTAAGGTCTGGTTAGCGTAGCGAAAATACACGAGGTTTTGCACACAACTTATTCCAGTCCTCTAACGTCCCACACATAGTGCTAGAAATAACAGCCGTTTATATGGGATTACTCGACTGAGGGAGCAGTAATATAATATAACTTAGAGTTTACACTCAATGGGGTCATTTACAATCATTTCAGCTCTAAGAATCGCTTCTGAGCAGAATAAATTAATATTTGATGAACATTTACATGTTTTAGTTGTAATTGACTAATAAAATCGTTAGAATGAAATATCTTAATTCAAATACATATAGTTTGCCTGTACGATCTAAAAAATAATAAATCAATACTCACAAACCCATATGGGCAAAAAGCCTTGTGTGTATATATATACACACGCACATAATTATATATATATATATATATATATATATATATATATAAACAAGGTTTAGCAAATAATGAAAAAGTTTCAAAATAAATAAAAAAAAAATTGACTTTACCTACTATAGTTACCTTTACCGATCGGTTTCGAATCCCAAAAATAAAACGGAGACCATACGGCCTTCGTTGCAAAGAAAGATTCTCGTCAGAAGGTTCTTTTCATTCAAAGAATATAACATTCCTGAATTTAAATTACAGACTAGCGCTATCAAAACTGTTCCCGGGATGAGAGTGGATGATGTAGAAACAGGTTTATCTGCCTCTATCTTTACTTCGGCCCTTGATAAACCTGTTTCTACATCATCCACTCTCATCCCGGGAACAGTTTTGATAGCGCTAGTCTGTAATTTAAATTCAGGAATTTTATACTCTTTGAATGAAAAGAACCTTCTGACGAGAATCTTTCTTTGCAACGAAGGCCGTATGGTCTCCGTTTTATTTTTGGGATTCGAAACCGATCGGTAAAGGTAACTATAGTAGGTAAAGTCAATTTTTTTTAAAATTTATTTTGAAACTTTTTCATTATTTGCTAAACCTTGTTTAAATTTGTTCTGGCTCGTTAATTTATTAACCTGCCATTGAACCACACTGGCATTTTGGTTGGACAATACATGCGTACCTTAGCGCCTTGTGCGTGAAGGAACACATATCCTATATTTATATATATATATATATATATATATATATATATATATATATATATATATATATATATATATATACATAAGGGTTTCAGTGATTAGACTGCATTTAGTTATTCACCTTAATTTGATTTTGGAATGTAATGTGCCTATTCTGTCTTTTTGTGTCATTTCAACAGGTTCTCCAATTGTTTCCACTGGTGTATGGGCAGCCATAATGGTATTCTACAGTGAATCCAGGTAACTGAGACTATCTTCTACTTACATATCCGTAATAATCATATGATACTGAACAATATCAGAGAAAGGAATATGTTTGGCTCCGCGTTGCATGAATGATCACATCCGTATGCCTGTGTGTGAATATGTGTTTGAGCATATGTATAAAAATATATATATACACATATACATTTACACACACATATATATATATATATATATATATATATATATATATATATATATATATATATATATATATATATATATATATATATATATATATACATATATATATACATATATATAAATATGTGTGTGCGTGTGTGTGTGTGCATTCATTATGTATGTTTGTATTATGTATGTACTTATATATGCGACTAAACCGGCAACCTCACCAAGTTTACTTGGTGATTGGTGAGGAGGGTGATTTTGGACACCCTGCAGGACGAAAAACAAAACCTGATAAAGGGCAGAAGAACTCATAAGAGTCAACGGCCTTCTAAAAGAAAAATCCTGCCAAATCAATGGGTGGCAGTAGTTCCAGCTGCACGCATCGAAAGACTGGTGTAGTGGTTCTGAAAACAATGTGACTTTGCAGATGATCAATGCAATTTGCCAATGGAAAGGGGCTCCCACTCGAGTTAGAAGAGAACTATTGACTTTCAGGAGAAGCAGCGACCCCTGATTGTATTCAGTAACCGGAACAAATATGAAATACACCAAATTCAATGCTTCTAGAGGCGGCCCTGGTTCTTCTTATTTGCGAGTATAAATTCGGACAGATTAGATTAGATTATATATGTAAGTGTGCATGTATTTAGGTATGTGTGTGTGCATGTATTAAATATATATGGTGTATGTATGCATCATTCTCCACATATTGTTTATAGACCTTCAAATAAACATATTTTCGACTATCCATTAATTGTTTTGGATTTGGGAATATCCCTATCTTTTCCAAAGGCAAGGAAGTAAAATGGTTGGAGGTTGTTGCAGTCTTAGTTGTAGTTGCTCAGCCTAGATCAACTCTTATTGAGCTGTACTATGAACTTATCTCTTTACATTCTCAAATTTTTGAATAGAAACCATCTAAAAATGGGTTGGTAATTCAAATGTTTTTTTAGAATCTTTACTGATGGACAGATTGCTGTGAAAATTTGTAATATGAGAGTAACGACTTTACTTCTTAACGTAAATCTTTTCTAGTTAGGTCTCTAATTTTGAAGAATGTGTTTGCTAATATTCTTTCATGACACACATTACGTTAAGAGTTAAAGGTGCCCCAGCCATGACTCTTTCATTTTTATATATCAATGTATCTTGTTTAAACGGTAGGTTTTCATTTAAGGGTGATGTGGCTGTTATTTCTAGCGAACTGGACGACAACGTAGTTGCTGTTTTCTTGCTTCTAAGTCATTATATGTATAGGTAAAGAAATTTACGGTAATGTGCAGTGATTGTGTGTTTAGTGACGGTCTTGTTCACGGCAAATGAACTGAAACTCTAAATACAAGCGTTTGATATACGAAAACAATTGTAATGAATTGTTTCAGTTCCGTCTCTAAATTAATTTCCGCAAATAAAATAAAAAATAAAGATTACTGTGATCGAACTTAACACTTCTAATTCAAATACAAACAGATACAGACAGACAGACACACACAGACATGTCCTTTTTATTATTATTACACTCTGCTTTGTTCCACACCTCTATATTTACTGGAAACTACGCATCAAGTGCTCACTGTGATGAACCTACAGTAACTGGACGTTACAATCCCTATATATATATACATATATCAAAATGGATGCAGTAAGACGCCGGGGTCCCCACACTTTCATATATATATATATATATATATATATATATATATATATATATACACAGTTCAAGAGTAACCAATCTTAAAGAGAGAGATGGAGATAGTAGAGGAGATATGAGAGGAGAGATTATTATTAATGTTAATATTATTATTCTACATTCCTTACAATTATTATACATTCCTTACATCAAACTAAAATATGTTGACAATCTTTTAATAATGTCTTCCTTGACAAATTTGTGGTCTTGTTTTGCTTAACTAATCAATAAATATATATATATATATATATATATATATATATATATATATATATATATATATATATATATATATATATATATATATATATATATATATATTATACATATATATATATATTTATATACGTGTAGCTTCAGTGAACGTAAAGCTTCAATGAACGAAACTTCACTCACAAAATATTGATCCGCCCAAGGCTATAGCGGGAGACACATATCCAAGTTGCTACACACTCGTCCTCATAAAGATGTAGCCGGTTGACATGCGAACTCTTTAACCGCTCAACCAGGCCTGCGTTTATTATTTATGCAAGCTATATAAGGAATTGCTATACAAAACATGTTTTAACTTGATGTAAATGCAATTTAAGATAGGAAAATTAATATAATAATATAACCAAAACTTCAAGTTTGATAGATTACAGAAATTAATTACTTATTTCGATATCCTGGAGCTGAATGGTTACCGTCATGTTTAGATATCAGTTACACGCTGCATGTTAGGACAGCGCCACTCCAACTCCATCAGGAGTTGCGGACTGAAGGCAAGTTAGGCCAATTACTTATAATACAACGTTTTGTTCTTTAGATATACATTACTGAATCAATCATGTTTACAAAATAATGCAACAATACTGACAAACATTTATATCTAAAAATATTCATGTGTAGAGGATGACAATTTGATTCTGAATAAGATTTTGGAAATGCGTTTAATGTATTAGAAATTTTGTAATAACATCTTAATGGATGTTAAGCCGAGAAATACATATAGTGATGCATGCAGGTTTATTGACATATGTAGAGGGAAGGGGATGTCTTTATGGTTTAATGAAATGTTTCATTGTTCAAAGCAAGAAATATTCGTTATGGAAAAATGTGACAGCAGTCATGACATGTGAAGTTCTTCCTAGATAGATATATAGATACATATGGTGTTCAATGTGAATATCATTCGTTGTTGGGTACGGCAAAAAATCGAAATATCTACTATTCTGCTGGAGAAGAATTGAGCATTGTTTTTGGTGCACTAGCTAGAAGAATATAGAGTAGGCCTGTAGAGGTGGAGGTTATATGTGACCAGTTGAGATGAGTGAAAGTAGTGTGTGTGTAGCTATATCATGAAAGTGGAAGTTGTTTCAATAGTGATAGAATTTGCATATAGAGAAAACAGCATATTGGTAAGTGAATTTTTAACAATTAGTGAAATGGACATTTTTTGTAGACGAATGTGATTTGATAAGGACACGTTGCTAATCACTCATAAATATTTTCTGGGATTATGGACGCAGTCTAATATATAATAATACATTTGAAATTGCAATACTTCATTATCAATGGTTATGGAGCCTAGAAATATTAGTTGCTTTGGGGGGTTTACTAACAATTGTTTCTTTAATATGTGTAGCGATTGCTTTATGGTTCTGTATGGAATATCTTCGTGTATAACCACCTAGAATGGTTAAAAAGATGTGATGTCAGTTTTTTTCCCTCGAATTTGGATCCATAGATTAAGAATCAAGGGCCGTATATGTCTGATGTGATAGCATACCAGAATACTAAGGCAACAATTGAATAGCTACACCTTATACTATGTCATAGGTAAATCAAACTATCCCCTGCACAATAAATATGTAACAGTGAACGTTTTCGTCGACTTCGTAGTACTGAGTTTAAAGCTATTCATGCGGTGGAAGGAGGAAACGGGAAGCACTTTCCGCAATCAGACTTAAAATATATACTCTATATATTTCAGCGGTTTTGCTATTATATCAGGTTCCAAATTCTCATAACATATCTCATATTAAATGTAGCTTTGAACTGTCTGTCCTACATTAATCTTCCCATGAAGATACTTTTAAAATTAGGTGTGTATCTTACCCGATTACAAGAGAGTTTACAACACAAGGAATAACCTACGTAGATGTTGACTGTTATACGCACACACACACACCTCCACACACACACACACACATATATATATATATATATATTGAGTACAGGCAAATACACGGACACTAACATAGCCATTTCAATTTTAGATTTTGATTTATTTACCTTTGTTAAACTGCATTAATAATATATTAATATTTTTTCATAAAAATGCATTGAACGTGCTATAATTATTTACGCTATCTTCAAACTGGTCCAAGCGCCAGATGTCTAGTTCACAAATATAGCATTTAAGACCACTTGAAACTGCTACAATATTATATTGAAGAATGCAAATGATGACTAGGCTCAATCAATCCAGTCTTGGACAAAAGGCAAGAGACTTGTATCCCGTGAAATTTATAGAATGACAAACAGATTTCTTAATAGATGCAATGCTTCTGTACCTACAGTGATCAATGGCCATGGGGTTATTTCGTCCACTTTTGATAAAGCCTATTCCTATAAAGTTTGCCTTAAACTGTATACTTTTAATGACCAGGGTCATGCTCTACTCTGCTTTCCTACTCTGACTAATAATATTCTTATTGTCATCTCTGTGTCTGCGCGAGATGTAGTAATGCGCATCAATCACTTTGATTCGATTAAGTCTTTTATCTCTGATCGATCTCTGAATGTGGTGGTGAATGATCAAACGTTGATGCTTATAGAAGCAAGTCTAGCGTACCACACGCATCTGTCCTAGGACTAAGGCCATTCCTAATATTTATAAATCATCTGCCTGGCCACATCATAAGACCGTTTGTGAAGATGACACCACATAAGACCGTTTATGAAGATGACACCACAATTTGTAATTGTACATCCAGGAACAGCAACGACATATTCCTGGCAGCTGATCTCTCCTCTGACTTAGATTGCAATGTTCAATGGGGAAATGAGTAGCTTGTTATCTTTAACATCTCAAAATCTAAGCTTCACGCTTTCAAGCGTGATCCGAATGTCTCCGACATTCCACCTGTTCATATGAATGGTGCCTCGTTGAAAGAAGCTCCCTGCTTTGAGTGACACATAGGCCTGAAATACACTCCAGATCATCATTAGATCTCCTATATTCGATCAGTTTCGAAAGCTTCTGGGAAAATGATGGGGTCCTTCTATCGTTCAAGAAAATATAAGACTCCATCTCAATTTTCTACCTTTGCTAGAGTCAGATTAGACCGAAAATGGAGTACTGTTCCTACATCTGGGGCGGTGCTAAACAAAGCTCCCTTTTCCGACTAGATAGAGTACAGAGCTCTTGCGTAATCCTAGAGATGAACTCCTCTCATCTCACAAGCCACTCTCTCACAGACGTGACATCGCGAGCCTGGCATTATTCTATGATTTTCCACGGAAAATGCTCTGAAGAATTTCACTCCCTATTACCCAAAACCTACATTGAGGCCACCCATCAACACTTTTTTCGTCTTCCTAACATCAGACATAAGTTCTTTGGAAAATGTTTCAAACTTAGAAGAACATCTCTCTAGAACAACCTGATTGAGGATCGGTTCTTTGTGGCTACGACATTCATCTTGTTAGGAAAGGTGTCAATACATACCTCTCCGTGACATAATCTAATCCAAACTGTCAGTTCATTCGTCATTTTCGCGTGGCATTAAATATATTTTCTGTGTTGAATTTAATACATAAGAAATAAATGTCTAGTTTGTGAGAAGATCCAAATAGGTAAACATTTACCGCAATGGCTTGGTCACTAGGATTTCTACAAATTAAAAAGAGATCACTGGCATTTTTCATGCAGTAGCAACCTAATCGTACAAATTTGTCATATAGAACATTTTTAGAGACGCAGTTAGAAATAACGGCGTACATCTTAATCATCTGATAATACAATGTCACATGAACAGTGAGTGTGTTTATATGTGTCACAGTCATGTGTGCATGACGAATATGTTTGCAAATTTATTAGAATAACAAACCGAGTATTACATGTATGTATGTATGTATGTATGTATGTATGTATGTATGTATGTATGTATGTATGTATGTATGTATGTATGTATGTATGTTCTTCTGGTTTTATAATTTCACAAAGTTTTACCAATAGAGAGAGAGAGTCGGTTTCTAACATAGACTCAAGACTCTCTCATTGGAATTTACACAACATCAACTAGGTAGATATGTATCTATGCATGCATGTGTAGATATGGATGTTATTGTATGTGTTGATGTTTATGATTTGAGTTGTATGTGTGCATGTGTATATGCTTTGTATCTGTACATGTGTATATGCAGTTATTAGATGCAACATTTTTGGAATGTTTTACATATTTTTACTGTTCCATTAATGGATTGTACTTGTAGTTTCCTAACTAGTTGTGTTCTTCCTGTGAAGTCTAGCTTCTCAAAATTTGTATTGAGGCAGTTACTAACATATCCCAGTGCCCCAATAATCACAGGCATAAATCTGAAGGTGTAATCAGGGTGGAGTATCTCCAGATTTCTCATCAGTTCTGCATAAATATTCTCCTTTTCACTAATCTTTGATATTATATTGGCATCTGCTGGGCAGCTAATTTCCACTACTGTGCATGTTTTCTTCTCCCTGTCCCATATCATAATATCTGGTCTGTTATGCCTGCATTTTATTGGGGTCTTTACTGGAACATTCCACCAGTACTCTTTCATATTATGTACATAGATGTCTTCCACATTGTTGTAGCTTTTAATGTGTTTATTATCGGGGCTATCTTTTTTACGAACTGCATTGTACAGTGTTTTGGCCACTACATCATGCCTCATAGGTAGATAGTACCGCGACGACATCTTTGGACAGCTGCTGATGACATGGGTGATATCCACGATGTTAGTTCTGCAGAGTCTGCGCTTGTTATCACATCTAGGTGTTTTGCCTGCATCCCTATCTCTTTTGTGAATCAGGTATTTCGTGCTAATCTCCTGTTCTTGGATTGCAAAAGCGTATCCTTCAAAGTGGGAGCCAATATAGCGGTTGTTGGTCCAAGAGAGACTACTTTCCTTATCTATACTACTCTCACTCTGGAGCTTTCTGGCAACATATCCATGCATGATTTTTTGCTGATAGGCATGCAGTTTTTCATCCATGGATTCACTGCGATACTGCTGGAAACATCCCTGGGTGTGAGTTTTTATTTATCACACAGGGAATATCTCTCAAGGAGTTCCTTCCCAACTCTCATGATCTTATCCGTTTCATGCAGATAGACTTGCTTGAGAAGCGGGCTCCTACGCTTCGAGGTTCGTAGATGTTGTCGGAGAGATATGCGACATTCAAATGTTGTCTGGACTGATGTTAGGCCTCTGCCTCCCTGCTTACGTTTCAAGTAAAGGCGGTCTATGTCACTGTTGATGTGGAAGTTTCCGGTGTTGTTCAGTATTTTTCGAGTTCCAACATCAACTGCTCGGATTTCGTCTATCGTCCAATTGAGTATTCCAAACGTTGGTGTTAGGACAGGCACAACAAACACATTGTGAGCCACTGTTTTGATTTGCACAGAGAGTTCCGATGACCAGATCCTTCTTAATCGGGTGTAGTATTCTCTGGTTACGAGTTCCTTATTAGAGATACCATTATAGGATATGTTCTCATCTATCCCCAGGTATCTGTAGCAGTCCTCCTCAGCTATCGGTGAAACAGTTAGGCCATTGATGACAATGTTGCTAGATGGGGTTGTTGTTTTTCCCCGCTTTACAGTCAGATATGAGCATTTATCTTGGCCAAACTCCATTCCTATATCCTTTGAGAACGTTGTAACCAGGTCAAGATTTTTATTCCTCCCATCCATGTTCTTGGCATAGAGTTTCAGATCACCCACAAAGAAATTATGGGTTAGGTTCGTATTTCTGTCCTCCTGTGATCCAATGATGTATCCTTCACATTTCTTGAGCAGCAAGAGACTGTCTCCCTGAAATATACACCTGCGATATTTTATTTTATCAGTGAAAATAGAATCCTCCTTCTCTGTTTTTAACCTTAGGATAGTATCCCAAGAAGAAGACAGCTTCTCTATGGCTCTGATAATAATGTATGTATGTATGTATGTATGTATGTATGTATGTATGTATGTATGTATGTATGTATGTATGTATGTATGTATGTATGCATGTATGTGTGTATGTATGTATGTGATTTTGGATGGCCATTGACTCTTAAGAGCTCCTTTGCCCTTTGACAGGTTTTGTTTTTAGTCCTGCAGGACGTCCAAATCACCCTCCTCACCAAGAAACCTTAGCCTTTGTCAAGGCAGAATTCTAGGAGAAGGAAAACTCTGATAAAACACCTGCAACCCTGATGGTATCCAATGATGTTGACTTGTTCTTCTTTTTGGTAAATATCATCTTGGTTAAGAGAGTGGGACTGGCTTTGTCACTATAAAAGCTTCACAGCACAGGCATTACTTTATATCTGGAGATCTCTCTGCACATGTCGTCACATGGTACCATGAGGCCAGCACTATGTGTCTATAATTGTCACAAGTGTAGTGTTTGTACCAGAGTTTTCAAGTCGCTGGCTGGACTAAAAAGTCACACTCGTTCAGTGCATCGGTAGGGGTTCTCCTACATGGATATAAAGTAATGGCCGTACTCGAAAACGAGTTGGCAGCCACCATGTATGTATGTATGTATGCATGTATGTGTATGTATGTATGTATGCATGTATGTGTATATTTATAAGTGTGTGAAAGGGGTGTACACATGTATATATATGGTAAATTATGCTATATATATATATATATATATATATATATATATATATATATATATATATATATATATATATATATATACATGTATATAGAATATATATATTATTTACACACACACACACACACACGTATATATATATATATGCGTGTGTATGTATATATGAATATATATATATATATTATATATATATATATATATATATATATATATATATATATATATACGTAGGTCCCGGGTTGAGTCGGGGATAACCACAGTAAGTAAGGTACTCAATACATGGCAGAGTAAATTTTTTTTATTTTATAGAAGGAGCTTCTTCTATATATATATATATATGCATGTGTATGTATATATGCTTATATATGAGAAGACCATATAACAGTGGTACTAGTTTTTAGAACGTCATAACTGATGAATCTTCATATATGTACTTTTCATCTGATATTCTATATAGAATTTTTCCCTACTGACATGATTTACTTGAGTGCATTGATATTTGTGTTCATGTTCAAAAGCTTATGTTTACTTACACTTAGCTTGCTATATATCTGTCTGTTTCTCTCTATATATAAGCCAATATACTTCTACATACATACATACAAACATATATGCGTACAAACATATATACATACATGCACACACACACACACGCGCACACGCACACACACACACACACACACACACACACACACACACACACACACACACACACACACACACACACACACACACACACACATATATATATATATATATATATATATATATATATATAAGCAAATAGATATTTAATTCGCTAGTTATTCAACAAATTTATTTATAACAGATTCGAAGCACTCTACAAGTTTTCCGGAGTATAATATCAATTATATTAATAAATGGAAACTATATTTATAAAACCATATTTATTTTATTACATATATTTCAAAGGTACCAAAATTTTGGTCCGCTCTCATCAGATAAAATACAAAATTTGTTTTATAAATGGTGACAGACCCAAGAAACCAGACCTTACATTTGTTATATATATATATATGGGTACGTCTTCACGAACCAAAGTATGGTCTTCCTGTTTTCCTTCCATTGTAACGCTTTTCGAAATATTTACTTCTGCGTCCACAGATTGATATTTTTAGTTTCAGAAGATCCCGTTAAGGGTGAAAGCAGCAATTCTTTGCTTAAACTTTAATCTGGTCTTATAATATATATATATTATTCAATGAGTCTGACAATGCAAAATGAAAGGTAGAGTTTGGAATAAATAAAGGCAACGAAGTTAGTGTTTCATCTGTTATTCATCTGTCCTAATATTTCGGGATTAAAATCCCTTCATCAGAAGACTATAATAGGAAGCTATTTCAAAGTTTGTGTTTCTGTTGATATAGGCAAACAAAGAAAGTAAAATTTTGAATCTTGAAATATAAAATATATAGGGTATAAATATTGTCATTCTTATTTTACACTTTTCTAGATCTATTTATATATAGTTGTTATTCTTATATACTTGCTTTATCAATGCTTTCTTTATTTGCCAAACGCACACACGCACATAACCACACACAACACAGACACACACACACACACACATTTATATATATATGTATTTATAATGTAAATACATATAGACATTTTTATACATTTAGATCTACATATACATGCATATACTAGCAATACGTTAGAAGGCGTGGGTATGCATCTATGTATGTAGGTATGTATGTAATTTGTTAAATTGATAGATACATTCTCCCATATATAGAACCATACATGTACGATTGTATGTGTGTGTTATATATGCCCTTATTTAATTGGAAATTTCCCTTTGATTATCTACTTGTAAGTTGATACATCTTTTAAAAATAATTATAGGACAATGTTTAGAAAGACTGAGCGAGAATGTAAAAGAGAGAGTAAGAAGATGGTGCGGGAAAGAAAGATTGAAATGGAGATAGAAAGCAACATTGAAAAGGAGAGAGAAAAAAACAACAAAGTATGGCGAGAAGAATAAGAGACAGAAAGAATATTTTCTGCAGTCTGTTATTTTAATCGATAGCCAAATTAGATGACTTAGAACCGATAAAATATATTGTATAGCTTTCCATTCTCTGTTAAACTAATACATCGTTCTTTTACTTCACCTTTTTAAAGATGCTGGTTGTCCTATTATTTCTTACCCTACATTTGGATAATGGATGGTCAACGATTGGCTGTGATCGTGGTAAATATACATTTTTTCCTTTTTCAATCAAGAAAGTCTTCATACAAAATATGTCAATTATATTACATTCGGTTGTACTTTAGTCCGCCCAATCTGATGGTTATTGATATGGTGTTAAGTTATTAAATTAATGGTCACCACTCGATATAGATTTTTTATATTCGTATTGATAAAATAATATTTTGTTTTTGCTTTGGCGCAAGATTATTTCTTTTCATTGTAGAAAAAGAATAATACGCTTAATTGAATCAATCTAGTATGTTTCAAGGTTTATTTTTCTCAAAGCGATATTTTGATAAAATATAAATTGCAAATTGGGAGCGACAAAAAAATACATCTGTAAATACTTAGCTGCTAAAAGTGTTTTTTTTCACCACGTAATAGAATCTAGTTACAGCTAGGTGACTGACTCATTTGAGAAATAAGTGTTTAGAACCATACGTTCGAAGATTTAGTGTAAAAATATTAAATTCCAAGTAGAAAGTGCTAGCCGTTTCTGACTGCGCATGAACAGTATTTGAAAAGCTATTAGAACGTATGCCTTGTATCCACAGAAACTGCAATTACAGTCGACTATTGTGTTCTAGAGAAATGCTTGCTCAGAAAATGATACTTATATATTATCTGAAATCCTACAATTGAAGAAATAGAAATGCTAATCTTTGATGTAAAGAAATTAATAATCAACACAACACTCTGCTTTTCTGCTCAAGAACACAAAAAAGATTATTCTTGAAGTTTCCTAGGAAACTATTGAAAAATTAGAATCAATAATAATTCATAAAAATAATACATAAAAAATAATACCTAACAAAAGAAAATCCACAGGACGTCTTCTTTCTGCTTTGTGAATTAAATGACGTTAATCTACATTTTCAATAGCAAATATTGTAGGACTTAAAGCAATAAAGAAGATTTAATGATTAAAGAAAACAGTCGTTGGAATGATCAAAATATTTAAAAACAAATCAATTTAATTGTTTCCTTACTTTAAACCTGCGTATCAAACGCAGATAAATAAGGATGTCCCGCAGGAATTTGATTAAATTCCATCCATTAAAGAGCATTTCTGGATGAAAACTAGTTTGAAAACCTCATTAGTTGTTATACAACTAAGTCAATTCATTTAAAAATGGTTACACACATTTTACCATGGTTACCATTTAGTTTACCGTGGTTACCATTTATTTTACCAAAATTACCATTCATTGCATCATGGTTTTCAGATGCAATGTATCAAGGACTTTATTTTCGAATATATTCTTCCATATTTTAAGATAATAATGTCGATTTGAAGGAAAAGTGACTGATATTTTCAGTAGGTCGAACTATCCCACAAAGGTTCTTTCGCATGGTGGATCCTACAATGTAACCAGGTATAGCAGAAAAAAAATGAGGCAGAATAATAATGAGTTTAAGATGGCCGCCAGTAAAATGTGTTATACGTGGATTATTTTCTTTTGTTGTAGTTGTTGCTTTCGTCTCTGAATAGAAATATCATTAGAGTTGATAAATATAATAACTAAAATAGGAATGAGAGTGATAATGCACATCATTAGGGATCATAACAGAAATAAATATATAAGAGTTAAACTGAGACAATGTGCCGTGAGTAGTAGAAATTAATATTTGGCGTGGAACCAATCATGATCAAAGTTCATTTTACTTTCCACATCTCTGTAATCTGTAAACTATACACTAATAAACTACAATTTAATGGGATAGTTGAGTCATATAAGCTAGTCAATGGTTGAAGGTGTGCACCCAGAACGTTCACAGGTTTTTCCAGATAGGTGAGTTTGATAAGTTAGAATTTTAGCTTGATTTGTGTGTGTGAGGGTCCATCTTTATTCCAAAACAATAGGTGGGCGGTCTAACGAGGAAATGATACGAGCCAAGGGGAAATTATCTACGTGGTGGTTATATATGATATAAACAGCAAAATGTATCCTATGGTCTGTTTGATCAAATTTAACATCTGCCCAAGCAAGAACAATACCAACATGGCTGGAGTAGCAGGTCTTTGAAGATATGATTTGCAGAAAATGTTTAGAGCAGGAAATATGAGAAGATATAGAATAGATATAGACAGGAGCATAACAATATGGTAGACAAGATACATTGGCTGCTTATCTAGAGAAACAAGGGTCTATATGTCAACAAGAAAGTGAAATTGGGCAGCGGACTTGCTGAGTCGCTAGAAAATTGGATGGAATGATTTGTGGTATTTGTTTTGGTACTCTGCAATCTGAAAGCAAAATTCACAGAGATTAATTTTGCCTTTCATCATTTCGAGATCAATAAAAATGCACCAGTCCAGTTTTGCGGACAGTTCTTCTATATATCTTTTACATTTCCTCTCTATCACTCTTTCTTTTTCTGTCTTTCTTTGACATATATGTTCAGAATTAGAGATAGCATGAGCCTCAACAGGCAGGTTTAAAGTACCCAATAAACTTCTGCATTTTATGAGAGTACTTCAACGGCTGCATCAGGAGTTACGGATTCAGAAGAATAAGGTGTGAGCAAGTGGTTGAAGACTGTTAGTGATAAACTTTGCCAATCGGAAAATGATCTTTCTTTGTATACAATCTGTGAGAAGGAAGTTAAATAGTATTATAAACGTGGGATAGGGCGTAGGACTAGCGGAATTGTTAGAGCATATGGTAAAATGCTTGTTAGCATTTAGTTACGACTATTTACGCATTGGATTCATATCCCGCCGAGGGATGCTTTTCCATTCAGCCTTCCGAGGTTGATAAAATAAAGTACCAGTAATGTACAGGGTTCAATATAATCGACTTGTATTTTTTCCCGAAATTCCTGGATTTGTTCTTATGTTAAAAATAATTATTATAAACAGTGTACATAAACTATTAATTTACAGAAGAAAGAATTCGAGAAGCATAAACAAACCTTCTTCAATTAATTCGATTGCATCCTTTAACTGGAAATAACATCCTTTAACATCATTTAACTAGAAATAACATGTAAATAGCTTTGCGTGTTTGCATGCTTGTCTTTCATTTTATTATGAAATTACTACCTGTACGTAAATGGATGTAAAATATGCAGTTAACATCTCAAAATAAAAATCTCCTAAAGTGTTTTCAATAAAGCATATGTATTTATTTATCTTATATAATTTAATCTAAGAGCAGAATTATTCTACAGCAACAAAAGGAATTTTAAAAAATGATATTAACAGGAGACCACCTAGTGTGTTTAGATGTAATCTTATAGGCAGTTAATAAGTTTGCTGAAATCTTTTTTTATTTTTCAAATGGCCATCAATAAAAAATGATTTATATGAGTGGTAAGCTGCACAACTTTAATCTTTGCCAACACGTAGTCCATCAAAGTGGCTTAACGGAGAGTTATATATATACATGCATATATTCGTGAAGGCGCATGGCTTAGTGGATAGAGCATTGGACTTGCAATGTGAGTTCAATTCTCGAACCGGCTGATGTGTTGTTTCCTTGAGCAAGACACTTTATTTCACGTTGCGCCAGTTTAATCAGCTGTAGAAAGGAGATGATAGGGAATCGGGTCGCTATCATTAAATTACTCAAGAAACCTCCAACGCGATATACCTTGGAGGAGGCCAG
>OZ024741.1:63166361-63171361 GCA_964016885.1 Eledone cirrhosa | reverse complement strand
GATTAAAAAGATGAAATTTGAAATTGAAAATTCTATTTTTTTAAAATAATAATCCCGTTTATATGTCATCTCAAATGTTGATATTTTCTCTTTTCTATACAGAAAAGCTGTCAAAGCGGCTATTGTGCTTCTTCCGCTACTTGGGATTACAAACTTCGTTGTGATGATCGAACCCTCACAAGAAAATGTAGCCCTGTTTGGAACCTGGGCCTATATATCATTTTTCCTCATTTCCTTTCAGGGTTTCGGTATTTCCGTGATATACTGTTTCCTTAACAGCGAGGTAAGTGAGACCATTCCTATACTATTTCAAATTGTCAACAAACCATCCATTTAATAATTTGTTTTTAAGACGACATATTCGTCAGAAAATATTGATTAAATATACCATATCAAATAAGTATTATACCGAAAGTCAATTTCTACATTATAATTGGGATAATTTAAAGAATAACTTTTTAAAAGCATGCAATTTCAAGGAATTTCTTCCATATATTTTAGACATTTCAAATCGATTTCAAAAATGAAATAACATTAAAGATATTCAAACAAAAAAATTTCAATTTTCTTTTTGTGTGTGTCCGACATGTTTGCTTCTTTAATTATTAATCTAAATAGAATTCAAAAATAATTAGAAAGAAATACTAAAAGTTCAGTCCCAATAGAACACAAGAATCTTCATTTACTGGGAGGTATTCCTTGAAATGTAATTAAAATGTTCAAATAATTATAAATGTTATATCTTTGTATATCATGAAAAAAGCTGCAAGACAGTTGTTCTTTTATTATCAAGTTGTTTTCAATAAAAATATGTATACAAGTTGCATTATTCAAATACATTTCAATATGATTTCAATAACGTAATATGTTTGACTGGTGGTCTGCATTAACCAATTAAAATGAAGTAAGAGTTACAACACATTCAATTCAGTGTTTACATCTTGTAATCATAGCGTGCTTTCAGGAATGCCTGAAATTGTTATCTGTTTTGTTGTTTGTGTTCAAGTAATTCACTAACTATATATCAGTATGTTTCTCTGGAGAATAAATAGAAAAATTGTAATGTGCATACATACGCACACATGTGTGTGATATATATATATATATATATATATATATATATATATATATATATATATATATATATATATATATATATATATATATATATATATAGAGAGAGAGAGAGAGAGAGAGAGAGAGAGAGACGTTCTTGTCATTATGTTTATGAATTATGAATACAAACTGGTGGGCAGATGAATTATTTTGATCATCATGGTATTAACAGCCTCTCTACTTATCTATATCTATCTCACAGACCAGACTGATGTCTTCATCCGTTAGTCTCACTATCTATAAACAGTTCCTGCAATCAATACACGTCGTATATCCACATATATATATCCTTTCAAGCCAGTCACACACATACATACCACTCATCAATTGCTGTAGCATCTACCACACCAATCATGAAGAGTTTTATATCAACTACCATAGTGCCTACCAATAGACATATATCAACTAGCATACCATTCGTAGATAGCTCTATCATCTATCATACCAGCTACCAATAGAACTAATTCATCTAAAACCTTTCTCATGAATAGCTACATGTCAACTACCATACCACTCGTCTGTACCACACATAAATAGATCTATATCATCAATCATACCATTAATTGACAGCTACATGTCAATTAACATTCCACTTATGTCAACTCACATATTAATCAACCACAACTGTATATCATCAACCGTACTATTCATCCATAGCTATATGTCAACCGTCGCGTCACACAACCGCCGCATCTCTTATGCTATGGCATCCACCATATTATTGATCAGTAGCCCTCTCCTAACTACAAAACCAACCACTTACGTACGTGCATGGGCTTGCTCAGCTAGATTAAATTTGTTGGATATATATATATATATATATATATATATATATATATATATATATATGTATGTATGTATGTATATATATGTATGTATAATGTATAATAAACAATACAATATAATTACCTCATTACCAGAGGTTTCCCGAATAAGACGAATACAAGAAACGTCCTCATTCGTTCGTCAGACAAGGCAATTTAGAACAGTGAAATATTTGAAAAATCTCCTCAAGAAAGGCAAAAGTTTAACGGGTAATAAAAAAATATATAAATAAAAGTAATGCAAGAGATATATAAAAATAAAATAAGGAAATATAGTAAGTGTATGTGTATAAATGTCTGTATATGCACCTCCAAATGTACATATGTGTGTATGTACAAATGCATGTGTATAGTGAAAAAATGTGTGTGTAAGTACATACATGAGGGCAAGCATATCAGTGTTTGTGTGACCACAAATACGTATATAATATATGTTGAAAAAAGAAATTGTAAGATAATAGAGTTAGCGTACATACAGACTCAGGGACTAAGGATTGAAATATATACACATACAAGCATGAAAGCACGCATATAAACATACACACGCGCAACCACATACATGTATGTGATATACACAGGGAAGGGAGTGTATCAGTCAAAGCAGTGTCAGGCTGAAGGTTGATTCAGATGTAAAAATATAAAATATGAAAATGAAAAAATGAAAAAATATACGAGAATAAAAAAATTAAATCAAAGAGAAAGTAAGAGGTAGGGATTATCAATTATAAATAACACTAGAAAAAATAGAAAACATACAGAGGTTCGTACGCACATATATATATATATAAATATATATATATATATACGTACAGACAAAAGCACTTGCATGCGTACATACATACAAAAGCGCGCATACATGCACACGAAGCACATATATATACATACATGTACATCTAATCACACGCACGCACGCGACCATATATATATATATATATATATCTAAGGCGGGTAAAATTCCCGAGATCCATGGACGAGTTCTCTCCAGCGGTCTCTGTCCCTCATTATCGCTGCCATGTCCTGCGTCTCCAACAGACCAGTGTCTGTCCTTAGGGCATCAACATACGTTAACCTTGGTCTTCCTCTTCTAGTGTGTCCATGTAGGGTCTCCCAAAGGAGCACTGAGTGCAATGTCAACTCTGGATGTCGGTGAACATGTTCAGCTAACCTCAGTCTCCTCTGTGTCACTTTTGAGTTCTTTGAGATACTGGCTGGAGTGCTCCAGAGAGATACATTGGCTCCCTACCTTTTTATCATCGTAGTGGACTATTGTATGCGCCTTGCACTGGAAAAACACCAGGACTCTGGCTTTACTGTAGCACCGGCTCAGAGCAGGAGAGTTAGGGCGAAAAAGGTATCGGATGCTGAATTTGCCGACGACATAGTTTTGGTGACAAATACAGTGAAGGAGGCAGAGGATTTGATGCGGGAGGTTGAGACTGTGTCGATGAGTGTGGGGATGAAAATGAATGAGACTAAAACAATATATATATATATATATATATATATATATATACATACACACACACACATATATATAAATATGTAAAAAACATAGATATAAAAATACACATACACACACACATATACACATACACATGCACATACGAATGCATTCGTATACATATACAAACACGTATACACACATATGCACACTTACACGCATACATACAATATAAAAACCAGTCGTATGAATAAATGAGTACAAATTATACGCAAGTAAACATACATAAAAGCGGCTGAGGGACAACAGAATATATCTGTAGTTGAAAACGCAAGTGACAAGTGATATCAGGTAGTGAAAGAAAGGGGGAAGTAAAATATGTAAAATTGTGAAGATATAAAGTAAGTGAATCAAAAAGCAGGGGAGGGGGTCACTGGTGGATGTGAATTAAAAATAAAAAGTAAATCAGAAAGAGAAGTCTCTAAAGAAGGTAAGTTAAGGAAAGTGGAGAACAAGAGTTTATGGAGGATAATTATCTGAAAGTGAGTTAAGTTAATATGAGCTGGAAAGCAAGTGTGGGCACCTGGTGAAAATTTCTGTTTTTGCATTTAGGCAGGTTTTTGATGATTTAAGGTTCTGTAAAATCCAATATTTTTCACTTATGCAGAGTGCGCATCTTCTTGTTCCTCTTGCATATTCTTTAGATTGGTTCAAAATTGACTCTACAGACGCAATGTTGATGTTCTCTGGGTATTTTCTTATTGAGGATGTAAGATTTAATAGGGGGACCGCAGGAGTAGCTGATTTTGACACAGTTTCTATTGAATATCTTATAGTATCTATGTGTTTTAGGGAAATGTTTATCTAAGAGCTCTTGGAATTTTTTGCCTACATTAGTTTTAACTGCTAAAGAGTAGGGTGTGTGAACCAGATTATTTTTCTTTTCCTATTATTATATTTAAAGGAGTTAGTATTGTTGAGTATGTACTTAATCGGTTCGCTAAATCCGCTATTTTGAAGGGCTTTATTATAATAGGGGGGTGCCTTATTGAAAATAGCTTCTGAGGAAGAGAGAGTGGAGATCCTACGGCTAATATTAGGGATAAGATTTTTAAAAACTATATGAGGATGGCAAGAGCCTTTACTTATATATTTTAAATTTTCATTAGGTTTATGGTACGGTTTATAAGAAGCAGTAGGCAGATCTAGGTTTATATCTAGAAAATTAACATTAGAAAGGTTAGTGTCAATAGTAATTTTAAGATTAAAACTAGCGAAGGTTTTTATTAAGTCCTTCCTGAATCTATCTAGATTATGGCCTATAGTGGTATGGGAAATTCACTATGTTTTAAATTGCCTTGTCTGACGAACGAACGAGGACGTTTCTTGTATTCGTCTTATTCGGGAAACCTCTGGTAATGAGGTAATGATATTGTATTGTTTATTATACATTCAATTTAGCTCCGTAACTTACATAGAGCACTCTTCACTCCTATGACTTTTTCAATTTTCAACGGAAACTTCAATACTTATATATATATATATATATATATATATATATATATGTTGTGTGTGTGTGTGTGTGTGTGTGTGTGTGTGTGTGTGTGTGTGTGTGTGTG
>OZ024741.1:63103861-63161361 GCA_964016885.1 Eledone cirrhosa | reverse complement strand
AGCATCACCATCAAAGGAAAGAAAAGCTGCAGATATTACTGGCAAAGCCAGTTGGCAGGATACCCCCAGATAGATTACAAGCCAGATAGTTTGATAACATCCATGACCTCGGTTGGTCTCGCTTAAGGATCCAGCCTTGTCTGCGGACCCAGTCTGCATACCCTCCCAGTAATAAGTTGGAGAAGATGAAGAAAAAGAAGAAAATAAAAAAAAAGAAAGAACAACAACAATAACTACAACAGCAAAACAACAATAAAAACAACAACAACATTTTGACTGAATAGTTAAGAGTGTCACTTTACAGTCACGCCACATAAAGTTACATCCCCTTACATGGCAACCTGGGAAATTTCTGATTTACATAGCAGCTGGCTGGCCAAATATTTGTGTGACATGGAATAAATTCAAATTGGATTGCAGCCTTCTGAGACCCTCTGTCTGGTGATTGAAGCCTTCTGAGACCCTCTGTCTGGTGATTGCAGCCTTCTGAGACCCTCTGTCTGGTGATTCTTCTTGAACGGTGGTTTAAGGGTGCACGTGTCCGTGAAATACTGATCCAAACCCACGCTAGATCAGTTAGAAGTAGTTTAGTTGATCGAACCACCGAGTACTAATTGTCCCAGATGTGCTTTTACATGCACAGCATCAACTTTGTCCATGCGTCGTTCTGTCTAATATTTTATATTCGGTGTAACATTTCATATTCGGTGTAGCAGTTAGAAAGAAAATTCCGTCATAACAATTTATATGTATATCATATCGTCTTTGAAATAGTGTTTATCGTATTTTTTTTAAATTTCAAGTTGAAGCCCTGTATAGGAATTTTTTAAAGAAATTTCTTATGATTTCACCTTTAAAAGAAGTTCAGATATCTTGTTATGCTTGGCCTTTTTCAATGATTTTTTCTTCCTTCAGTTTCGTATGTTTGCATAACATTTACAGTTGTAGACTCTGGAAAAAAAATCATCAGTACACACACAGATAACAAAATTAATAAACCACGCTATACAAACAGACTAACAAATGGTCGCCTTTCGATAATCATTTTAAATGTGTTCAACATGGAGAGCAGATCCAACAAAGATTTTTCCAGATATTTTTGTAGTTAGATGAAGCCTGGATTAAATGGGTTTTGAATTGAACACAACTTACACATCTTTCTATACCCACGCTGATATGCACTATACACGGATAACAGAGGAACCTTTATGGTGTTAGAAAATGCAAACAAATCTCCGCCAAATTACATACACCCGTCTTAAAATGGAAGGATATGATAACATGGTACTAAATAGACTTGTAAACAAATTATCATAGTAGTCCTGTCTGGAATGTTTTTAATCACATTTCTAATAGAACGTGGATATACGTGGCTAAACAAGAACTATATGACATAGAATTACACAGATTATTGTATGCATGCATGTATCCGTAATTCCTGATAGAGTCATACGTGTGACGTGTCATAAGCATCTTAACAACCGATGGGGCTCATCCTGTCTCCAGTTCTTAACACAGTTGATTTCTTCCAGAGGAGAAATAGAGAGAGCAAGTGAGAAAGAGATATAGAGAAAGAATTGACTTCCATACTGAACGTACCTCGAAATGATGAAAGCCGAAGTTGAATTCATTGGTTTTGCACTTAGATCACAGATAGACAGAACAGATATCGCAAATATTTCCATCCGAGGTTATAACGATTTTGTTAATTTGCCGCCTCCACATAAACATGCATGCATTACATGGTACCGTAACACCCGGAGTGGTGGTAGGGACAGTGTATTGACATATGTCGTTTATTGGATAATTTTAAATTTGACGGAACCCATCTCCCCAGATAGAGAGAGAGAGAGAGAGAGAGAGAGAGAGAGAGAGAGAGAGAGAGAGAGAGAGAGAGAGAGAGAGGAGAGAGAGAGAGAGAGAGAGAGAGAGAGAGAGAGAGAGAGAGAGAGAGAGAGAGAGAGAATGGAAGTGTGAAAGCAAACTAGAGAAAGAAACATAGAAATACAAAAAGAGAAATTCCATGAATAAATATTTTTATCTTAGACACAGAGGAATGGCTTAATCAACGTGCTCTATCTAGGTATTAGACTATATCTTATCTTACGGAAACCAGTGGTGCTAAAGCAAGTTAAATTTCGGTAAAATTTCACCTGATACAATAAAGGTGCTTTATTGAATATGGCTAAGCTTTTCGTGTTGCATTGTATCGATATTATGGATTGGCAGTATCGGTAGAGGGTCAGACGCAATGCTTTGCAGCATAGAGTTACGGCCCTTTACGTTCTGAGTTCAAATCCCGCCTAGGTTAACTTTGCCTTTCATCCTTAAGGTGTCGATAAAATAAAGTACCAGTAATGCACTGGGATAATTGCTGGCCTTGTGCCAAAAGTAGAAACAATTATAAATCTTGTTATCAATCCGTTAACGGACAATATAATTTCCATGCTTGTGGTTAAAGTTACCGTGATGTAGCTATATTTGCTGACGAAGTTGTTTTTATTAAATACCTTAAGTTATTGTTTCAGAGTTATTTATTGGCTCTAATGCATTTGGAGCTCAACAACACCTTACGTTTGAAACATTTTTCCATAAGATGTAACTGAAATCTGTTGGACGTATTCAATTTGCGTCACTCACAATTTTATTCTTTTGTTCTTTTGTTTGTCATTTTATCCCCCTGGCAAGCTTAGATTATGAATCTTCATTACCATAATCAGTGCAAGCACATCTTATCCTCACAGTTTCAGATTAATATCAGCTGCTGTATTCAGATGGGAATTTAATGTCTATTAGCTGTTATCATGTTTTCATATATTATTCAGCAATATTGTTTATTACTAAGTAAATTGACAGCATTTTAAACATTCTCTTCAAACTGTAGAGTTAATTTAATTTAAAGTACGTGTTAATTTCTTATGGTTGTGATCATGTCACATTGATATCATCGGTCTGGTTGCATTTTTTACCCTCTCGATCATGGTAGCTTTCAATTGCTTACGGTATGTTTTTCTTAAAATTAAATTGAGTGACATAGCGGGAGATGAAAAAATTGCAACCCGTTACAAATATTTTTCTGATAACTAAAGACGAATGTATGTATCCATGGATGTATGTGTGCATACATTTAAGTAGATATATATGTACACACACACACATATATATATATATATATAGTTAAATCTTAGACAGGAACAAAAACAGAGAGGCAGTACAAATATGAGTTTATTAGGTTCACGCTTTTGAGAGTGTGTGTGGGGGAACGGACGTTTCCGGCATAAGCCCTTCATCAGGAGAAAAGTGGGTAGGAAGAGAGTTCCGAGGGTGTGTAGGGGAGTGGTGGAAAGACATTTAAAAAGGGGGGGGGGATTTTAGAAGTACAAATAAAAATAAATATATATATAAAAAAAATATATATATATATATATATGTATGAGTGTATGTATGTGTGTATGTACGCATGTATGTATGTGTGTGTTTACGGCCGTTCGTACGTATGTTTGTACGTATATATATATACAGATGCATTTATTTAAGTATCTATATATATATGTATGTCTGCATATGTCAGGTCACCAGTTGGTGCTACTGGTAACATGTATTCCAGTACAACCTGTCCCATGGTCGGGTCGTTGGCGACTAAACTGGCAACCCCACCAAGGTTTCTTGGTGAGGAGGGTGACTTTGGACATCCTGCAGGACTAAAAACAAAACCTGTCAAAAGGCAAAGGAGCTCTTAAGAGTCAATGGCCATCCAAAATCACCGGGAGAGATGACCCCTTAGCCTTTGTCAAGGCAGAATTCTAGGAGAAGGAAAACTCTGATATAACACCTGCAACCCTGATGGTATCCAATGATGTTGACTTGTTCTTCTTTTTGGTAAATATCATCTTGGTTAAGAGAGTGGGACTGGCTTTGTGCAGTGCCTTTGCTCACTATAAAAGCTTCACGGCACAGGCATTGCTTTATATCTGGAGATCTCTCTGCATTTGTCGTCACATGGTACCATGGGCCCAGCACTATGTGTCAATAATTGTCACAAGTGTAGTGTTTGTACCAGAGCTTTCAAGTCGCTGGCTGGACTAAAAAGTCACACTCGTTCAGCGCATCAGTAGGGGTTCTCCTACATGGATATAAAGTAGTGGCCGTACTCGAAAACGAGTTGGCAGCCACCATGTCTGCATAAATGTATTTAAGTAACTTGTATCAAGTATATATAAATGTATGAATATATATATATATGTGTGTGTGTGTGTGTCTATATATATATATTTATTTATGTATTTATATATGTATGTATGTTTGTATGTATGAGTGCATATATGTATGTATATATGTTTGAATGTATATATATGTTTGTATGTATGTATGTATGCATGTGTGTATGTATGTATTTACTGACAGTTCAATGCAAAAACACACTGAAATAGAAATCTATAACACTGTGCTTCCATATTGCTAAAACGAATTATTCTTTATATTTTATTTATTCGTTCTTTTAGCCATCTTATTTCAGACAGCTGGTGATTTTGAAATTGCTTACATTAACACAAAGCTACTGTCTTACGTTGTCCTATAATATGAGAAACAGAATTGAATTTACAGTGCGCACATTGAAACGTAGGAAATGCTGCAAATTGTGTAAATATATAAGTTATTTGCACATCAGATCAGCTTATTGGTGATCCGTATGAAATCCTTATGTGTAATATAGTGACTAAAATGAGATCATCTGAATCTAGCTTTGGGTCTCTTCGAGAAATAACGAACTCGGGCGATAGGGTGAAAAATACTTATTAGTTTGAAGAAGACCGTGTGACGTTGCACGTGTGATTAATGAGTCATCCTCCCATTATTGATAGGTTCACATTAAAGATTGAGAAAAAGATAACGCTGTTGCCACCTGATCATCGAACATACTTAGATAAATATTCTGCCAAATATTTTACAGAGAAAAAAGAAATACATAACTGAAAGTTTGCTATATTTTCAATGAGTTCATTCTATATAAGTTGGGTTACTTAAGAATCAGCGATCGATGGGAAATATATTGATCTCCCTAGGAGACTAAAAAAATATCTAGAGAAGTTATTTTGATTTGTTTAAAAAAATTACCACAACGTGTTTGGTGGGAAATAATTCTGTAAACGGTGCCATTTTCACCCATACATATTTATTAAAAGATCGCGCAATTAACTATATTTGTCATATTTTTTTCGACAACACGTTTTGTACACGCTGTTAACCCTATGCAAAATTTCGTTGGTCGAATAACAAAAAAAAAATAAAATAAAATAAACAAATAAATAACAAGATTCAATTTTTCTTGCCCAAAAATGTGCCAGTTTTTGTTTAGCTACAGGTCATCCGTGGTCGAACAAACTTATGATAAAACGTTATCCAGTCTAGTCTTTTCTTTGCTTCTAATAGAGGTATTTTAGTTGTTTAAAGTAAAAGAAGATAAATTTGAACCCCGTGTTATAGCTGATATTTCAGTAGATAGTCCGACCGTCTAAGGTCATCACCGTTATTGTTGATTTTGTTGCAGCTCACACATTTTGTTCTTGTCCAATAGTATAGTCGACCAAATGTCTACCTTAAACCATCCGGATAATCTGCCCAGTCTATATCTATCTATCTATCTATCTATCTATCTATCTATCTATCTATCTATCTATCTATCTATCTATCTATCTATATCTATCTATCTGGGATAGACACATGTGCTGAGCTCGCTCGGTAAGTTTCGTTTAAATTTATCTGGAAATTGTGAACTGTAAACTTTCATTTTTGTACCATTTTGTAGAGAGACTGCCAGGTCAAATTTTGATCTGGTCAGTCTCTCAAAATATTCTACGCCTTTAGGCGAAATAGTGTTGTAAAAATGTTATCTTTCGAAAAATTTCGAAAAATCCTATTTTGATAAAAATGGCTGAAGCATCTTCACCAAAATTCGAAGGAGGAAAGGGGAAGATAAGCTTACAGCTTCCCCCTGCCACTGTCACAGTAGCAGAGGTCAAAAAGAAATGTCAGCCAGAGGAAGGATTTTCTCCACCTGTCGACCGACAACTTGACGTTGCCATAGCAACAAACCAAAGAACCAGCGGCACCAGCAACAACAACAACAACAATGCGACGGACGAAAACAACACCAATAACAACAACAACAAGACCAATAACTGTGATAACAACAACAATAATAACAACAACACCACCAACTACAACAGCAACACAAACAAAAAAAATTTCTCCTTCGCCGAGACGGCAAGGAAAACCCTCGACTATCTGCCAGTAGATATAACCAAAGCGAAGGAGCTACTGGCAGATGCCAAAAAATATATAGTGTACGGGGAAAATGGTTCATTCAAAATCCATTTCCCCCCCCCCCGGAACTAAAAAGCCAGAGACTCCTAAACACTGTCATGTTTAGGACAATCTCAAATAAAAGCAAAAAACCAGCTCAACCATCACAGAGCGAGATAGAGCTGGTTTTAAAAGACGTCATGAAGGACATCACCTTCATTCAGAAGGATAGACTCTACGGGAGTCTATCCATTCTCATGAAGGACAGGGACACAGCAGTGAAACTGTCCATCAAACCAATCACATCCACCGCATACACCTTCTACCCTACGTACATGGGTAGAAGAACACAAAAAATAAAAATCCACACCATCCTGCCGATTATGGACATATGGTGGGTTTTGACAGGTTTCCTGGACCTGGATGATGACACGCTGGTGTCCATGGGAAAGGCATCGGGTGACGCGTTCAATGGAACGAGCCTCGAACTTGTAGTTCAAATGAGGCCCGAAAGGATCGCCCAGATCCCTGAACGCGTCTTACTGGATGACCAAACTTTCATCAACATTACCGTTGAGGGTAGGCGGCCCTCGTGTTACCTCTGCGGAACCAGAGGTCACCTGAGGGCTGTCTGTCCCCAACTTAATAAGAAAACCCCAATCCTGCCTACACCACCAACAACTGCACAACCAACACAATCACCACAACTACCACTACAAAAACAACAACCACAGCTCAAACCATAACAAAACAATGTCCAACCCATCCCCCCCCACTAAAAAAAAAAAAAAAAACACCCGCACCGCAAACACAACCCGAAAATATACCCCTCCCCTCCAACGCGGAAGATGACCCTAGTTCGTCGTCAGACGAGGAGGAGCACTTCCACACAATCAAAAGAAAAAAAAGAAAACACACCTCAGACACACAAATGAAAACAACCCCTCCCCAAAACATAACACTGACACCAACACAAAAGAGCTCACAACAACAGCAAACAAAAAACACCACACAAAAACAAAAACATGCATACACATACATAAACACAAGAAACAAAAAACTGTTAAACATTGTGTACAACAACAATCTAATAAAAGCCCAAGGGCCTAACTTCACCCAGGCAGGGGATTTCCCCCACCTCAAAATGATTAAGGCCCCACAGGACACCTATAAAACTTTAAAAAACAACTTTAAAGAGGACGTGGGTCCTCCATGCGTCGGGCCCATTAACCGCTTCCTCCTAAAAAAACTACCCCACCACCTCCCCAAACACCCACACAACTCCAAACTCCCCAACCACACAACACACTGATGCCCCTACACTTCCACAAACCACCACCCCACCCAACAACCCATCCCCCACCCTAATGGAAATTGTGCAGCCCGATACCCGGGACGCAGAGAGGTAAGTGCCTTTTCTCTTCACCACCAACATGGCTATGCTAAGAGTAGGCTGTTTAAATGCGCGTGGCCTGGGCTCAACTTGGAAGCAAGCAATGCTTCTAAATGACCTCAGGTCACAACGTATAGATGTGATGGTTATTTGCGAGGCCCGGATCAGCAACGTGCGACAGCTGGCCCCCACCTTTGATGACTTTGAGATGCACGCATCTCTCTGTCAGCCCGGAGGTGGGGGTGGGGTTGTCGTTCTGCTGCAAAAACATCTGGGTCTCGCAACACAGATGGTACATTTGGACCCGGAGGGTCGACTAGTGGTTCTGGACCTTGGCAGTGGTAAAGACGGAGCGTTTAGGTTGGTAGCCGCCTACGGCCCTTTCGGGTCAATGCGGCCGGACTTCTTCCATCGTCTGGAGACTTTTCTAGGGACGTCCTGCTCCTTGCTATTAGTGGGGGACTGGAATGGTATCCTAGATGCACGCTGGGACTACGTAGGGGCCTGTCCCGATAGATGGGGGTGTAATAACCTCAAAGGGTTAATCGGTCGATTTGACCTGGCCGATAGATATCGACTAGATTTTCCGACTGCGCCAACCTGGACTTGGGCAAATCGTAGCGGATCATCTAGGTCGTACCTAGATAGGTTCTTAGTTAGAATTAAGGATAAGGACTTTTTAAGTTGTCCAAAAATGCGCATGGTTGGCTATTCAGACCACAAGTTAGTGACCTGCATGGTCAACCTTGACAGTACTCATAGACAGGGATCCGGTTACTGGAAGCTCAACTTGTCCTTACCGGCAAGTAAGGCTTACAGGGACCGGATTAGCAATTTAGTTAAGGAGCGGTTGACGGGCGCCATCGTCAACAGCTGGTGGTGGGGATCTCTCAAAAGAGAGATTAGAGTAGTCTCTATAGAATTTAGTAAGGAGTTAGCCTCAAATAGAAATAGGAAGGAAATGGAGTTGGTAGATAGTGTAGAGAGGCAATTAGAAGCGGCGACGTGGCCAGAGTGCTAGCGTCGACAACGGCCCTGGGCCAGTTCTTCGACGCGAAACACGAAGGCTGCATCGTCCGAAGCAAAATACGTGCTCTGGGAAACGAGGGGACCAAAGCTGTTAGCTGGGCCCGCGTGACAGAAGCCAAAAGAGGGAGCAGATCCACTATCCGGTCTTCGCGAGACCAGGATGGACGGGTGATCCTTGAACCTAAGCAGATGTGCGAGGCTTTTCAAAAGCACTTTGCCGAATTGTTCGGAAGGGGCGGGGGGCCGGTTGGAGATGTGGACTTCGGTCCATACCTCGACGGCCTGCCGCGTCTCTCGGACAGGGAGGCGAAGTCCTGCGAGGAGCCGATTTCAGCCGCTGAGATAGAAGACGTGCTGAGCCAATGCGGCAAACGCAAATCCCCGGGTCTCGATGGTCTTCCATACGAACTATATCTAGCTATGCCGGACTTGTTCCCCGATCTCCTCGAGGCGGTCTACTGCAACTGGCAAAAGAACGGGAGAATTCCCTGTGCTGTGACCAAGGGCGTAGTCACGCTAGTGAGGAAGGACGAGAACAAGGGGGACGATATAAATAATTTCAGGCCCATAACTCTGCTAAATACAGAGTTACAGATTTTGGCCAAGGTGCTAGCAAAGAGGTTGACGTTTGTCGTGGGCAACCTGGTGGGAGATGCGCAGACATGTGCTATCCCGTCCAGGTCCATCCACGACAACCTCCACCTCATGCGATACATCATAGAGAGGGTTGGAAACGAACCCGGCTTTGGTGGGGCCCTGATCAACTTGGATCAATCTAAGGCATTCGATAGGGTTGACCATGGTTACCTGGATGCGGTGCTAGCGGCGGCAGGCTTCGGACCCGTTTTCAGGGGCTGGATCAATGCCATGCACAGCAGCCGCATCTGCGTCGTCGGGCGCTGGACGGAGGGCCCGGTGAAGAAGAACTGGGGTGAGGTAACGAACAGGGTGTTTGCATTGACCCAGAAGAGGGCCGAGTGCAAACTGTCCTTGAAAGGTCGGGCGGAGGTGGCGAACACTTATATAGCGTCAGTCATCTACTACCGCCTGACCATCGTGCCTTGCCCAAGGGAAACGCTCGCCAAAATGGAGCGCGCACAGTTCCAATTCCTTTGGAAATAGCGGGCTCCTATGGTGAGGAGATCCATCTGCTGTCAACACCCTTCGAAAGGAGGGCTGGGGATGTCGTGGCGAATGATACGTAAACACGTATTAAGGCTACGGCACCTCCAGGTATTCCTCACCGTTCAACCGGTGTGGGCCCCGTTTGTGAGGCGAGCCTTTCCCAGACTCGTCTCACTCACCGAGCTGCAATCCTGGGTCAAGCAAAGACCGAGAAAACTGGGCGCCTGGCACACCGAGTGTGCCCAGGCGCTCACGGCTCTCTAGCAGGCGGACCCGGCTGTCAGTGGAGAATCCACCTCGTCATTCTATAGAGGGCTGGTGGTTAGCAGGTGCGACGACGCCCTCGGAGAAGCCCTAGGCATGGAGGAAGACGAACTGGCAAACCTGTTCGGTAGGACATTCAGCCCGGGACCCATGGATAACTTCCAGAGGTCCCTGGCCTGACAATGCTACAGAAGGGCTCTGCCCGTTCGAGAAAGGCTCTACAGACACGGGCGCCCGGGTAGGGACCCCTCGAAAAAGATCTGTCCCAGATGCGTGTGCGACGAGGAAACCGTTGCACACGCATTGGTACACTGCTCGGGCATTGCCGATCTGTGGGGCTATGTCGAACAACTGCTGTCAAGGGTGCGACCGATCCGGTTGACCACCGAGTCTATTGTAACGATCAAGCCGCCTCCCCTCTTCAAAAACGAAGAAGAGGCTGTGTTTCTGTGCGTAATAGCCATGGTGAAAGAGGTTGTATGGTGGACGCGTCTGAAAGGACTGAGGTCAAACACCTTTCTCTCTGGCCAACAACTGGTCCGTTTCTTCGGATATCATTTCGGAAGAAGGATGAGGATGGAGAGAGAGGTGCTGCACACCAGCCGTTTTTATGAAAGATGGGTGAAAGTGGCGAGAATGGCCCGTGTGAATGGGCCTGCACTCTACATCAGACTATAGGTGAGGAAGATGAAAGACCAAGGGAGCACCCCTTCTCTGTGCTCCTGAGGAAAAGGGTTGCACACCTTTTTACAGGGGGGGGTGCGACCCCCCAAGGCGCCTCCTCTCTATTGAGGACTTTGTTATAAATTTTATTTTTTGTTATATTTTATTTTATTTTTATATATTGTTATTGCCTCCTCCTTATTGAGGACGCCTTGTTTTGTAAACTCCCCCATTGTACTTCTCCCGCTTTTGATGCCCTGGTGGCAAATAAAAGAAACATAACTATCTATATCTATCTATATATCTATATATATATCAATGAAATTAATAAATGGAAATTATATTTATAAAACTATATTTATTCTATTATATTTATAAAACTATATTTATTCTATTATATTTATAAAACTATATTTATTCTATTATATATATTTCAAGGGTACCAACATTTTGGTACGCTCTCATCAGATAAAATACAAAATTTGTTTTATAAATAGTGACATACCCAGACCTTAACAGTTCGGGTTCCGTTCTAAACGGAACCTGAACTGTTAAGTATTTTATCTGATGAGGGCGTACCAAAGTTTTGGTACTCTTGAAATATATATAATAGAATAAATATGGTTTTATAAATATAGTTTCCATTTATTAATATCATTGATATTATACCCCATATATATATATGTATATGTCTGGTGTGTGTTTTATATATATATATAGGTGTGTGCGTGTGTGTGTGTGTGTGTGTATGTGTGTGTGTGTGCGTGTTTTACTTGCTATGGTCCCTTCATATTTTCATAGTTTGGTTCATTTAAAATATGTATATATATATTGCTGTAATTAAGGAGTCCCATTCTTCAAATTGAAAGTTTGAAAAAATTATATCAGGAAGAGATCAGTTAAGCATTACGCCACATTTCATATTATATAATAAACTTGGCGAAAATAATAAATATTATATTAGGGATACGTCGGGTGGTTTGCAAAATATAGATTGATGTTTTCATTTTAACTGAACTTTTAATGCAATCAAACAGTGTGGAAATTGGTTTCCTTCTTTAGTTGGCAATAATTAAAATTATAAAGCAATCTTTAAACAGTATTTGACGTTATCGCTGATCTAGAACCTAATGAACTATGAAATAACACGTTCCACTGAACCGCGAATACGCTCGCTATATATATATATATATATATATATATATATATATATATATATATATATATATATATATATATATATATATATAGAGAGAGAGAGAGAGAGAGAGAGAGAGAGAGAGGAGGGGGTAGAGGAAAGAGAAAATGAAAAGTGGAGAGTCAGAGGCAGAATGAAAACGAAGTGCACACATACATGCATACAAACATCGAAGCCAGTCTACACTCAACAGAAACTATTTTTTTTTGTATTACTCTTGAAGCTCATACAGATATTTATTTTAATTTCTGTACATATAGACTATGCTGTTTCCAAACTATTTAGATGTTTATATTATATATTTATTTTTTCATATATATATGTGCGCGTGCATGCCCTGGTTCTTATTCGAGTTGAGTATTATGTTTGATGACCAAAGAAAGCAGTCCATTCTCACTTACTAAAATGTTAGAAACATGATTTTAACCAATGAAGAAAATTCATTGTCCATGACTCTTTTCGAGGTCTCCGAGGCCGAGGAGATAAAAGAAGAGAAAAGATATACATATATGGAGATAAATAACAACTGAACTGATTCTGTTGAAGACCCCAAAAAACTAAGTGATAGTTATAAATTGGTCAGCGGTAAAGTCTCCCAGATAAATAAGCAAAAACAGGATTTGAAATCAGAACGTGAAAAGCCGAAACACATACCGAAAGTTACCATATCCGAAGCTTGAACAATTCTGCCAATTCAACACCCAGGATTGGTACCTAATTTTACTGACACTGAAACAATATATGATAAAACTCGCTTACGTGGGTTATGAACTCTCAGTAATGCAGAAATACGGAACAAACACCGCAATGGTTTTTATCCTGCGTTCTAGTGACTCATTTCCAGAGCATACTACACGTGTTTATTACTTCCATATTCTCTCGACATTTAAATTGTGTCTTTTCAAGAATGTTGCCTCAACATTTATATGTTAACCACAAATAATAGAATTTCGATATGAATATAGAATGTGTAGGTTGCCAAGTAACATATCATATTCCTCTTTACAGAATTTTGGACGAGATTTTTATATCTCTTGCGCATGACACGTTTACAGCAATGCGGAATCACTATTTTCAGCACCAATTGATTTTGTCACATCTGTTTTATTAGCATTTGCTGGAGATTTTGATTAAACTCTAGTACTATATTGTTTGGAATTGTCTAGGATTACATGTGTATATATATTACGTATAACTTATATATAATTATGTGGGCGTATTGTTTCAATTGATTCGTAATATATTCGAGTATTGAAGAGCTGAAAGAAAGAAATTATTTAATCATAAGCAATAGCAACGTCAAGCAGAACGTTTTCTCATGTTATCTTTCCGTTTGCGTATGTATTGCTATAGCAAATCCGAATGACAAACAAGGGCCACCATCTCATGAACTTTGACTTCATATCTGATGAGGATTTTGCGTATTGCTTCTAGATATAACCTTTATCTCAATAAACTTTAAGTGAAAATCAAACCAAAGAAATATGAGACAGTATAAGTTGGGGAAAATGATAGGGTGAAGTTCAGAAATTTGAATAAATGTGTATGTAATGGAGGAGCCTGTAAGGATTGATTAAAATATGTTGAAATTTCTATATTGTTCGGTTTCTTAAGCTGTTAGTAACGAATAGAGCTAGTAATGAACCAACAGGAAGTTCTGACACTTAAAAAGACAAGCTAGATCCTAAATTATTAGAAAAATGTATGAAAATTGTTAAGTTCAAGAAGAAAGGAAATAAATATAGTGTGAACCTAATAACTATTAATTAGCGAAATAAAATGTATTTTACTTAAATACGGGGATATAACACCCCATATTTAACACATACTATATTGGTACAATAGGCTATACTGTAGTTTTTAATGGTTTAAATTTAGACACAAAATCTTTGGAGGGAGCAGAAGTCATTTTATAGGTACTTTACATTATCGACCCCTTAAACGTGAAAGTTAAAGTGCACTTCATTAAAATTTAAACACTGAACGTGTAGAGCCAAAACGAAATACTGCAAAGCATTTTGTCTGACACTCTTACAATACAATGTCAAGCTATCTAGCTTTTACAATTATGTAAATTTCCAACCTTATTTACATATCTGTAAGTGCTTATATTGTAGTTTTCGTTCAGCATATTCGAAAGCAGACGTAAAACAAATTATTGATGAGTTTTAAGAAAGAGAAAGAAAATCAGTTCAACACTCATTCAAGAATCTAAAAGCCGTTTAGACAATTTCCTAGCAAGACTAGTTGAGGTACGCAGCTTCACCAAGGTTAACAAATGATAAGAGAAGACCGGCAGAAGAGAAAACGTCTGTATTGAAGGCATTGTCTTGTTTACAGTGTGTGTGTATTGTGTGTGTGTTTGTGTGTGTTTGTGTATATATATATATATATGTGTGTGTGTGTGTGTGTATATATATATATATATATATATATATATATATATATATATATATATGCGTGTATATATATATATGTGTGTGTGTGTGTGTGTGTGTATATATATATATATATATATGTGTGTGCCTGTGTGAGTGTTCGTGTGTGTGTGCGTGTCCGCACGAACGTGTGTGTATGTGTGAATGTGTGTGTGTGAGTAAACCACCGTTGGAATCGGAGACATAGGCCGCGAAACACTCTCATCACTGACCACGAACTCGCAGAGAGAATCCAATATGGTTGATTACCAACCTGCTAGAAACATCAGTCAGGTTGGTTAGCATACGTGGTCTGTCTTTCTTCTTCTTGGTGTTATAAAATTAGTATCAATAAACTTTCCTGGATATACTCTTATCCCAATCCTGTACATATTTTCCGATTGTCACTTTTCGTTTTTTTCGTGTGATACGCGAAGGAACCAACCAATAAACATCTCTCTTTTATATCTCTTTTATTTGTTCATTCAAAATATTTTCCAGCTAATTCTGTCGTACAATGTACATCAGCAATCGTTATTTAATGTTTAAAACATATGAATAGCTGCGATATATGCACCATATCAATCAAAAACGATATGAATACCATACTAAAGCGCCAGTAAGCTTGCTAAGAACCTGCAGATAGAAATGTTAATAAATACATTTGGCTTGGGTAAACTTTAAAATGTTCTTTCATTGTAGGTTTCTTTTCTCAGCCAGTACGTTAAAGAAAATTGATAGTTACAACAATAAAGGTTGAACAGGGAACAAATTATTTAACAAACTGTACAATCATTTGTACAACCATAATTGTTTCTACTTTTTGGCACAAGGCCAGCAATTATCCAGTACATAACTGGTACTTTATTTTATCGACCCCGTAAGGATGAAAGGCAAAGTTAACCTCGGCGGGATTTGAACTCAGATCATAAAGGGACATAACTATGCTAGAAAGCATGGTTATGTCCCTTTATGATCTGAGTTCAAATACTTGCTGGCTTTGTGCAACCATTATGGAAATTCAAAGTAACAGAAATTACATAAATTACATTGTGAGAGTCTCAGAGTATACATTATATTTTGTTCTGCAAAGATGAAGAGATTGTTTGGCGAGCTCAACCTAAAGCATCCTACATACAATTGACCATGGTTTTCCAGCCCCTTTTAGGGTTTGACCCTGAGCTTTATTGATAGTAATCGCGAAGCTTAGTCTCTCTGTTGCTCTAGTAACATTTTTTCTTCTGTAAAATCTGATCTTGCGGCCAGGCTAGGACATTTTGGGTGGTATATCAGCAGTAACAATGTCGATAAGCCGTCTGTGCTTTCGTGAAATAAATACGTTTGTTTATATTTTGTTTTTGTGTATATAAAAATATCTGTACACGAATATATAATTTTATATATATATATATATATATATATATATATATATATATATATATATATATATATATATTAAAATAATAGATTAAAGTTTAAGCAAAGAATCGCTGCGTTCACCCTTAACGGGATCTCTGAAACTAAAAAATCAATCTGTGAACGCAGAAGTAAATATTTCGAAAAACGTTGCAACCGAAAGAAAACAGGAAGATGATACTTTGGTCCGTGAAGACGTTAGGAATGTCGTATAACCGGAAGTGTTGACATTTGAAAATTTTAAAGAAGTGAATATTTAAATAATGTCTTTAATCTTTTAACAAAATTCAGTAGACAAAAATACACTCACTTTCTTAATTGGATAAAGTTACATCTATGGTGCAAATTTGGTGCCATTTGGTCCAACCGCTTGGCGAAAAGTTTGTTACTTACATACGGCCGACAGCTTTATAGTATAGATATGTATATAGCTCCCTAAACATATCTGTTCATAAAATACAATGACAGAAATATAATGATGAGGAACGCAACACATATTTATTTCATTATGAATTGTTGCATTTACCCCTAATTGATATGAATGGAAAGTATCAGGCTTTGAAGGGTTACACCGCAGATGTTTTCTGGGATAAAAAGGCAAGTTCTATCAATTTTTTTAGTCACCGATGACATATGAAAGCACTCCACTTAAAAAAAAAGTTCTTCGTTCTATCCTGGATAGAATCGTTGGTGAGTAATACGACCATGGTAACATGGAAACTACATTCAGTGTTAGCATAAACTCTCTTTTCTATTGGTATTGTACATTATGTAGCTATACAACAGAAACAAGACAGATAATAGTTTCTACTTTTGGCACAAGGCCAGCAATTAAAACATTACTGGTACTTTTTTGTATCGTCCCCGTAAGGATGAAAGGCAAAGTTAACCTCGGCAGACAAGACAGATAAGGGTTTCTTATATAGGCACAACGCCAGTAATTTGGAGGGAAGGGAAAGTCGATTAAATCGACCCCAGTGCGTGACTGGTACTTTATTTTATCTACCCCATAAGGATGAAAGGCAAAGTTAACCTCGGCGGGATTTGAGCTCATATCATAAAGAGCCGTCACTCTATGCTGCAAAGCATAGCGTCCGACCCTCTACCGATACTGCCAATCTACCACCCTCGGCGGACAAGACAGATAATGATCGTTGATAATGATCGAAGTTATTCTAGTAGTCAATTTTATTGGCAACTCTTTGCTTCCGGCTACGTTGACAATCAGCTGAAATGAGAACGGTATATATACATATATATATATATATATGTGTGTGTGTGTGTGTGTGTGTGTGTGTGTGTGTGCTTACATGCATAGATATAAACACATATACCTATAAACTCATATATAGATATGTGTGTGTTTACATGCATACATAAATGCACATATACATATATACGAGGTGGGTCAGAAAAGTTCCAAGACTGATGTCACAAAAGATTCATTTCAGACGCAAACTTCACACTGAGAGTTTTCACCTTGAAAGTAATCCCCCTGGAGTATGTAACTGTAATCTTAGCTCTCTGCAGCGATCAAACTTTTTTCTTCATAATTTTATATACATGTCCTCTGTTTCAGGTCGTCAAGCAATGAGCACAGAGCAACGAACAAACTTGAAAACTCCGTCAGAGGCACTGGGATTGCTGCAGCAAGTGTATGGAGATGAGGCGATGTCAGGCTCACGTGTTTTTGAGTGGTGCAAGAGGTTTAAAGAAGGACACGGGGACGTGGAAGATGACCCCAGGAGCGGAAGGCCCTCAACAACCAGTACTGGGGTCAACACGGAGCGCGTCAGGCAGATGGTGCGTAGCGATCGTCGGCTGACTGTTCGACTGATGGCAAATGAGCTGGACAGCGTCTGGAAGATTCTCACTGAAGATTTGGACATGCGGAAAGTCTGCGCGAAGATGGTACCAAAACTGCTGAACGATGACCAGAAGGGTTCGACACATGCAAGTGTGCCAGGACATCCTCGAGCGTCTTGAAACCGAACCAGACTTGCTAGGGACAGTCATCACCGATGATGAATCATGGATCTTCGAGTAAGACCCGGAGGGGACCCGTTTTGAAGACGTGACGACATCAAAAGTGCCGTGACGACGGAACTACGGAGGATCCCGGAAGAATCCTTCCAGGAATGCATGCAAGCGTGGCAGAAAAGGATGGAAAGGTGCATTAGACTCCAGGGGGATTACTTTGAAGGAGAAAACTCTTAGTTTGAAGTTTGGGTTTGAAATAAATCTTTTGTGACATCAGTCCTGGAACTTTTCTGACCCTACTCGTATATATATATGTGTGTGTATGTATATATATATACGTGTATATATATATGATTACATACGTGTGGTTAACGTTTTCGGCCGGAATTCGAGATATACATAGTTCGTTTTTCAATTGTTATTGCTAGCCACTTATCCTGTTAGCGTAATTTCCCCAATTATTTAAAATTACTATTATTTATAACTGTTTCTACGTTAGGCACAAGGCCAGCAAATACTCAGTGTATTACTGGTACTTTATTTTATCGACCCCGTAAGGATGAAAGGCAAAATTACTATTATTTATAACGATCAACAGTTGTTACATATATAGGCGGCTTGTACCAAAAGTAAGAGTCGTTTTGTTTTATTTAAATGTATATTAGACGTACGTGAATTTACAAGTTATACCCTTCAAAATGCGGACCTTGTGATGTCACACAGTAGTCCCAACGTTATCGTGGGTCAATACTCAACCTCCTACAATCTCCTTTCGGACTCGCTAGAACTGTTTTCGAAGTCGCTCCAAAACATTTTTGTATGAGATGCGTTTAACTGTCTGTCATGGGGGTAATAAATTCTATGTGAGCAATATCATGGCTGTCAATAAAATGATAATCGTTGTTTTCACCCTGGATGTGCATATTCGTGCTTTCTTCGGATGAGGAGAATTTTTCATTTACCGCTCCTCACTTGTGAAAATGGTCTGCAATTTCATTTTCATCCAAGCCCATTTCTTCTGGAAACATCCTAACATATAATCGCCGATCTTTCAACATCACCATCCACATTCACATTCTTTCATTTGTTAACGAGTTTGTCCTTCCAGAACGAGTTTGGCTTTCAACATTTTCTCTACCCTTCTTGAAAGTTTTACGCCACATAAAAACCCTACATCACGATAGAGTGGCATCTCCATAAACTTGTGTTAAAAAATTACATGTTTCGGTGACAGATTAGTTGTAGTTTTTGAGTCTACTGTATATAGCAAACACTTAGTAAAAATAATTATTCTGGTCTTTCCTGAATATCGTAAATGTTCAGCCTGAAACGAGGAAATCATTTTTTGAATCATCGAGTTCGTCGGAATCCACCTCAAATAATTTCACATATATTGCCAAAGAAGAAACTCAACTCCGTTGTATTACTTTATATATATATATATATATATATATATATATATATATATATAAACCGAAAAATCAGTGATACATCTGAACTCAATTTATTGTGTGTTACAATTGTTTCGCCGGCAGACAGCTCGAGACACGATCATTGTATGGATCTGTCTGATTCTGGACCTGCAGGTTCGTCGGACACTTCTAATAATTTCGGATCTGTCTGCCGACGAAACAATTGTAACACACAATAAATTGAGTTCAGATGCATCACTGAATTTTCGTTTTATATTATATCACACTCTGATCTGTAAGAACATAGAATGCTCAACCGGCATACCGCCTATAGAAGCATCATAGCTACCATCAGACACACGCACACACACACACACACACACACACACACACACACACACACACACACACACACACACACACACACACACACACACACACACACACACACACATATATATATATATATATATATATATAATAGGAAAATGTATGACCACGACGGCAAAAATAGCCGTCGAAACGGCTTGAGCTCTGCCGTCGGGGTCATACATTTTCCTATTACCGACTCTACTACCCTAATTATTGAGTACTCTGGTGCGTTATGGTCCATCTGGTTCCTTACCACAACTCCTTCGTTATATTATATATATATATATATATATATATATATATATATCATATATAGAGGGGGAGAAGTCAGTGTTACACGTCTAACTAACACACACACATATATTTTATATTTATATATATATTGTTATACTTTGGGAGTGTTATGTTGGCAATAAAAACACACGCAACTGTTGGTTTTCGCTTGAATTTATTATATATGTCCGGTTGGTTGTTTTGTTGGTTCAATAACCGAATAGTTGTTTATATATTGTCAAAGCTCTTTTGTCACACATTCTGTAAGCTCCTCAGTGATTGGGCTTAGGACAAGAACAAAGGAGGGACACAAAATAAAAGCCTAGTCAGTGAGGAGGTCACAGAATGTCTGGCGAAAGAGATTTGTCAATATATAAACCACCATCCGGTTATCGAATCAACTACCGAACCGACCGGAAATTTGTAATAAATTGAAATCAAAACCAACAGGTGCGTGTGTTTTTATTGGCAACAAGACCCTCCCAACGTATAACAATATCTGTTTCAAAACATATTTTAAGATATGAAATCCAGAACAAATTCATAAGTATTATACTATATGTATATATAATATTCATAGGTTGAATAACTCACAATACGCAATGTAAGGTATTACAACAACGTGCTGCACACTGTCTACTAAGTCTTAACTGGGGTTGATCTGTTGCAAGGTATATGTCTACGGAATTCGTTAGTGAGGCAACAAAAATGGATCAAATTGATCAGGCTAATCAGCAATAGTTCAATTGATCAGCGACTTAACGATCATCAAATCATCCAATAAAGACTTCAACATTGTTGACATATCTCACAAATTAATTGTGGTCATCAACAAAAATTAATACGGCTAACATTAATCAATTTATAAGTCGATCACTCAGTAAAAACATATATATATATATATATATATATATATATATATGTATGTATATGTAGTATGTATATATATATATTTAATTTAGGTAAAACCTGAAGATGATAATTCAATTCATTTTATTGATTTCTAAGTTCGATTCTAGTTGATGAAATATAATTGCAAACATGAAAAATTATTTACATATTCATTCATTAATTATCTAATTAATTAAATAATTAAATCAATAAACACGGTGATCTCTTTAAGAAATCATTATTTGATTTGTGGAATGCATATCCCAAAATACAAAGTAAAGCAAGCGAGAATCAGGATGTAACAGATATAATGTGAAAAGGATCCGTTTTTAAAGGCCAAATATGAGAGATAGATCCATAAGCAAGCCAGAAAAATCATTAATGTTTAGAATTATGCAACGTGATTTAAGCAACAAAAAGTCTAATGTATAATATAAAAGTCTTCATGTTTTACTTTTACTTCATGGATCAAACACAAGTACTTCCAAAATATTAACTTTTTGTTGCGCGTTTATTTGAACGCATAACATATCTTTTACAAATACGGATTAACAACAATATTTAACTAAATATCATTTATAACGGTGCAAGCTTATTACGGGTGGTATATGAAAAAACTTCCGGTGTTCAATACAGTCCGGGCCAATGCATGTTTACATACTCTAGCCTAGATGGTAGCGTTCAATATCAGTGTATACTGGGTGATATAAAGGTTACTAAAGCTTTCTGTGTATATAAGTGAAAAAACACCCAGTTTAGATATATTTAGTTAAAGAAATCTTAAGTGAACTTAATTCTATTACTAATGCCATAAAACTCGATTATCAATTGTAATAGAATTATGTTACATATAAAGAATATGCGTATCTAGGAGTGACAATGTATAATTCCTAAAATAATTTTTAATTTTATAATAATTGTTTAAGTAGCGTCATATTTATAATAGTAAAAAAAATAGGGATTCCTATGTGGGCACGTTGAAACTATTTCCGCTTTGATATTCAACAAATTTAGATTAGACTTAGTTATTAAGAGACACTCAGATAAACACAAATTAATACGTTTTAGGCTACCTCGTTCATGGAATTTTGCGGTTTTTAAACGAGACCAGAAGACGGTTCAACAGATAGTCCAATCTTTGAAATCCCATACTTAAGTGGCAAACGAAGTTTTACATTACCAAAAGAGTAAAATTGGGACTAGTACCTAAATTTAAAGCTCAGCGATATTGCATCAATGTAAGTTTTAGTAAAATTAGGTGTAAAAACGGTGCAGAGATATGCTCTGTTAGATATAGGACAATTACGTTTAAGGCGCAACTTCGAAGTTGTCTGTTATTACAGTTATTGGGTTACCATGAGTATTATACGCAGTATTAACGTTATTCAAATGGTTCGCGCTTCTACAAGGGTAAGAATTACTCCTAGTCTTCCTTGCGACTGTTTTGGTAGAGCTTGATATATTTTCTGATACTAGAGATATATTTTATGAATTGAAATGGCCGTAGAAATTAATAATGTTATTTGAATACCTAAATATCCTCTCTTGTTGATCTCATATATATATATATTAAAATACAAATATTAATAAAATAGATGTTCTTTTGATCAATTACATTTTATTATACATATTTCGGATGTACAACTGTACGTCCTCATCAGACAAAATATAATGATACATGACATACCCTGAGATGTTAAATGGTTAAGATTTAATCAAGGTAGTGATTAACCCAAGAAAAATTTAACATTTATACCCTAATATTTAGAAAATGCGAAAACGTAATAAATTCAACAGAGAAAGTGCGAGTAAGAAAAATGTTGCTTAATGTAACAGTTATATAGATATTAAGATGTATGATACTATCATTTTTGAATAAAGGGGGGTAATAAGCTGAAGGAGATTTATTTTTGCCGAAAGTTAAACGGTTAATTTTGAAAATATTTAATTTATGGTATTATAGGGTGAAGTTTCGAGATTTTGGTGTTTTTTTTTTTAAATTGCTGGTTATTTATATATTAGTTTTATAAATTCTATAAGTGTGTTAACATTTCAAAGATTCTGAATTTCATGTGGGTAACATTTATAGGAATTAGCTGGCCAACAGGAGTGAAAGTTTATTCTGTTGATTAATTTCCTAAATGTAAACTTTAACGGAGATACTGAGCCTATTAGGTATGTAAAGCTTGTTAATTACTTATTGTTAGAAATATTTAAATAACGATTATGTATATATATATATATATATATATATATATATTAATGAGCCAGTATATTTTAGGTAGATGATAACAAAATAATAGATTTGATGCATGTTAAGGTTAAATATACACCTATATATAACAGGGTGTAAATGCATTAATTATTCTTAGTTCAAAGTAAACATAATCAAGAAATTTAGAAGTTAAGTAAAAATTTAGAAGTTAACTAAAAATTATATATAGTAATATATAGGGAGGTATATATAGATATATATTTGGTATTAATGGTACAGTATACTTTAGGTAGATGATAACGGTTACAATTTTATATAATAAAGTTCTACGTGTTACAGTTAAATACGAGTGCTTCCAATCTACTGTAAAAGTCATTCTTTGACATACTCATTGAATCTTGTTTAACTATTTAAAATATATATATATATATATATGTGTATGTATATATGTGTATATATATATATATATATATATATATATATATATACATATACATATATATATATATATATATATATATATATATATATATATATATATATATATATACATATACATATATATATATATATATATATATATATATATATATATATATATATATATATATATATATATATATATATATATATGTGTGTGTGTGTGTAAGTAAGTTAATTTTATAATTTTTTTATTTTACGTCTCTCATGTTATTGTTCTGCATCCCCATGCATTGAACCACAAAGTTACTAAGACAAAACCTATATATTTGCTAGCATAAGTATGCATCTTTATATATATATATATATATATATATATATATAGGAAAAGTATGACCCCGACGGCAGAGCTCAAGCCGTTTCGACGGCTGGTGCGTTATCGTCCATCTGGTTCCTTACCAGAATTCCTTTGTTATATATATTTTTTTTTAGTATATGTTGGTTGTATACCAACACCCAAGTATGCAGGTTGGACCACTCGACGAAGTGCGCAGATTGGTTTAGTTACTTCGGAGTAATGTAAAATAAACTAAAATAAATAAGTCAAATATTTAAAATTTGGCTTCGTTTATTACTGCTATATATATTTCGGTGACAGCCATCTTTGGCTGTGACCTCTTCAGGCAGTCCGAATTATTGTGGTAGAGACGAGTACACATGTTGTTGAGGTGTTTAACTTTGTCAATACTCTGATATGCCCAGTTCCTGGTTGGGTTGTTATTTCACTGAGGAACTGGAATCATATGAATTTAAACAAACGAATTTCAGCGTCAGAAATATATATATATATATATATATATATATATATATATATATATATATATATATATATATATATATATATATATATATATATATCTTATATGTATGTTCGTGTTTCTGTAGTAATATATCTAGAGACTTCTTTAAAACAGCTATTTTGTACCCAAAGAAGAAATGAAATTAGTGTTGGTAATTCGATAGCGTAATAAAGTTAGACTATAAAATCTATTGCTTTTTTGGTGAGAAATACAAACTTTCCAACTTATGTTTAGTTCTGAGACATCAGGTGGTGTGGCATTTATCTCATTATTAGCTATACACGCTTAATTTGCAGCAAGTTATAGGATTTTATTTTATTCTGCTTTCAAGTTATTTAAAAAAATATATTAACCTTCTGATTTGTGGTAAATTAACTCATCACATACCTTTAAATAATACAGCATAACAAAAATAGAAAGAAAACAACAAAAGAAAACACACACACACACTAACACATATGTAGATATATATATATATATATATATATATATATGGGTGTGTGTGTGTATGTGTGTGTGTGTAGATATAAATAAATATATGTATATATATATATACATATATTTATTTATCTCCACACACACACACACACACACACACACACACACACACACACACACACACACACACACACACACACACACACACACACATATATATATATATATATATATATATATATATATATATATATATATATATATATATGTATATATATACTAAGAGGCCTAATTAAAAGCGTCTACCGTTTCTGTTTTCTTTTCCTTTTCCGTCCAAACATAAATTCAAAATCACTTCAAAGATCAACTTCTCTAATTTGCATTGATTTAGAAGATAAAACATGCTAAGATATTTAATACTGTTAGAAGTAGAATAATATATTATGTGTGAAATAATACCCCCAACATTTCATTGTTGTGTATATATATATATATATATATATATATATATATATATATATATATATATATATATATATATATATGTGTGTGTATATATATATACAGAGCGAGAGAGAGTGAGAGAGAGAGAGAGAGAGAGAGAGAGAGAGAGAGAGAGAGAGAGAGAGAGAGATTATGGTGCACGCATCATTACCAGACTAAAATGTTCTATACATAACACATTTTCCCTCTGAATTTCGAGTTAATTATCTTATATTTCATCTTTATTCTTTCTATTTCCCGCGTTCCTCAACCGTTTCGTCTGTTATTTATGGACAGATATCTGTGTACTCATGTGTATATTTAAAATAATGCCATAGGTAGTTAGATAAATATTGTAAAGGTGTGTGTCCTATAGGTGGGTGTGTTTTTGCATGATGTGAAATTACAGTTAAAAGTTTCATTTTATTTGGGTCGGGTGTTTTTCACTAGTAGGTGAGGTAATACAGTCAATTAAATAAACATACTATACACTACCCACATATTAACGATATATATATTTGATTGATAATATCTGGAGGAACCTGAATTTGAATCCAAGAGGTAGAAACTCATATAGGGATTCCTTAGAGTGTCACAAATCAGAACACCCATTCCTTCCTCACCCTCTGGAGTTCTTTCTCTGTAAGAATGAAATGTTATACTTTAATCTTCCCTGCACGCTACGGGTTACTAAATTAGGAAGAAATTGGAAAAAAGACAGGACTGTCGGCCTAATACTAAATTGAGCTGAGCTAAACGATTGACTGTATTCCTGTGAGGCAGACTCTGCAAGTATATTATCCCCCGTAAATTTTTCTTGTCTCTTTTACTCACTTACTGCGTCTCTGTGTCATTTTTCATCTAAATATATACAATCAACCATCTACTTGTCGCTGTTAACCAGTCATTAATTGTTTGAAATACCTGCGATACACTGAGAAAACTCCCGAGTAGCAGGAAACCGCACCAGCCTAAATAAATTACATATATATATATATGTGTGTGTGTGTGTGTACGTGTGTGTGCGTGCGTGTGCGCGCGTATACATATATATATTTAATTGTATATATTCACAAAAATGAAATCATATTAATGTAGTTACAGAATATAAGTTAAGTATGCCTAATCTAACACTTAGCTAAAGAGCAAAGCATTTAGATGTTAATACTAATTCAGTTAGAAATGTTGTATCAATTACTCTAATGCAGGAGCTCAGCCGTCGGGGTCCTGACTCTTTTCCCTATTGTGCTTTAGAGCAATTGATAACTAATTTTCATTATCAGGAACTGAATTAGTATTAATATCTAAATGCTTTGCTCTTTAGCTAAGTGTTAGATTAGGCAGAGTTAACTTAAATTCTGTAACTACCTTCTTTGATTCTTACACGCTGAAAATATATTGAAGGAATTTAACTACGTACATGACATCCCATTCACCACTCCCGTAACAGACAAGAAAAACAACAAATCTTTAGGACTTTTTGCTTTGATATTTCTGCTTTTTTTTTGTTTTGACTGCATGCCCATATATGGACTGTGCCCCTTGATAAGTTCAGCTAGATTCCCGCTGTTCTAATACTGTTGGCTTAGTTCCGATCTAGCTGTCGAAACGCCCGGAAAACAACCGTCGTAGTCCTGACTCTTTTCCCTATTACCCACTCTACTGCCCTAAGTATCGAGTACTCTGGTGCGTTATTGTCCGCCTGGTATCTTACCACATCTTCTTTGGAAGTTTCATTTACATATAAAAAATATTTGTGTATCGACCTGTTACATGTGTTTCGCAGAGGATTTGCTCAAGGTATCCTATAGGAGTTATGGACCCGACTCCACTATCGATCTGTTCCTCAGACTGGTGATATGACAAAAAAAATATATATATTGTGCAAATCGAGCAACTCCAGTAATTCGCTGCACTGCCCCCCCCCCACTATATATATATATATATATAATACGTACACATGAAATGAATAAATAAATATATATACATTTGTGTGTCTTTTCATGTATTACAGTACCCAATAAATTTCAGTTTTATTGTTTCACCTCACACACATCCTCACCACCAATCACTGTGTCTAATATAATCCTCCAACGTATATGTATATTTATTTTTGCATTTTACTATTACTTGCTCATTCTATTAATTTTTACTTTTCAAATTATATTCCATTTAATTTCATTTAGATCGGTGGTGGATTGGCAGTATCGGTAGAGGGTCGGACGCCATGCTTTGCAGCAAAGAGTTACGGCCCTTTATGGTCTGAGTTCAAATCCCGTCGAGGTTAACTTTACCTTTCATCCTTACAGGGTCGATAAAGTAAAGTTCCAGTGGTACACTGGGATAATTGCTGGTCTTGTGCCAAAAGTAGAAACAATTATTTATCTTAAACTTGATATTAATAATTGTTTCTACTTTAGGCACAAGGCCAGCAATAACCCAGTGCATTACTGGTACTTTATTTTATCGACCCCGTAAGGATGAAAGGCAAAGTCAACCTCGGCGGGATTTGAGGTTGACTTTGCCTTTCATTAATTATCCGACTTTCTTAGACTCAAACAACAAAAAATATATTTCTTTGCATATACTCATAATATCTTTTGAATTTTCTGTTTAACTCTCGCATATTTCATGGCATTAGCCAAATTTTCCTCGGATTACAGTTACGTTGTTGCTTGCTTCTCTTTCGTTAAATTCGATAATTTATGCTTACAACATTAACGCCCTCCAGATATAAGTCATTGCGTAGTAGTAGTCACTCACCGTTAAAACTGACAGCGACTTGTATATATATATATGCAAGTTATTCATATGCTTGAGTACGTGAAGAATAAAGAAAAACTCTATGTTATTTAGAACCCTGACAATTGGTGAATTGATGTGAAAGCGAGGAGGGCTTATCTACATGGATGGATTGTCTATGCGAACAAGCTGTTAGGAAATTAGATACCAATAATGTATTTCACATAAACCAATTTTTACTACCATCTCTACATTTTCTTATTTCTCTCTCTCTCTTTCTTGGCGTGTGTTTCTCTCAAATCCACTTTCTCTTATTATGGATTAAAACGTGCATTGTTTCTCCATGAGTTTCTTTCTTTCTCGCCCTTCTCTCTTAGCCTAAAAGCTATGAAAATCGTAAATAGATGATATATTAGTAAAGTCGTATGAGTGAGAGAAAGTGGGAGATGAAAGAAGAGATGTAGTGAGAGATAGATAGATAGAACCAAGGTAGATAGCCAAAATTAGATTTTTATAACATTTAACGCACGGAAACTAATGTGAATTTGATACATTTTCCTACATTATTTAAAGTCCACTTTTCTTCTATAAATACATTTCCTTAAAGAATGTTCTTCTAAAGCCACATATTCCCATTTATCATTGATTCTTTCATTAAATTTTAAAAATATCACAGTACTTATTCATTAACAACTATGAGGTTTATATCGGCGGCGAAGTGGCAGTCGTCAGAACGTTGATAGAATGCTTTGCATTCTCTCACTCACTATTTTTCTCTGACTCCACTAGGTTTTACAATGCTACACAAACGTCGTATTTCAGTTCAGCCTCTCTCCGAATACCCCAGGAGTTACGGGACCAAAAGAGATACGATTTATATATATATATATATATATATATATATATATATATATGTGTGTGTGTGTGTGTGTGTGTGTGTGTGTGTGTGTGTGTACATAAATGTATGTCTTTCATTGCTACTTACCAGAATCATCGTCTTCCCATTCAAAGAAGGTAGATCCCTCATCTGGGACGCCATCTGCTGCAATTTAGTCGCTTCGGCCAAAAATGGCGGCATCGCAGCCCGCTTCGCAGAAGAACGTAAAATAAACGAATACCAGGGTTTGTCCGGCCGCTTCCTCTTCGCACCGGTCGCCATCGAGACCTCAAGCGTACTTGGACCTCGTACTACCGAGGTCCTCAACAAGATCGGATCGTCGGCGGCCCGTCTGAGGAGGGAGTCACGCGAGGTTGGGTGGCTCTTGCAGCGGGTGTCACTGACCATCGTCCGTGGGAATGCTTTTGCCGTTTTGTCAGCGGAGCGCAGTACTTCTGCCCTCTTGCCCTAGGCCCAAAGCCAAATACCCCCCCCCCCCCCCCTTAACCGCTCCCCTCAGAGCTCTTGCCATCCCCTTCCGTTCAAGTTCTTTTTCTTCTTTCTCTCTTTTTTTTCTATATTTCACTAATTTTTCTTTTCTTTGTTTCCGTTTTTTTTTTATTATTTCTATATTTCAAACTAAAGAGGTAAACTTTAACAGCTCGCAGCTATAACCTATTTTACATAGTTATTGGCACAAACACACATTTTGTTTCTTTTGTAATTCTTATATACAATTTATACACAATATATATATATGTATATATATATATATATATGTATATATATATATATATATATATATATATATATATATATATTTATATATATGTGTGTTAGAGTGTGTGTGTGTGTGTGTGTGTGTGTGTGTGTGTGTGTGTGTGTGTGTGTGTGTGTGTGTGAGTGTGTTTGTGTGTATTCGTAGGAATAAGGAAATCAAAGTTCTTTCGGAATTATTAATTCGTATCTCATACAGGGAACAAAATGGTTACCTAAGGGTTCAATATTTTATATTATACCATCCTTTGTGAAACATGTTTGAAGTTTGAAGTTCTGACCGATCTGCGGAAAAAGTTTGTATTTTGAATTTTAAACGTGTCTAGGTACCAAGGCTTTTTGCCCATATGAGTCTGTGAGTATTGATTTATTATTTTCTAGATCGTACAGGCAGACCTTATGTTGTTGAATTAAGATTTTTCACTCTAGCGATCTTATTAGTCAATTGCAACTATAACATGTAAATGTTCATCAAATATTAATTTATACTGTTCAGAAGCAATTCCTAGAGCTGAAATGATTGTAAATGACCTCTCTGAGTCTAAACTCTAAGCTATTTATATATATATATATATATATATTAAAAAAATAAAGATAAAGTTAATAATGACAAAAATAAAAGCAAAGAAGGGTGTGAGAAAGAAGAAAAGAAAAGAAAGCCAAGAAGGGGAGGGAAGGAAGGAAGAAAACGAAGAAATAGAAGAGGAATGGGGGAGAAGTGGGGGATATATGTATTGGTTTTGTGGGTAATTAAAGGGTTTAGATATAAGAGGGTATACAGTCTAAGTATATGTAGTTTGTCAGTTGGTAGTAAGAGGTTAAGGGTTCGATTTGTAGAGCGAAAATTTCTCTTTGAGTCTATGGTTACAATAAATTGATCTCTCGATTTTATCGGTGAGTAACCTATTCTTCGAACTTAAGATGTGGAACAGCTCAAGGTCGCATAATCGACAGCTTCTCATACCACTCCGATATGGGGGCGCGTTCGATAATTTTTTCCCCTTCAGGGTGTATTGATGGTTACTTTCCCTCAGTTGCCAGGTCTTGTTTGCAAGGGTAGTTACATAACGGTGCTGGGAATGTTTCATTGCGTAACGGTGTGTAAACCAACGGGCTTTAAATGTGTTCCCGGTCGTTCCGATGTAATACCATTTCTGGTTGTCTGATTCCACTGTGCATTGGTAAACCAGGTTAGACTGCATAATGGACAGGTTTCAGGTAGGTGGCAGTTACAGTTCTTGTCATGGGCAACTTTGGCATTATTTGTGGGCTGCGGTGCCTGTACAAGTGTGTTACGTTTTGTTTGCCTATTAGCGGGTGGTTGTGTATTAGATATTCTGTTGTGTTCGGTGGTAATTGTATTGTTATTGTTATAAATGTGTGTTCTGGTGTTGTTATGTATCTTTTTAGCGTTAAGCATCTTAATGTATGCCTCTATATTTGGTGCCGTGGAGTAAGATAGTCTAATAGATTTAGTGTTAAGGATTTTGCTGTATCTATGTGAATCTGGAAAGTACTTATTTATTATTCTAAAGAAAGTAGAGGGTAGGTTAGTACTAATAGAGGTGTTAAATATGGGGTTATACCAAATATATTTTCTACTGCGTGACTTGTTTGATTTCGATGTTGTATTTCTATTTGCCGTATACTTTGCAGTTCTATGCGTAAATGTGTGTATGCGTGTGTTTCTGGAGTTTGTGTTATGCGTGTTCGTGTGCGCTTACGGAGGCTTTCATCTATATATTCTACTCTATCTAAGTGGCCTGCCTTGTCTAATGCGGTATTGTAGTATTCTGCATGTTCTTCGAAGATTTGTCGGTTAGACGAGAGGCGGGAGATCCTAAGGGGTATGCTGCGTGGAATGGATTTAATTATTGATAGTGTGTGGTTTGAGTTACAATTGATGTATGGTAAGTTTTCATTAATCTTGTGAAAAGGTCTTATAAGTCCCGTATTTAGGTTAAGCGTCGCGTCTAGAAAGTTAACTGTTTTGGTGCTATACTCATACATTATGCTAAGGTCTAGTTTTCCGAGAGTCTTTCTAATATTCTCTTCATTACTCTTCTATTTCTAATATTCTCTTCTCCCTCATTCCTCTTCTATTTCTTCGTTTTCTTCCTTCCTTCCCTCCCCTTCTTGGCTATCTTTTCTTTTCTTCTTTCTCACACCCTTCTTTGCTTTTATTTTTGTCATTATTATCTTTATCTTTATTTTTTTTATATATATATATATAAATAGCTTAGAGTTTAGACTCAATGGGGTCATTTACAATCATTTCAGCTCTAAGAATCGCTTCTGAGCAGAATAAATTAATATTTGATGAACATTCACATGTTTTAGTTGCAATTGACTAATAAAATCGCTAGAATGAAATATCTTAATTCAACAACATAAAGTTTGCCTGTACGATCTAAAAAAATAATAAATCCATACTCACAGACTCATATGGGCAAGGCTTTTTGCCCATATGAGTCTGTGAGTATTGATTTATTATTTTTTAGATCGTACAGGCAAACTTTATGTTGTTGAATTAAGATATTTCATTCTAGCGATTTTATTAGTCAATTGCAACTAAAACATGTAAATGTTCATCAAATATTAATATATATATATATATATATATATTTATCTCTTTATATCTCCCCCCCCCCCTCTCTCTCTCACTCTCTATCCATCCCTCCCACTATGATCAATTTAATTCTCTTTAACTCACTACACTCCACGACATGGAGTCTGTATATATTAATAATTATTTCAAGAGTAACTTACTAATTTGAAAATTTGGACTGTGAACAACAATTATAATTGTGTGGCTGCTATATGCAGTATAGCAATATAAGGTTGCACTTACCAATGAAACGGTCGTAAATACCTGGATAAAATCCTTCTCTTAATGCTTACCTGTGTTTTCTCTTTTATACTATATATATATATATATATAAAATAAAGTTAAATAAAAGTCAAATGATTAAAATTTAGCTTCGTTTATTACTGCTATATATATTTCAGTGACAGCCATCTTTGGCTGAAATATATATATATAAGTCTATAAATTATATAAGTCTATGACAAAACCATTAATCACTTGTTCTACATGGATGACCTGAAACTATTTGCAAAAAATGATGAACTATTGCAAGGGCTATTATCCACTGTGGAGCAGTTCAGTCATGACATTAAAATGGAGTTTGGACTAGACAAATGCGCCAAAGCAACGTTCACCAGAGGAAAGCTGCTGAAGAGTTCAGACATTAATCTTGATCGGGGGAACGTGATAAGAGAACGTGATAAAAAAACTTACAAATATCTAGGTGTTTGTGAAGGAGACGGAATCAAGCACTGGACAATGAGGGAAAGGATAAGGAAGGAATGTTACCGCAGAGTAAGAGCAATCTTAAGAACGGAATTGAATGCAAGGAATAGGATCGATGCCATAAACACGCTTGCCATACAGTTACAATGTCATCAACTGGTCAAGCACGGAGATCCGTAGGCTCGATACAAAAATTCAAAAAACTCTTAACCATGCACAGAATGCATCACCCTAAGGCAGATATAGATAGAATATATCTCCCTAGGAAAAAAGGAGGATGTGGGTTAATCCAGTTAGACATTGCGTTGAAAACTGCAACAATTGGATTATCTACATATCTAAGGGAATCACATGATTGGATGATCAAACTCGTTTTGAAACACGAAAGCATCAAAAGATCATATTCCATTACAAAAGATGCACAAAGATACAGTAATGGACTACAAATTTCAGAAGTCCCATTTACTGCTGAAATGGAAAACACAGAAAAAGCAAAGCAAGTAAAAGTAACTGCAAAGAAAGAACTGCTACAGAAACTGGCTAAGAAATGGCAAGAAAAGCCTCTGTATGGAAAATACCCAGAGCGAGCTAACAATCCTGATGTTGACAAAACTTTAACCCATCAGTGGTTGGCATCCTCTGGACTGAAATCGGAGACTGAAGGACTGATTATATCAGCACAAGATCAGTGTCTGCCAACAAAAAATTCCCAAGCCAACATAATAAAAAATGGATGCAGCCCATTATGCCGTGTATGCAAAAAACAACCAGAGACCATTAACCATATAATTTCAATGTGCAGTCCTATAGCTCCAACCGAATACCTAAACAGGCATGACAGAGCTGCACAATACATGCATTGGATAATGTGTTAGCATTTTGACCTGCCCCATCAAAAGAATTGGTGGGAGCATCAACCACCTCCCATACTTGAAAAAGATCACATCTCAATCTTGTGGAACTTTAGTATCCAAACAGACCGAAAAATAGATGCAAATAGACCTGATATAATATTGAAGGACTTCAAAAAGAGGGTATGCCTGCTAATTGATATGTCTGATCCAATAGACAAGAATGTATCTATAAAAACATTTGAAAAATTGAGAAAGTATAAGGACCTGGAGATAGAAATTGGAAAAATGTGGAAATTGAGAACTAAAACAATACCAGTGGTTGTAGGCGCTCTGGGAATGATACCTAAGGGGTATAATGATTACTTATCGCAAATGCCAGGAAACACTCGTATAGGAGAAATACAAAAGATAGTACTAATGGGAACTGCCCATATACTAAGGAAGATTCTGTCAATATAAGTACATCATAAGTCTAAACACTAAAGATGCATGTGTGAGTATGTATGTTCTTTCTTGAACATGGCGGACCTTGTTGTCTCTTGAGGTCACTGGTTGTGACTTGGTGATAACTCGTATGAACATAAAGCAAGATAAATGCAACTGTAATAATAATAATAATAATGATTTCTTTATTAACCACAAGGGTTTACATAAAGTAGACATTAAGGACAGTGCAGGACAATACAGGACGGTACAAATGGGATTTTCTGTGTGTAAAAAACAAAAACAGAGGATGTAACAAAAAAATAACAATGAGAAATTCCCCAATGGGGGGGGGGGACTTCGGAGGGACATTTGTGGAGAAAGCCCAGTAAAAGGCCACAGTGACCCTGACCACCAAGGCAAGTGCCCTCTCCCAGTTTTCCACCTTTAATTTACAGATATATACTCAGAGTAGGCCCATTCACTCGGGCCATTCTTGCTTCTCTCACCCATCTTTCAACAAAATGCTGGGAAGAGAGCACTTCCCTCTCTACTCTGATTCTCCTTTTCAAATGAAATTTGAAAAAGTCAATCAGGGCATCACTGAAGAGGTAAGTGCTCGTCTTCAGCCCTTTCAAACGTGTCCACCATACTATCTCTTTCGCCATGGCCACCAGACAGATAAAAACTGACTGCCCTTCCCGGCTAAAGGAGGAGGGCGGAGCAATCCTCACGATGGACTCAGATGATAGCCGGATCCGTCCTACAGGCGACAGCAGGTGTTCGACATAAACACACAAGTCAGCAATTTTCAGTCACTGGACGAGTGCGTGCAGGACGGTTTCGTCGCCCTGCGCGCATCTCGGACATGCCCGGCTGACGGCACCTCCATGCCTGTAGAGTTTATCCCGAACTGGCAAAGCTCCTCGGTAGCACTGCCAGGCCAGGGATTTCTGGAAGTTGTCCATAGGCCCTGGCCCGAAAGTTCTTCCGAAGAGATTGGCTAGTTGATTTTCGTCGACGCCTAGAGTTTCCCCAAGTACGTCGTCGCTCTTCCCCTCCACTAATCCTCTATAGAACGCCGAGGTGGTGTTTCCACCGATCACATTACCCGATTGGTCGCTTGACCCAGGACTGCAGCTCCATCAAGGAGACGAGCTGGGGAAAGACGCGTCTAGCAAACGGCGACCACACCTGATCACCGTCGAGGAAGAGGTGGAGATGTCGTAGCCTGAGCGCGTTCCTGCGCATCATCAGCCACGGCATGCCCAGCCCTCCACGTAGCGGGTGTTGACAACAGATGGACCGCCTGTCCATCGGAGCGCGTCCCTTCCACAAAAGGCGAGAGAGTAAACGCTCCAGCGCAGTCAGGCGAGGCTTAGGACAAGGTACGACGGTCATGCGGTAGCAGATGACAGACGCGATGTACGCGTTAGCCACCTCCGCTCGACCTTTCAGGGATAGCTTCCTCTCCGCCCATTTCTGGGTGAGAGAAGCCACCCTGCTCGTCACCTCGTCCCAGTTTTTGTCCGTCTGGAGGTCCGGATCGAACCAGATCCCTAGCAATTTAACCGGTCCGTCCGTCCAGCGTCCGACGACGCTGTTGGACGGCATGCACCTGCCTCTCCAGGTGCCGAGCTGCAGGCCCACTGACTTTTCCTGGTTGATCATTGCTCCTGTCACCGCTTCGTATTCTCTTAGTGTAGTGCCGATCGCCTCGATGTGTTTGGCGTTCGACACCACTACGGTGACATCGTCCGCATATGCTGACACGGATCTTCCGCATCCTAGTTCGCGCGGGACGCCCCTCAACGTCTCCAGTTTGTGCAGTAATGGCTCGAGAGTCAATATGTACAAGAGGGACGAGAGGGGACATCCTTGGCGGACCGAGCGCATGATGTTGAACGGTTCCGAAAGGTGACCGTTCACTCTCACCACAGAGCAGATGTCGCTGTGCATGGCAGCGATCCAGCCTCTGAAGACGGGCCCAAAGCCAGCCGCCCTCAGGACTGCCGCTAGGTAACGATGGTCGACCCTATCGAAAGCTTTCGACTGATCTAAATTGATCAAGGACGCACCCGTGCCAGGTTCCCTAGCTACCCTCTCTACGATGTATCGCATGAGGTGGAGGTTGTCGTGGATGGATCTGTCGGGAATGGCGTATGTCTGCGCCTCTCCCACCAGACCACCAACGACAAGCGCCAACCTCTTTGCTAACACCTTGGCGAAAATCTTGAACTCTGTGTTTAGCAGAGTTATGGGCCTGAAATTATCTATGTTATCTCCCTTGTTCGGATCCTTTCTCAGCAGTGCCACCGCTCTTCGGCTCACAGAACTGGGAATTCTCCCGTTCTGTTGCCAGTTGCAGTTGACGTCCGCCAAGAGGCCTCCGAACAAGTCTGGCATCTGTACGTAAAGTTCATAGGGCAGACCATCCAAACCAGGCGATTTAACCCTTGTGCAGCCAGTCATTGTCTCCCTTACTTCAGCGGCTGTTATCGGCTTTTCGCAACACTCCGCCTCAGTGGTCGAGAGCCGCGGCAGTCCGTCGAGGTAGACACTAAAGTCCATCGCTCGACCCGGCCCACCGCTGCCCCCGAACAGCTGAGTGAAGTGTCGCTGAAAAGCTTCACACATTTGCCCGGGATCGAGTAGCATGCGCCCGTCGTGGTCCACCAAAGACCGGATCGTGGCTTTGTTGCCACGACGCGCCTCCGCCACTCGGGCTCATTGAACGGCTTTCGTCCCCTCGTGTCTGAGAGCACGCACCCTAGCTCTGACAACGCAGCCTTCGTGCTTTGCATTGAAGAATTGGTCAAGGGCCAATTTCGCCGCAAGCACGTCGGTCGCAATGCCTTTGCTAAGCGCCTCGTCTAATTTTCTAACTAGTTCTCCCTCTGCTCTATTTTTCTCTATTGCTAAAGCCTTACTAAACCTAATGGATTCTATTCTAATCGCTCTTTTCAGAGCAAACCACCACTTGTTGTTGACGATGGCCCCCGTCAACGCCCGCTTAACTAGTTCGCTAATCCGGTCTCTGTAGGCCATGCGCGCTGGTAAGGACGCGTTTAGCTTCCAGTAGCCGGGTCCTCGTCTATGAAGCCTATCTAAGTCAAGCACACAGATCACGAATTTGTGGTCCGTGTAGCTGACTATCTTGAATTGTGGACAGCCTATGCTAGAACTATCTATTTCCCTACAAAATACTCTATCTAGATATGTTCTGGATGACCCTATACGATTTGTCCAAGTCCACATTGGCATATTCGAGAAATCCAATCGGTACCTGTCAGACAGTTCAAAACGCCTGAGCAGGTTGGTCAGGCTCTTGCACCCTCCACCCCTATCCGCTAATCCCACACAGTCCCAGCGTGCATCTAAGATCCCGTTCCAGTCGCCCACTAACACTAAAGACCGGGACGTTCCAAGAAAGGTCTCCAGACGCCGGAAGAAATCAGGCCGCCCTGCTCCTGTCGGGGCATAGACGGCCACTAGCCTGAAAGCTTGCCCGTCTCCGCTGGTCACGTCCAGCACCACCAACTTACCCTCTGGGTCCAGGAAGATGACCCGTATGGCGAGATCCAAACCTCTCCGAAAAAGCACAGCAACTCCTCCCCCCGATCCAGGACGGCTGGGAGATGCGTACACATCGTAGCCACCGAAGATCGGTGCGAAGGCCCGTGCTTCAGATATTCTGGTCTCGCTTATGGCCACTACATCTATGTTTAGTGACCTGAGGTCGTTGAGCAGGTGACCCTGCTTCCATGACGACCCCAAGCCACGCGCATTTATGCTGCCTATTCTGAGTAAGGTCATGTTTAAAATAGAGTGGAAAAGATGGGAAAGACCACTTACCGTACTTTTCGTAGAGGAGGGATGGTTTTTCCATCCCTTTTCACTTGATCGTCTGGTGAAGGGACCGTTGAATCGTTCCTTCGGCTGGTCGTCGAATCTTCTATGAGTATGTCCGAATATACTCTTCGGTTGAGTGTCCCTCCTAGGTCTCTGAAATCACCAACTGCGTTGGGGAATTTCGTTTTAATGTTTGTGTATTGTTTCTGTGCTATTTTTAGCAGTCTTATGTTAGTTGGCGTTTTGATTGGTGCTGGTATTATGTAGTCGTGTTGTGAAATGTCTGTGTGTTCAATTATGTATGGCATTAGTTTCTTGTTGTGTGTATTTATTGCCGTGCATTTGTATTTCTGGGGGTGGGGTGTGGTTCTGCTATTTTCTTGTCGTTGTTGCTGGGTGTGTGTGTTTTGATGTTGTCTTTGCGATGTTGGTGCTTGTGGTGGTGGTGTTGAAGGTGTTGTTGGCGGTGGGGTTGTCGCCGGTGGTGATGGTGGTGCTAGTGTGAGTGGTGATGGTGTTGGTGGTGTTGCTGCTGTGAGTCTCTTTGCAGTAGCCTTTACCCTTTTTTCATTTCTTTCCTCCCTTTTCAAAGGCGTCGATGCGCTGCTTCTGCGTTTGTGCCTTCTTACGACCTTTTGCCATCCCTCTCTCACCTCACACTCCATGTCTGATTCTGTGAGGTCGGGGAGGGGTACCAGCTCCACTCTTTCACTTGTTGTTGTTGGTTATGTTTGCACTGGAGTCTCTGTTGCAGCTGCATTTGGTATTGCTGTTGTTGTTGTTGATACTTCCACTGCTACTGCTGTTTTTGATTTCCGTGGCGTGGGTATGGGTGCTACGGACCTATCGTTCCTTGTTGCCGCTTGTCCTGTTGCCGGTAGCCGTGGAGCCGGTTTCGGAAGGAGGGAGGTTTTCTCCTTTATCAGGGTCTTCTCGTTGCAGAAGGCCCTGATGTGACTCTTCGATCCACAGCGAAAGCATTTCGGGCGTTTGCCCTCAACACTTATTGGCAGTTGAGTGCCGTTATCGATCACATCCGGGATAGCTTCGATGCACTCCTGGTTGGTTTGGATTAACATCTCAATGGAGGTGCCGACCCAATCTTCTCTTACTTTTTTCTGTACTTGCAGTACAGTTGTTTTGTCCTCGATTCCGACGAGGACAGACGCGGCCAGCCAAGAAGGGGCCATGCTGGGGGGGGGGGGGGGGGGCATGGACGTGGGTCAGTTTGACCCTCACAATTTTTTGCCCGCAGTAGGAGGGCACCAACACCATTTCCTCGCTCCCTAGGGTCACTAAGGTTTGAGCCTTTGCCTCCTGGGGTGTGGCAAAAAGTACGTCTACGGTGGCATATTTCTTGCCTCGGGGAATGTGCGTTTTCCGCTGCCACACAGACCCCAAGGCTTTTTGTATTTGAGCCTCTGTGGCTCTTTCAACCCTACGGGATTTTGTACTTACTGTACGGTACGTGACCGTACAGTGCTGTTGGGTTTCGAAAAATTTTTCCGCTGCCTTGCAGATTGCTCGGTGTCCGGTTTTTATCACCATCTTCGCTTCCTCTAATTCCTCATTTGTTATGAGGATGGTTTCCAGGTTCTTTGCGTTACCTGCAAACGAGATTGGTTTTTCTTTGCTGCTGCTGTTGTTGTTGTTGTCGTCAGAGCTGCTGTTACTTTTGTTGTTGCTGCAGGTACTACGACTACTGCCGCCGCCGCTGTTGCTGTGGTTGTTGTTGTTGTTGTTGCTGCTGCTAATGCTGTTGTTGTTTATGCTGCTGCTGATGCTGTTGTTTTCATTGTCACTGTTGCTGTTGTTATTACGGCTGCTACTGCTATTATTCCTGACGTCAGACGAATGAAATGGGTTTTCGTATTTCCCGCACACCTGTTTCGTCGTTGTCGTTGTCGTCGTGGAGAAATCTTGCACGCTTTGCACGAGACTTTTCTTTTCTGTCGTCGCTTGCGAAAGAGAAGGGAGGGAGAGAGACAATCTTCTCTCTGCTGTAGTGACGATTGAGGAAGAAGAAGACGGAATGAGTGGGAGTGACCTATGAAAATTCTTTTTCGTAGCCATGTTGTTTTTCTGTTTAAAATAAATATTGGGCACAAAACCCCAATAAGCAGTTATTTAACCCCGAAGGGCCAAATAACGGGCAGAAAGACCCCTCTCACGAGGAGGAGGGTGTTTTTGTCTACAAGTTGGTTAAAGTTTTAAACAATTAACAATTGTTATAGCGGTCAAGATTTACAATACCTTACAGAGCCGAGCCTCCGTCAACCATAGCATTCAATAATAATAATAATAATAATAATAATAATAATAATAATAATAATAATAATAATAACCACCAAGAAATCCAAAGAAAAAGAGAGAAAAATGGTCAAGGGAAGATAATAAAGAAGTCGTTGAGGCTTTCTACACTGCCATGTACTACCCATCAAATACATCGAATACAGAACAGACATATATCAACTGGAAAAAGAAACATCCCGAAAACAGAGGCTATATTGACAGTAACAAACTAGCCAATATACGAAGAAATATTGTAAGAAAAAAGTTACTAACTGATATAGAAATTGATCAGATCAAGCTATTAGCACAAAGTCAGCGAAGGGAAAATGAAACATGTGTCAGTGAAAACGAGGTAAATTGTAACACTTCGAATCCCAGGGTTGGGGCGGAATCACTGGCAACAGAACAAATTAAAGAAAGGATCGAAAAAGTGGAGGGAGTGCATGCTCAAGATGAAACTCCAAATGAAAATAATGAGATCGTAAATGATAAAGAAATGAATGAGAATGAACTTGCCAACTTGAAGGATGAAATTATGATCGAATGGATGAAAATGAAAGAATCTGACATGGGGCAACGAGACACCCTCCCTAAGATCCAGAACTCCAAACAGAACCAAAAGATAATACACAAGACTAACATAATTCTCAAAAACATTATCATCACAAACAAACTAAACATTACTGATTTAAATCATCTCTATTATGCATCGGCTAAAGTCACCACTCACTTATGTGGAGTGAAGATGAAAAAACAAAGGAATTCCCACAAGAAATCTACTTGGCAAGAGAACATCAATCGCCAAATAAACCTTCTCCGATCTGACATAGAAATTTTAACAAACTATAAAGTAGGTGAACATGTTAAACAAACTAAACTTAGAAAATTGAAAAAAAAGTACAGTATAAAATCAACAAGTGACATAGACATGCTGATAGAAATAATCAAGCAAAAAGTGTCGGCCAAGGCTGCTTGCATAAGGCGCTTTGAAAAACGATCTAGATTATATAGGGACAATAATATGTTCAAAAACAACCAAAGAAACTTCTACAGAAAAATTGGTAAGTCAACAATAACTGCTAAATCAATACCACCCAAGGAGGAAGTACAAGAATTCTGGGAAAAGATCTGGGCCGAAGAAAAAGTTCATAACATACATGCCCCATGGATAGACAGACAAATGAAAGATACAGCTCACCTTGAGGAACAAATATGGGAAAATATAACAGTTGAACAGTTGCGCTTGGCTCTAAGAAAAACCAGCAAATGGAAATCCCCAGGAAAAGACAAAATACAAAATTTTTGGATAAATGCCTTCACAGAGTCTCATGAGCTGTTAGCCCAACTTTACAATGAAATAGTTAAGGAGCCAGAAAAGATACCATCATGGCTAGTTAACGGCATTACATTCCTGCTTCCGAAGAATGATGAGACAAACAATCCCAAAAATTACAGACCGATAACTTGCTTGACCACAATGTATAAAATGTTAACATCAGTCCTAACTGAATACACATATGACCACCTGATAACAAATGACCTATTTCCCATTGAGCAGAAAGGGTGTAAACGAGGCTCATATGGCTGTAAGGATCAGCTTTTGGTTAACAAAATGATACTGGAAGATTGTCATAATAGACACAAAAATCTATCGATTGCTTGGATAGATTATAAAAAAGCATTCGATAGTTTGCCACACAGTTGGATTGAAAAATGTTTAGAGATTTTCAAAATATCCCCCGTTGTCAGGAGGTTTTTGTCATTCAGTATGAAGACATGGAAAACGACACTCCTTTTGAATAGTGAAACAAAGTCACTGGAAGCTGGAGAAGTTAATATTAATTGTGGAATTTTTCAGGGTGACTCTTTATCACCGCTTTTATTCTGCATCGCACTTATACCATTAAGTAAAATGCTCAATGAAACAAAACATGGATATAAAGTCTATGACAAAACCATTAATCACTTGTTCTACATGGATGACCTGAAACTATTTGCAAAAAATGATGAACAATTGCAAGGGCTATTATCCACTGTGGAGCAGTTCAGTGATGACATTAAAATGGAGTTTGGACTAGATACATGCGCCAAAGCAACGTTCACCAGAGGAAAGCTGCTGAAGAGTTCAGACATTAATCTTGATCGGGGGAACGTGATAAGAGAACGTGATAAAAAAACTTACAAATATCTAGGTGTTTGTGAAGGAGACGGAATCAAGCACTGGACAATGAGGGAAAGGATAAGGAAGGAATGTTACCGCAGAGTAAGAGCAATCTTAAGAACGGAATTGAATGCAAGGAATAGGATCGATGCCATAAACACGCTTGCCATACCAGTAGTTACCTACAGTTACAATGTCATCAACTGGTCAAGCACAGAGATCCGTAGGCTCGATACAAAAATTCGAAAATTCTTAACCATGCACAGAATGCATCACCCTAAGGCAGATATAAATAGAAGATATCTCCCTAGGAAAGAAGGAGGACGTGGGTTAATCCAGTTAGACATTGCGTTGAAAACTGCAACAATTGGATTATCTACATATCTAAGGGAATCACATGATTGGATGATCAAACTCGTTTTGAAACACGAAAGCATCAAAAGATCATATTCCATTACAAAAGATGCACAAAGATACAGTAATGGACTACAAATTTCAGAAGTCCCATTTACTGCTGAAATGGAAAACACAGAAAAGCAAAGCAAGTAAAAGTAACTGCAAAGAAAGAACTGCTACAGAAACTGGCTAAGAAATGGCACGAAAAGCCTCTGTATGGAAAATACCCAGAGCGAGCTAACAATCCTGATGTTGACAAAACTTTAACCCATCAGTGGTTGGCATCCTCTGGACTGAAATCGGAGACTGAAGGACTGATTATATCAGCACAAGATCAGTGTCTGCCAACAAAAAATTACCAAGCCAACATAATAACAAATGGATGCAGCCCATTATGCCGTGTATGCAAAAAACAACCAGAGACCATTGACCATATAATTTCAATGTGCAGTCCTATATCTCCAACCGAATACCTAAACAGGCATGACAGAGCTGCACAATACATACATTGGATAATGTGTAAGCATTTTGACCTGCCCCATCAAAAGAATTGGTGGGAGCATCAACCACCTCCCATACTTGAAAAAGATCACATCTCAATCTTGTGGAACTTTAGTATCCAAACAGACCGAAAAATAGATGCAAATAGACCTGATATAATATTGAAGGACTTCAAAAAGAGGGTATGCCTGCTAATTGATATGTCTGATCCAATAGACAAGAATGTATCTATAAAAACATTTGAAAAATTGAGAAAGTATAAGGACCTGGAGATAGAAATTGGAAAAATGTGGAAATTGAGAACTAAAACAATACCAGTGGTTGTAGGCGCTCTGGGAATGATACCTAAGGGGTATAATGATTACTTATCGCAAATGCCAGGAAACACTCGTATAGGAGAAATACAAAAGATAGTACTAATGGGAACTGCCCATATACGAAGGAAGATTCTGTCAATATAAGTACATCACAAGCCTAAACACTAAAGATGCATGTGTGAGTATGTATGTTCTTTCTTAAACATGGCGGACCTTGTTGTCTCTTGAGGTCACTGGTTGTGACTTGGTGATAACTCGTATGAACATAAAGCAAGATAAATGCAACTGTAATAATAATAATAATAAAAATAATAATGTCCGTTTACAATCAATTGATCCAGAAACATTATATGGAGTAGCGAAACAATTGTAAACGGACATTATTAGTATTATTATTATTTCTTACATTCCTTACATTAAACTACAACTATGCTGACAATCTTTAAATAATGTCTTCCTTGTGAAATGTGTGGTCTTGCTTTGCTTAACTAATGAAAATATATATATATATATATATATATATATATATATATATATATATATATATATATATATATATATATATATATATATATATATATATATATATATATACAGTCGATCGATTTTCATCGAATCGGACCAAGGAAACAATCTTTCTATTGGTCTTTCCAATTACTGGCCCTTGCCATTCATCTGCCAGATAGTTGAACGTTCGAAAGTATATACTTTCCTTGAACGTTCAACTATCTGGCAGATGGGTAAACGGTGCTGATGATAGCTAACAAGATTGAAACTAGTACATCGTTCCTGTGTCAGTGTTGAACAAAAAGGTGACGTGGTTGCCTTAACACCGTATGGCATAAATTCAGGCTGTTCAGTTTGTTTACAAACGAACAAAGCGACGTTATAATAAGCGCCGCTAAACTGATACGTGCATATATTTATGTGTACCTGTATGCATATATATGTATATATATATATATATATGTGCATTCTACTGTACGTCTGTATACATATATGTATGTACGTATACATGCATACTTATATCTATATCTATATATATATATATAAATGAAAGGTATAGAAATTGTTTTAGCGAGAAGCTAACAGTATTCCATAACATATATGCGACTATGTCGTCAAGGTGGGAAAAATAGTTAACGTGTAGGAAAAATAATTCAAACTCATCTCAAAACAGAATTTAGTGAAATCCAGGGAAAAATCAATAGACCCTTAACTCATGATAAAATAAAGTCTAAAATACTTATCCTTCAATTTGGAAAAACATCAAATGCTCTGTATAGTCTTAAAGACTATTTCATGAAAACTTTCAGTGGAGATGGTCACGGTTGGATTTCAATCGTCAGCAGAGCTCAACAGATAACCAGGGCTCCCACAGAATTATAGGCCAAAAAGGGAATTCTCAAACTGGCTAGTTCACCATCATGCGTGATTATGAAAAACGCACATGAGGAAAAACAGGGCTAGTGACGTCAGGATGAAAATGAATGTTTGTTTACAAGAAATAACAGTCAAATACATTTCGAAAAAAACTCTACAAAAGGAGTTCAGCAAACAGCAATATAATCGCAGTTTTTATTAGAAAAAAAATATATATACATATACAAGTGGAAGCTTAGTAAAATCGAAGCTTTGGCTGTGGCCAAGCAAAGTCGGCCTACAATAAGGAATGAGTAGCAAAGCACTCAATAGGGTAGGTTCTTAGAGTAAAAACATGCGTTTAAATAGCTTGACAAATTGAAAATTGCGGTAGGCAAAACCCAACCATGCAATACCAAAGTAACGAAAGAACTAATCAGGTTTTAAAAAAAATATATGCATATATATATATATATATATATATATATATATATATATATATATATATATATGGCGGCTGCCAACTCGTTTTCGAGTACGGCCACTACTTTATATCCATGTAGGAGAACCCCTACCGATGCGCTGAAGAAGTGTGACTTTTTAGTCCAGCCAGCGACTTGAAAACTCTGGTACAAACACTACACTTGTGACAATTATTGACACATAGTGCTGGGCCCATGGTACCATGTGATGACAAATGCAGAGGGATCTCCAGATACAAAGCAATGCCTGTGCCGTGAAGCTTTTATAGTGAGCAAAGAAACTGCACAAAGCCAGTCCCACTCTCTTAACCAAGATGATATTTACCGAAAAGAAGAACAAGTCAACATCATTGGATACCATCAGGGTTGCAGGTGTTATATTAGAGTTTTCCTTCTCCTAGAATTCTGCCTTGACAAAGGCTAAGGAGTCATCTCTCCCGGTGATTTTGGATGGCCATTGACTTAAGAGCTCCTTTGCCCTTTGACAGGTTTTCTTTTTAGTCCTGCAGGATGTCCAAAGTCACCCTTCTCACCAAGAAACCTTGGTGGGTTACCAGTTTAGTCGCCAACGACCCGACCATGGGACAGGTTGTACTGGGATACATGTTACCAGTAACACCAACATACATACATACATACTTACATACATACATACATACATACATACATATACACATAGATACATACATACATACATACATACATACATACATACATACATACATACATATGGTGGCTGCCAACTCGTTTTCGAGTACGGCTACTACTTTATATCCATGTAGGAGAACCCCTACCGATGCGCTGAACGAGTGTTACTTTTTAGTCCAGCCAGCGACTTGCAAACTCTGGTACAAACACTACACTTGAGACAATTATTGACACATAGTGCTGGGCCCATGGTACCATGTGACGACAAGTGCAGAGAGATCTCCAGATATAAAGCAATGCCTGTGCCGTGAAGCTTTTATAGTGAGCAAAGGCACTGCACAAAGCCAGTCCCACTCTCTTAACCAAGATGATAGTTACCGAAAAGAATAACAAGTCAACATCATTGGATACCATCAGGGTTGCAGGTGTTATATCAGAGTTTTCCTTCACCTAGAATTCTGCCTTGACAAAGGCTAAGGGGGTCATCTCTCCCCGTGATTTTGGATGGCCATTGACTGTTAAGAGCTCCTATATATATATACATACATACATACATACATACATACATATACACACACACACACACACATATATATATACATATGTATATATATATATATATATATATATATATATATATATATATATATACACACACACAATATATTAAAACTATATATATATATATATATATATATATATATATATATATATATATATATATATTATATATATATGTGCATATATAAGTCTCTGTCCATCTGTGTGTATATGTATGCTTAAATGCGGACGTGTGGTTGTTCTCGTATATAGTGATTTACGTGTAGTATGAACAAAAAGAATATTAATATGTTCTTTATTATTACGTTCTTTAAATAAAACAATCATTTGTTTAGGTACAAGCTACACTTAAACGATACATATTTCATGACGCACCTTTCACTGCCTACCCGGTTGTTAGGGTGAGTGTAACCGATTTATTTAATATCAGATTCTGCTTGAAGGGCATTTGTAGTGCTTGTAGTAGTATTAGTATATTTTATACTTTCTTTTATTATTTTTGTAGCTAATGCTCTGTTCGTGTTCTATAATATATATACATATGTATATTAATTTTGGAAATGTGTAGGTTTAATGTCTTACTATGACAGGTGGCTTCCTAACAGGTGACACTCACATTGGATAACAGGGATATTCAGATTGACAAAACTTCTTCTTCTTCTTCTTCTTCTTCTTCTTCTTCTTCTTCTTCTTCTTCTTCTTCTTCTTCTTCTTCTTCTTCTTCTTCTTCTTCTTCGTTTTCCAATAACTTTTTGAATTCTCTTCGTAAATGCACATATACACACATACATATATGTATGTATGTATGTATGTATGTATGTATGTATGTATGTATGTATGTATGTATGTATGTATGTATGTATGTATGTATGTATGTATGTATGTAAGCATGTATGCATGTATATATGCATGTATGTATGTATGTATGTATGTATGTATGTATGTATGTATGTGTTTGAAATAATTTCATGGATATTGAAAATTCAATATCCACATCACCTTTATTGGTAAAGGAGTTTGGTTGTGTGTATTTTGGACTGTATGTCTGCGTTGTATCATCTGCGATGTTCCTATATAATTTTAATTTGGATGTATGCCCTTCAGTGCTAATTTCATGGCGTCTTTATATACCTGTACGAAAGACCTGGTACAACGCTCAATTGCTCTAATATATCTATATTGAGTCTACCCAAGCATAAATCATTTTTGGTTAATTCAACGTTTACCACATGCCCGTAATGTGTTTCAAAATTAATATCGACAACGGTGTCGTAATTTTCAACAATAAATATTGCGTTGCACAGCTCCCTATATAGTTATTAGCTCTTCGTTTTGAATATCATTATATTTCTGTTTCTGATATACTTAACCCTTTAGCATTTAAACCGGCCAGATCCGGCCAAAATTCTTTCACCTCTTTCTGTTCAAACCGGCTGTAACTAGCCACTGATAGTAATGTTATGGTATTGTTCTAAAAATAAACAATATCAAAATCTCATAGATTCGATATTATGTGAGATAAGGTATGCGAGATAAAGCCTTTACCACGAAAATATAATAGGAAATATAGAGCAATGTAAATGCTTAAGGAAACAAACATATAACAAACATGTAAATGCTTAAGGAAACAAACATATAAGATGAAGGCTAGAATTTGTTCATTCTTCGTTCTAATCATTAAGGATTAACCTAGGCATAAACAACGTCACATAATATCACATCTTATACAACGATCACTTGCAATACTATTATTACAAAACTCTGACAACACGTCATATACATTCTCCTTCCAAGAAATTATCACAACACACACGATAAATATACACACATTGTACAAAACAAACAGATGAAACATTAAATTCAATTCTGAGGACAAAAATACAGAACTAAGGTAATATGCAAAAAATTACGATTCTATGCAAAATCGAAATGTTGTATACATGTCGTGACAGTGCAATAGTAGTTCATATAAAGTTGTTGATATTATGATAATAATAATGTAATTTGTAACAAACGTGCAATTTCAGCAAATATTAGTATAATTTGTTCCTTAGATATGTAGAGAATTTAATACTTTTCGTTGAAACTGTTTGGAGATGAGATGGCTTGACATTTATCAATTTTCAGAAGCCGAAGACTATAGGTTTTAAAGAAATTATTTGGTTGTAGTAACAAAGAGACAGAAAAATATAAAAAGTTAAGTATTGTGACATTTACTTTATCTTCTCTATTTAGTAACATCAACGAAATCAACAACCAATTAGATTTATCTACAAAAGGAAGATAAAAAAAACACCTGATCGCCTAAATCATTTAAAAAATAAAATATATCATTCGCTTGTTTGCGGGCATGTGCATCATTCATGAGTGTGTATGTGTGGTGTGTGGTGTGTGTGTGTGTGTGTGTGTGTGTGTGTGTGTGTGTGTGTGTGTGTGTGTGTGTGTGTGTGTGCGTCTGTGTCCGTGTGTTAATATTCTATGAATCCGAGGAAAGTAACTGATAACTGTGTAAACTCATTAATTGGTTTATACAACCCTTTGTTAATTCCTCTGAAATATGACGCAAACATATACTAATACACATACACACATACCTACACGCATATATTCATACATACACACAAACAAACGTACATACATACATATATACATACATAGATACAGACATATACATATACATATATACGCATGCATGTATAGTATGTTTGTATGTGTATGTATATAATGTATTTATATATATATATATATATATATATATATATATATATATATATATACATATATATATGTATACTATATGTATATATATATATATGTATATATATATGTATATATATATATATATATATATATATATATATATATATATATATATATATATATATATATATATATATGAGTGTATGTGTGTTTGTGTGTGTATGTATATATATATATATATATATATATATATATATGTATGTATGTATGTATGTATGAATATAACTCCACACCTGTTTCAGGAAAAATTCAGATTTTCAATTTAAATTATTAGTATTATTATTTCAGTAGACTTAGTTTTATCGCATGCTTTCGCTGTTATGTAAACAAACCATGTTCTGTATTTCTTGGGTATAGGTACTGTTTATTATATTTATTTATGTTTTGTTGTTATTTTGAAAATATATATGTGTAGTTTGTACAGTAAATTAGTGTTATTTTCTGTTTTATGTTAGAAGTCCTTGCATTTTGGATACATACTTCTCTGCACCTCAATCTATTATTTACTATTATTTTGAACATCACATTTACTTTCAACCCTCGCAATTTGATTATATCTATGTTCAGTTATTTATATTTATAGATAGTTTCTTCTTTTCTTTAAACATACATATATTATCAAATGTTTAAATTGATACAGCGACCTGGAGACATCATATCTCCTCCTCCTCCTCCTCCTCCTCCTACTACTCTTCCACCTCCTCCTACTATTTCACCCCCCCTCCTTTTTCTTCTTTTTCTTGGACAAATTTCTCACCCTCCTAATGAACTCCTTTCCTATCTTTTCCTTCATGCCCAAGTATTTGTAACCTGATTCTTCAATTTGGGACATTAATTCATCATCAGGCATTCTCTACTATAACCTTTCTCTTCAAATGGAACTTGAAGAAGCTGATGAGGGCTTAATAACATATTTCTTGTTGGTGATCCAACTTTTATTACTGTTTATTGCATTATTTTAAGACCCGCAAGTTTTGTGTTTTACGAATAGGTATGTATGTATATATATATATATATATATATATATATATATATATATATATATATATATATATATATAGGACATACATATATATATATATATATGTGAAAAAATGGGGAGAAGAATACTGCAGGTTGCACATGGATAACATCTTATAAAATGAGTCCCTCATCAGTGATTTGCCAACGATCATAGATATTTCATTGCATTAAAAATCATATACCTCACGTTGGTGCAATAATAACTAAATTAAGTTATTAGGACAATTAAAACGCGTAAAGCGAGTGAGACAAGTAAACAACAAAGAGGAAAGCTAACCGTAGATAGGAAAGGAACAAGCTACATAGTTATTCTGTCAGCATAAGCTGGGTGAATATATGAGCGCTTAGAAAAAAGACCTTTCGAGATGAATCCAAATGTAAGAAAGAAGGAAAATGTATTCGTCGCGAACGGGGTGAAGTGAGAAGGGGAGAAACAGTGAGTGAGTGAGTGGAAGTGTGAAGAAGAGTTAACTGACATGACAGAGGGGGCGAAAGAAAGTAGGAGAAACAGAGAGAACGAGGGAGCAGTAAGAAAGAGAGAGAAAAACAGAATCGCAGTTTAGGTAAATATATGTGAAAAAATGGGGAGAAGAATACTGCAGGTTTATATATATATATATATATATAGGACAAACATATATATATATATATATATATATATATAGGACATACATATATATATATATATATATAGGACATACATATATATATATATATATATATATATAGGACACACACACACACACATATATATATATATATATTAAAATGACAGATTAAAGTTGAAGGAAAATGGTTCTTATATATTTGATATATATTTATCCTTATCGAGCCCTCTTTGGATTTTAGTCTTCAAATTTATTATTATTACTATTTTGCTCCCTCGGATTATCACTCTATTGACTTATATTCATCAAGCAGAAACAACATATGTATGTTTCTACATTGCAACGTTTTTCGAAATATTTACTTCTGCGTTTACAGATTGATTTTTTTTAGTTTCAGAAGATCCCGTTAAGGGTGAAAGAAGCGATTCTTTGCTTAAACTTCAATCTGTTATTTTAATATATACTAGCAGTTTAGCGTTGCTCGGGTTTGTTCATTTCCTATGAAAAGTTACATACAGGTAAACGTAGCTTGAAAGCGCATAAGCTTATCAATTAAGTGCATAAAGCAGTTGAACCGGTTATTAATAGTTACGAACCGATTAGCATTTTGGACAACCAATGATGGGTTAATAATCTTCCAATAGCGAATTTAGTAGACCAAAGTTGCAAGATGGTGGCCCTGATACCGCTGGGTGTCAGATCTGTCCGCTATGGGTGACCCTACCAGTTTTCCAGACGGCAGAGCTCCAACACCTCCAACACCTCCAACACCTGCACCAACATCTATAGCACCTCTTTGTAGACGATATTGCGTGTTATCCCTTGAGGAGTGTAAACAAAAAGTCCATTCCTGGTCCCTACGCGGGAACCGGCAACATAAAGTTGGCCATGGGAGAAGCATGGCTCCCCCAAATGGATACCCGCCACCGACAATGTTTGCCCTTGTGACTTGTTAATGGACATGGCAAAACATGGTCCCACCGGAAATTGGGATCGCCGGAAATCGAACGGGATATCTGACGCGAGGAGAAAAGGTTCCTCCTTGGAATGAAAACATTCTCCCCTCTCCCGCACCCCGTTACAATGGTGGCCTCAATCAAGTGGGGCGTCAGGGACTTGACGACCATGCGAGTACCGTTGCACTGCTTTGGTGGACGCAAGTTCCTTATTAGCATAATGGGACAGCCAACCCGAAGCTTAAGAATGTGAGGTGGAAGCCCTGGAGGCTCAAGGGAATTTAATAACTCAACCGGATAATTAACGATATCGTCGGCGTCAGACGTCCGGTCGTTAGATTTGAAGATGTGTTCTTTACCGGGAATTTTTCAATCAGCTGCTCGTTAATAAAATTAACCATGGCATTTTTCGGAGCAAGGATGGCTCTTTCGCTGAGCCAATCGAGGTTTTTAAAGTTAGATGAGACATTAGGAAAAACTGCTTCCCAAAGGTCAGAAGGGCTGCTCACAATGGTGCACAGGGAGTCGATTGCTATGCCGCCCTTGTCATCCGCAGGGACCTTGCCCTCACCAAGTGCTAAAATATTCTGAGCAAATGCTGCAGACATGTTGTCACCCATATTTGTGCTCATGTACAAACTCTTCACCTAGAGCCACAACATGGACGACTTAAGACAGGCACGCACTTCATCAGCTCTTGTCCCTTTGGGGATGACAGGCAGCGTTTGCCGAAAATCCCCTAATAGCAGAAGGGTTACGTCACCCATAGGAGCCGTAGAATCCCTAATGTCTTTCAGGGTCTAGTCCAATGCCTCAAGGGCACCCTTGTGTGCCATTGTGCACTCATCTCAAACAAGGAGGCAACATTTTTTGAGAACCAGAGCTTCGTGTGAACTCTTGCTGATATTGCATGCTGATGTCTCAGTTAAATCCAAGGGGTGTTTAAAGGTTGAATGTGCTGTCCTGCCTACCGGCAGCAAAGTAGCAGCGATCCCGGACGATGCAACGGCCAACGCAATGTTTTTCTCCTGACGAATCTTAGCGTGAATCAATTTCGTTACATAAGTTTTTCCGTACCCTCAGGAGCATCGAGAAAGTAAATAACCCCAGTCTGATTTTGAACCGCGTCAATGATAGTTAAATATGCCAACCTTTGGTCCGGCAGAAGTTTGGGCTCATTTTCCTCTAAGTATTGGGAAAGAGATTCGATGTCATATACTGTTTCCCGCAAAAGATCCGGGGCCAACGTGTTAGCTTCCTCTCTGACGGTTTACGGCTAGCCATATGTTGCCAACTCACTCCCACCCATATTGAGGAGAGCGTCCTCGATATCAATGAGTGCCCTGTTGTAGATAATGTCGCTGTAACCAACTTCCACTGAAGTATACTGCAGATGAGCCAGGCTCCGGAAGTCCTTAGACATGAAGTCTCTGTACTTGACCCATAAAGATTTGGGATCACCCAATTCATACTTTTGAAGCAATATAGCAAAGAGTTCCCGTAGACCTTTAGGTGATTTCAACAAAGCACCCTCTGCTAAAGTGGAATCCCATTGCGAGTCATCTTCCAAAAGACCACGCTTAAAGCAGGCTTCCCGGTACATATCACACATTTCTCCAACAGTTTTGAGGTCCTGAAAACTTTGTGGGCCTACAACTTCATGCAGAAGAAGGCGGAGATGAAAGAACTCATGCTGACTTGGGGGCACAGTGTAAACCCTTCCAAGACAGCTGTCAAATGTTACACCAGGATGTCTTTCAACAGCCTGACCTGACTTTCTTCGCACCCGAGTGGTTTTCGACCATATATATAGGATGGAACCTGGGAGTACACAATTGTTTGCGTAAATGTATCGAACTGGCAAAGTTTGAAGAAACCCGTCAGAGTGGTCTCTTTCGGATCGGCGGCCAACTTGGCGGCGGTTTGGTCCGTAAAGTAAACCCTTTGCCCATTTTCCAAATGTACCGCAAGCTGTACGATGGCGGGGTGACGTTGGTGTAGGGGTAAACAAAATAGGCGCCAAAAAGCTTCATTGCTACTGATGTACCGCCTCGCCAGGTATTCTGTGACCTCGTCCCTGCTATTTTCAGAGCCTTTATTTACTTATTTGCATATGTATTTTATCGACTTGACGGAGTTGCAAAACTCAACGTTGATGTGTGCGTTGAACATCTTCAAGTGAAGCGAGCAGTAAGGGACCACCCATCTATTGTCGACTTGATCTCCCCTTACTGTTGTGGTGAGGCCACCGTTCTCCGGCCGTCTCCACCTGTATAGGGGGTACCTGTCGCCACCAACCTGCGTCTGGTCAACAAATTTTTGGTGGTATCCCTTACTGCACGACCCCCCCCCCTTTTCAGACACGTGTGATGCTCATTAGGACCCGACGCACACGGACCATGAATCATGTTACCTTTGACGATGTCATGTAATTCCTGGTCAATTGCTGGGTTAGGGATTTCAGCCGAACTGAAGCTGTCTATGGCGTTTGAATTGATTTGATCAACTAACCAAATCAAAATGTGAGCATGTGGCAGCCCTCGTTTTTGCCAGTCGACGGTGAACATGTCACATTTTACAGCTCCAAATACCTGACCTTTTTGATTAAAGCCATGAGTTTAGCCAGTTTCAGTCTGAACACTCTGGCAATGAGGTCATGTCTGTTCGAATAATTTTGCCCAAGAAAAAGTTCACGGGTTACATTCCGATTCATATGTCTATAGCATTAATCTGTTATATGAAGTGATATTTTACGGGTTGTTATTTGCAATAAGCCGATTGAAAATGCCCCAGATAAGCCGTATGTCAATACGGAACGCTCCACTGCAGTGTTGTCATATAGGGAGTGAAGAGCGACAGAGGGAGTAAAGCAGTTAAATTATAGAGAGGGGGAATATACGGAACGCTCCATTTGATCATATACATTGTTTCTCTCTCTGCAGTGTTGTCATATAGGGAGTGAAGAGCGACAGAGAGAGTAAAGCAGTTAAATTATATAGAGGGGGAATATACGGAACGCTCCATTTGATCATATACATTGTTTCTCTCTCTGTAGTGTTGTCATATAGGGAGTGAAGAGCGACAGAGAGAGTAAAGCAGTTAAATTATAGAGATGGGGAATGATCATGATCGATTTCTGCTCTTATTGTTGAATGATTTGAACATTTTTTGCTTCATGACCTTCTCCTGACCAAAAGTAATAATTGTCCCGACTTTGAATAGAATCCCGTGAAAAAAGTTCTCATTAATTTTTTGTTTCATATTGAGAAAAACATAGAAAGAAAATTACAAAAAGTACAACAATAAAATATAATGTCTTTGTTGAGAATCATGTAAATAAATGCTTAAGCGTCGTTATTGTTACGTTTGTTGTTTTATAAATTCATTTGTTGCTTTTGAATATTTGTTATTTGATGTAAAATGTAAGTGTGTAAAATGTAATGTTGAGAGAGCAGTATGTATTTAGTGTTATCGGCTTTTTAAATTTTGCTATTTGATGTATGAGTGTCGTTATGAGTGTTTGTTGTTGTATAAAATGATGTGTTGCTTAGTTATCAAAGTTTTTTTCGCGTTCCCGAACGAATAGGGGAATGATCTATTATATAGAGAGAGAAGAGCGACGGATAGAGTGAAGCTAGTGTTAAACCGCGAAGCATGAAGAGAGTAAAGCAGTTAATTATAGAGAGGGGGAATCATCTATTGTAGAGAAAGGGAAGAACGACGGAGAGTGTAAAGCTATGGTTGTTGTGTTGCTTAGGTTTAAAAGTTTGTGTCGCGTTCCTTCAAAAGAAGTTTTGTCGTTGTTTTAAATTGTAATGGTGATAGAGTAGTAGATGGAGGCAGTAACCTTTTAAAGAGAGTTGCAGAGGAGATTGAGGGGGGAGTAGAGAGAGTGATGAAGCTTTTAAAGAGAGTTGCGGAGGAGATTGAGAGTGGAGTAGAGGAAAGGATGAACCTTTTAAAGAGAGTTGCAACATGTATGTAGTTTCATATATTTTTGATGGTATTAGTGAGAGGAATGAAGCGTGTAAGAGAGAGGGTTACAGCATGTATTTAGTTTTATCGATTTTTTTCATAGAAGCATGAAATCGTTGGCAAAAATAATTACGCGTTAACCTCCCCTGGCAAATTTGGAGCACATTGGAACAAAATCATCAAAATCGGTAGAGAAATGTGGAAAGGCATAAAAATCATACACACACACAGACAGACATCTACCATTTTATATATAGATATATATATATATAGAAAGAGAAATGATATTAAGAAATTTAGGTTTTCTAATAACACTTTCGTTCTTTTCGACAAAACTAATAATATTTACGAAGTCGACAACACCACTTTCCGCCACCTGGCCCATAACGCTATTACTTCCAAATATAAGAAAGCTAACCCTTTGGCCTACCACGACATTAATACAGAAGCCAAAGAACTTGCCGCCGCCCTTAAGGTAGATAAGAAGCTACAATCTCTAGCTAAGAGGGAGGCGTTCCTCATCCTGAAAGATCACAAGGTAGACTTTACTTCTAACCCCACATGTAGACTAATAATCCCGGCACGCACAGATATGGGACTAGTCAGTAAGGCCATACTTAGAAACATAGTTAAGACCATTAGGACCAAGTCCAACCTGTCCCAGTGGGAGAACAGCGACACCGTAATTAAGTGGTTTAACTCCTTCAAATCCCAAAAAGCGAAGTTCACACAGTTTGACATTGTTGATTTTTACCCGTCGATCTCAAAGACCCTGTTAAACAAAGCGTTGTACTTTGCTACCACTTACACTACCGTCGATAGTTTAGACAGGGAAACCATCGCTCACTGCCGGAAAACCCTCCACTTCAACGACGGAGAGCATGGGGAAAGAAGTCAACAACTTCAGACCTATTCGACGCCTCCATCATGGGATCGTTTGACAGTGCTGACGTATGCGACTTGGTTGGCCTATGTATTTTAGACATATTACGTGTTAGATTCCCGGACTTCCACACGGCAATATACCGCGACGATGGAATGACCTTTTCGAGCCATAAAAGTGGTCACGACCTCGACCGGTTTAAAAAAGACTTAGCTTCTACCTTCAATGAGTTAGGACTTAGGATAACAGTAGCTACCAACCTCTCTAGCGTAGATTTCTTAGACATTAATTTAGACCTTCGCACGCACACCTACAGACCCTTCAATAAGCTAAACGAAAAACTCAATTACATTCAAAAGGACATATGCCACCCTCCCACTGTTTTTAGAAACCTCGTTAATAATATCAACTAGAATCTCAAACATCTCCTCTAATAAGGCTATCTTTGACAGGGCGGCACCATACTATAACACGGCGTTAGCTAACAGCGGCTTCTCGCAACATATCACTTACTCTCCCACTATCAACAACAGCAATAAGAAAAGAAAGCGTAACAATAGACAAACTATCGGGTTCTCTCCTCCC
>OZ024741.1:63096361-63098861 GCA_964016885.1 Eledone cirrhosa | reverse complement strand
TACCTTGAAAATTGGCCTTTATGGATCGTCAGAATACATTGGGAAATATAATCTGGAACAACGTGGTCACGACTAGAATGCCTTTGATCATAGGGTTCCTCTTCAGGACTGATCTTGGCTAAATAGCAACAATGATAGTATTTGATGCATTTGTGTAATTTTTAACTCACAGAAAGTCCGCAGTTGTAAGTGAAATATAGTCACACACACACACACACACACACACACACACACACACACACACACACACACACACACACACACACACACACACACAAACATATATATTTATATATATATTGTAAGGGGGATAAGCCACTATGCCTATATATATATATACATATATATATATATATCCGTATGTGGGCTATGCCCACAACCATCCTTTATCACCTTCTTCTTTCACACAGCCCTATCGTCACCCACTGACAACACCACCATGTCCGCCCAATCTTAATTATCCCTTTTCAATTAAATCTTCCGCCACCTCAAGTCTTTCTTATTTATGGTCTCTTATTGAAGGTCTTGTTTAAGAGTTGCCACAAGCTGGGTAGTTTCACGTTGTCAAAAGCTTTTTGTAAAATCAATGAAGGTGATGTGCACAGGGTTGTTGAATTCTATTGATTTCTCAATGATTTGTTCAATAGCTAGGATCTGCTCAATGGTGCCTCTTCCAGGTTGATACGCGGCTTGTCTTTCAGGAAATGAGGTGTAAAGGTCTCACTTCACTCGTGTTGCAATGATACTCATGAAAAGATTGTAAACGTGACTCAATAGGCTGATAGGACGAGAGTTCCCACAATCAAGTTGCTACCTTTTTTGTAGAGTACAACTATCAATGCTTCCTTGAACATGTCTGGGTTTTTATCCTGTAGTGATAATACAGTTAATATGTTGAAGTGCTTTGATAATTGGTCCACCTACAGCTTTGATGATTTCTGAGTATATGTTGTCCAGTCCATGGCTTTTTACTCGCTTCAAATTTTTGATGGCATGATATATCTCAATTAACAAAAAATACATCAACCTACTGAAAGAAATCTACACCAACTCAACAGCATATATCAAAACAGATTTGGGAACTATACGCTGTATAGACATCTTGAAGGGAGTTAAGCAGGAGGATGTACTATCCGCACTTCTTTTCTGTATAGTTATAGCTGCACCTATCTACCAAACTGAATAAGAGTGCTCATCTGGCTATCAAATACGAGGTAAAATCCTATAAAATCTTAGCTATGCAGACGATATGGCCATCATGAGTTACTCTGCAAGAATTTCTGAATGTCCTGGCCAAACATTCGCTGGAGGCTGGCTTACCCATCAGCATCTCCAAAACAAAGTGTATGACAATGCCAATCTCCAACTCACAATCTCAAGTTACAGAGTTTGTATATATCAGTCACAAACTATCATCAAACAACAATGGTGGAATGGTTGCTGCGCAGTATCGCATCGCTCTAGGCTGAGCAGTTTTCAACAAGAACAAGGAACTACTAACATCCATACGAGTTTCCTATCATTTGAAGGCTGAGATCTTTGATACTTACATCCTACCAGTTGTATTACATGCTCTTGACTGTGTTAATTAGTCGACAAGGTCACTTCAGAAGGTCTCTAAATTTCAGAACCACATCATGATACTTATGACTAGCAAGCGGCTCAGCGACCGTATCTGTATCAGTGAGCTGCTGAACATTAACAAACTTAGACCAATTACATCATTTGTCAAGTCAAAAGTACTCTAACTATACTATCATATAAAAAGATCATCTCGTGGTGTGAGTAGGTTATCTCTGGAAGGAAGGTTGGCTGGTAAGAGAAGCCGAGGCCAGCAGCCAAAACGATGGCTTGATAATGTCAACTTATGGACTGGTCTTGATCTTAGCTCTTTAAACTCTGCTGCTGGTGATCGAAATTTGTGGAGAAATATATCTCATGTTGATTCACAGTCTGCAACTGGCGGTGTTTAGCGTCACAAAATGTTATTGAAACATTAGTTCTTGTCTGGTGACACTGATAAACTGGCGAAACTACTCCAAACTAACAAGACTCACTTGTTAGCCTTAATGTAAATGAATATATATATATATATATATATATATATATATATATATATATATATATATATATGTAAATATATATATATATATATATATATATATGTAAATATATATATATATATGCATGTATTTACTATCGGTAAATTCGAATGAGTTATATTAGGTAGTTTCATTTGATATACGCTTTGAGATATGTGTCTGTCTGTGTGTATGTGCGTGTGTGTGATCCTATATAAAGGTTGAATTCTACCAGATATTAAGCTTTGTTTTCTAGTTGACAGTACGATAGAAACTATATAATTTATTCAACAAATAACAGCACAAAATGTCAGTGGGTTTGATGTAAAAGCAATACATGAAAATCAAGTTACTGTTTCATTGTTGAGTGTTGGAATTGATTTCTGATCATGCTTTGACCCTCATATAACCTAATAAAT
>OZ024741.1:63063861-63091361 GCA_964016885.1 Eledone cirrhosa | reverse complement strand
CTTTATTTATACTGACATACTGTGCACAGCACCTGCAATCAACTTTATCCCAGGATGTGAATGAGAAAACCGATGTTATTTATGTCTGTTAATTAAGTTCTATTCGTGACGTTGTGCGTAGTTTCTGTCAACTCATCAGCGGATATTACACTTCGATTCTTAATAGAGACAGGAAGTTACTATGTTGTTTGAAGGAAAATATTCATTTCTTTGTATCACTATTATGATTTTAGCGTGGTATTTTCTCACTGAAAATATTTCTTGCTTGTTTGGTGTTTTAATAGTTGGTGCCATTGTTTAAAATGCGCGTGTTTGAAGATAGATTTAACGACTTACTATGTACACCCTCTACAAAGATTTTATTTACGGTTCGAGGGAAGTAGTGTGTATATATATATATATATATATATATATATATATATATATATATATATATATATATATATATATATATATATATATATATATTATATATATATATATATATATTCTTCTGATGAAGGAGTAGCGTCCAAAATGTTAAGACCCTCTTCCTGCTATATCAAGCATTAACCTAATTTATTCCTTCCATATACTGTACCGATTGTTTTGTTATTTCTGTTTACCTTTTACACACACACACACACACACACACACACACACACACACACACACACACACACATATATATATATATATATATATATATATATATATATATATATATATATATATATATATATATATATATATATATAATAAATGTAATCTGAGTTTTTCGAATATTAATAATAACATTCGAATCGTTTGCAATTATGCAAGCAAGCCTCAATTTTATAGCCAATGTCAGTAGAATGAACACTTCTATCTTGCTCTTGTGTTGGCATGCGAACAGAACTCCATTTATCGCTTGTATACAGGAAACTGACTGGCTAGTCTGCTGATATGCAAATGAATATGCAAATATATATGTATATATATATATGCAAATATATATGTATATATATAAGCAAATATTATATATATATATATATATATATATATATATATATATATATATATATATATATGAAAATATATATATATATATTGTTATGATATGGGAGCGTCATGCTGCCAACAAGAACACACGCACCTCTTGGTTTTCACGTCAATTTTTTTATGTTTCCAGTTGGTTGGTTCGATAACCGGATGGTCATTTATATATTGTCAAAGCTATTTCGTCAAATTATTGCCAGCATGACCCTCCCAAATTATAACTGTAGCTGTTTCAACACACGTTTTCAGATACGATATCTTGCAAAACAAATTCAAAAAACGAGATATATATATAGTCAGTTAGTTAAGGCCTCCTTCGCTCAAGGTTCGCCATGGGTAGTAACCTGTTGTCAGATCGGCTACAGCAGCGTCTCCGGTGGCTAAACAGACCTATATTTGAGTGACAGTCTCTGTCACATAGACCACATCTGTATATGGTCTCTGGTCTGTTGGATTTATTCGTCGGGTTCTCTCATCGCTGCTGCTGTCATCAAACTCTCTTTCCCTGATTTGATGTATTGATTCAGGGTGTTTCTCCATCTTGGTCGGTCAGGTTGGAGGCCCTCCTAGGTTGATCTCAATGGCCTTCATATTTCTCTTCACAATATCTTTGCACCTCAGCCGAGGTCGGCCGGTGGCTCTGTTTCCAGAGGCCAGCTCCCCATATAAGATGTCTTTTGGAATGCGGTCATCATTCATGCGGTGGACGTGTCCTAGCCAGTATAGTCTGCTGTCGGAGCATGGTAAACATGCGGGGACGGCCATCACGAATAAGGAACTCGGCGTTAGGCACTCTGTCATGCCAGGATAAACCCAGACTACAGCGCAGGTTCCTCAGATGGAAGGTGTTGAGATGTCTCACTGCCATAGAGCAATGTTTTGATGACACAGGCATTGTACACTGCCATCTTGGTCTTTACCACCATCATGGGCTTTGTCCTCACTCGGGTTGTGAGGTGAGCAAATGTGGCTGCCTTTCCGATCCTCCTGTCGAGCTCTGTGTTCAGGGAAAAGTTGTCGGTGATGGTGGAACCGAGGTAGGTGAACTGATGGACGACACCGAGCTCATAGACATCGATTTTGATGACCGGTGGTGCCTCTGTGTCCTGTCCCAAGACTGTCTTTTCGAGGCTGATAGTCAGTACAAAATCCATGCAGGCCTGAGAGAAGCGGTCCAAGAGCATCTGGATTTCCTGCTGGGAGTGCGTCGCAACTGCTGCATCATCGACAAACAGCATGTCTCTAATGAGGGTTTTATGATCATTTGTCCTCACTCGGAGGTGGGCGAGGTTGAACAGCTTGCCATCTGATCCGGTATGCAGGAAGATCGCTTCCTGCATATAAATACACACACACACACACACACACACACACACACACACACACACACACACACACACACACACACACACACACACACACACACACACACACACACACACACACACATATATATATATATATATATATATATATATTTCGTTTCTGAATTTGTTTAGCAAGATTCTTTATCTGAAAACGTGTGTTGAAACCGATATTGTTATACTTTGGGAGGGTCATGTTTCCAATAAGTGCGTGTGTTACTTATTGGCATGGTGCATGTGTTTCTTATTAGCATGGTGCGTGTGTTTCTTATTGGCAACATGACCCTCCCAAAGTATAACAATATATATATATATATATTAAAAGGTTGAGGACCCCAACGGTTGAACTCCGGCCGTTTCGACAGCTAGATCCGAGCTGAATCGCCGGTCTTCGAACGATAAGCTGAACTTATCCAGGGGTAAAGTCCATATTTGAGAATACAGTCAAAGCAAAAAACAAAAAACAAAAAAATCAAAAACAACCTTATGAGTTTGTTGCTTTCTAGTTTTTGTCAGGAGTGGTCAGTGATCAAGGGGCCGGGGCAACTTAGATCAAATGGCTGGTGTAGTCCTGCTAAATGTCGTGTATTTTATTTATTACATTCTTAGCCGTGAGGGGCTAGACATGCGAAAATTAAAGGGAAGTGTGTCGGTAGATTAACTGACCTGAAAGTGCTTAGCTAGTCAGCTGCGCACACAGACTATTAAGAGAGATTTAATCTTTATCAACTATTTTCAATCTGTAGAAATGTTCTTTTTGGTAAACATCATTTCAAGAGAGAAAGAAATTCAGCGCGAGAAAATATATTTTCAGCATATATAAGTTAGAGTTTTTGCTTTTTCTTTACTCGTTGCTCAAAAATTAAACATTTATAATTTATCACTATTTCTCCTCATCATAGAGAAATCTAGTTATCGATTGCTCCATGGCACGGGAAGAGCGCTTCGTTCACTGATTAACATATTTTTTTTATTTTACTTGTTTTGACACACCCTAAATCTACCCTTAATTTTAAAGATAGAACTAGTAACAGCAAACTCTTAAGATTTTTTGGGGATTTTTTGTTTTTTTATTTGACTGTATGCCCATATATGGATTGTACCCCTTTATAATTTCAGCTAGATTCCCGCCGTTCGAAGAACTAGCTGTCGAATCAGCTGGAGCTCAGTCGTCGGGGGGTCCTGAATCTTTTCATATTACCCACTCTACTACCCCAAGTATCGAGTACTTCCGTTTTCTCCGTTTTTCTCTCTCCCTACACTCACTTTACTGAGTATAGCCACGGAATTACCTGCTCCTCTGTTATTATGGCTACACACACGCAGCCCCCCCCCCACATACACACACACAAACAAACACACACACACACACATAATATAGAAAGATAGATAGATAGATAGATAAATATATAGATAGATAGATAGATGTACCCCAATGAAACACGTAATGACAATTCCTGTAGAAAATTACACCTAAAAGAAGAAATATCCAACAAGAAAAGCCATGACAAATCAGTTGTACCAAATAAAACTAGTTACAGCCCAATAAAAGGTATGGATAAAACAGATATATTTTGTGATTAAACTACCATACACTAAAGCAACATTCAACACTAATCTAAATGCATAGAAACTACCCATGAAACATAAAACAATGACGGCATCATAATTAATGAGCTGATAAATGAAGTGCTTTTGTCATTGTAAATATGAAATATTATACAAAACCTATATTATCCATGCTACAACACAACCCCTATTACGAAAAGTTAAATAATTAATAGCAATCAAAAAGAATGATGAAACTAAACACAATTGTTTCAACGACACCGAAGGTGTTTAACAAATAATGCAATTAACTAATTAAAATTAATAACTAATGATGTTACCCAATTAACTTTGTATTCAATACCAGCAATACCATTGTTGCCAACTGTGAAAGAATGTCGTCTCGCTACTACCTCTCTATGAGACACGAACCATCTGGAACGCACTTAGGAAAACAAAATTAAAAACAAATAAGGAGGAATATGTTGAGATAGTTGGCACTAAAGAATACTGGTGGAACCTGAAAATATGAGGCCGGTTGTGCTTTAATTTGTAGTCTATGAATTTGGGAAAGCAAGTATACTTTCTTTTGTTGTTCATGTGAAACGGTATATCAAGAGAACACTAGACAAATTGACACAATTCACACTTTTATATACTTGCTTTCCAAAAGTATACTTGTTTGAGACCACACATTGAAAACATGCTCGGTTGTAGAGATCGGCTGCCCACTTTATGTAAGCGTTGTAAGAAAAATACAAGGGAATGGTGATATCTACGGACCACTGATGAGGAGTTTGCAGATCCAGTATCCAAGATACACCTTCAGCTCGATGCCCATAATTATTGGAGATATAGGTTCTATACCAATCCGCTTTGACCAATTTATAACTGAACTTGGATTTGTGGACAAGGAGCGCAGCTCCTTAATTCATAGACTACAAATGGCTGCGATAGCTGGCACCTTCAAAATTTGCAAAACATTCGTGCTATTCAAAGGATGACAATTTCTTTTCTTTTATAACCTTGCCACCAGGAAGGTAGCCGGTCAAAAATGAACTCGAAATTAAGAAAAAGTGAAACATACATATGTGTGTGAGTGTTTGCGTGTATTAGCCTTCCTGAAATAATATTAGTTTGTCTTAGATTCTCAGTTCATCATCATTTTTATAGTTCAGAACGTGCGTTATATTTGACATATTTATTGTCTATAAACTGATTATATTCTTGATATTGCTGTAGTATATAAAAGTGTGAATTGTGTCAATTTGTCTTGTGTTCTCTTGATAAACCGTTTCTCATGTACAACAAAAGAAAGTATATTTGCTTTCCCAGCTGATCTAATTTATGATAATTCTCTGATAGGACGAGAAATATGGATATTCTATCATACACGAGTATGTATCATATATACACAGACCACTACCATCACTACAACTCACTCAGGCTGTCGGTAACTGATCCATGTTTTCTATTTTCGGTTGTTTCTTTTCTTTTGCTGTTTAGCTTTGTGATGGTTTACTCTGTTTTTTCTTTCTGTTGTAAGTCAGTTGAATTATTCATCTTTTTATATTTACTTTAGATCTTTGCTTCCTTAGTGCGACATTCTGAAGATAACCAAATATTATGGTCATATTGTAACCGTCGAATTTATCTAATAATAAACATATTCACTCTGAATTGATTTTATAGTGACTATAAATATAACAATTTTACTCTTTTATCTGTTCCAGCCATCCGCCTGAGGCCATGCTGATTTACATACATCTATACTTGCATACATGCATACACACACACATGCATACGTATGTATATATACATACATAAATACATGCATGCATATATACATATATATATATATATATACATGTATATACATATAAATACATATATATATATATATATATATATATATATATATATATATATATATATATATATATATATATATATATATAGAGGAGAGAGAGAGAGAGAGAGAGAGAGAGAGAGAGAGAGAGAGAGAGAGAGAGAGAGAGAGATGAAATCGAAAATGCAACTGGAGTCTTATTTAAAAATATATATATATATTTATTTGGTTCCTTTACCGGTTTCAAAAGTAGAGTTGAGGTGGAGGGTCTGTGGTTTTTCTCACATCAGATGTGAGAAAAACCCTCCATCTCAACTCTACCTTTGAAAAGCAGAAGAACTGCGAAACCGGTAAAGGAACCAAATAAATATATATATATATTTTTAAATAAGACTCCAGTTGCATTTTCGATTTCATCTTTTTTTCGTTATACTTTCACTCGTGTAGGACACCTCGGTTATTTTTCATTTTGAAAAAAAAGCCTCACTTTCTAATATATATATATATATATATATGTGTGTGTGTGTGTGTGTGTGTGTGTGTGATATATATATATATATATATATATATATATATATATATACATACATGTTTGCATATATGTATATTACAGACAGACATAAATATATATATAAACACATACATACATAAAACAACACAAATACATACATTCATATATATTATAAGTGTGTGGGCGAACACATGTGTGTGTCTATCAGTGTTTGTGAGTTTGGTCTCAATTACTATTTAACATTTACTCATTTAAAATATAACATATTTTCTCTCATTTCCTTGGTTCACTCTATCTTCCTCTGCTTCCTTTACTCGTTCAGACACATAAACACACACACACACAAGCACACACATACACACACACAAACACACACACACAAACACACAAACACACACACACTCGATTTTCGCTGTCTCGTTCTAATTCGTAAACACACACATCCACATATACACATACACATACACATATACACGTACACATACACACACATTTCTTGAAATAATCCCAAATACGTAATTGATTCTTGCTGGCAGGGTGGCAATCCAATTAACGATTCTTCAGAAAATTGAGAAATTCTCTTATCAGCTAGGCACACAGTATTTCACTGTCACGCGCACACATACACACACACACACACACACACACACACACACACACACACACACATATATATATATATATATATATATATATATATATATATATATATGTACATATACATACATATATATGTATATATATATACACACACACACACACACATATATATGTGTGTGTGTGTGTGTATGTGTGCATGTATATATATATATATATATATATATATATATATATATATATATATATATATATATATATACACATGCACGTACAGATATAAAAGTTCACAGATACAAAAGCACGCACAAATGTACAAATAAAAAAAAACGTTATACACAAACTAGCAGAGAATATGGAGTCGTTTGCGTTGACTTTCGCGCTTGAATAAAACATGTGCAAGTGGAACCATGTTGTTGTCGTAGTCATAGTCGTTTTCCTGTCACCATTGTCGTCTTTTTCCCTATTGTCGTTGCTGTTGTGGTGGTGTTGCTACTGTTATTGTTGTTGTTGTTGTTGTTTGGATGGTGTTGTGGGTGATGTTAGCGGTAAACGTGGCTGAATTTCCAATCGTGGTCCGATGTCAGTAAGAAAATTGGACAGCTTCTATTCATCACCATCTAAACTGGAATCATCACCTCTACAAAAATGAAATATCTAGAGGAGAGTTACAAACAGATGGAATGAATGCAAAATGAATGCAAAATGAATTGACTAGAAAGAGAAACATAGGAAGGAAAGGAAACAACGTCAGAAAGAAAAAGTGTCCACAAAAGAGAAGGAAAGAAATCATGAAATATGATGATACTGAAATTAAATGATAAAGCAAAGATAGTGATATAGTGACCGCTAAAGATGGAACTATTTTACTTGACAACTTCTCATTCATTTTACCATATATGATATGCTTTGTTATTTAACTCAAGCTGCGCTCTTATTTAGCTTAACTATTGTCAAATATTTTCCAACCGTGATCATTCTATTTTTCTCTTTTATTCGGGATGAGTATATATAGGATTATATTAAATCAAGGCGTAACACGTAATGGAATCGTGGGGGCTATGTAGTGAGATATGGCGTGTCTTGGGCATTTTAAACATAGTAGAGTCAATCCTTCTGCAGGTCTGAACACAACCTATATATATATATATATATCATTCTTAGAGAAATAACATTCCGTTTCTGTATAATAGCAAACATTATCCTAATTTATATTATTCATTATTAACATGAAACTTTATCATCAATCATTTTAAATATCAGCAAAATCTGGACTATGTTTATATACATATACATATATATATAGTATAATAATAAATGTGAAGACTAAAATCCGAAGAGGGCTCGATAAGGATTATATATACATAAATATATATAAAACCCGTAGAGCAAATATTTATTAAAATAACAGATTTTTTTAAAGTTTAAGCAAAGAATCGCTGAAACTCAGAAGATCCCGTTAAGGGTGAAAGCAGCGATTCTTTGCTTAAACTTTAATCTGTTATTTTAATATATATATATATATATATATATATATATATATATCACTTATATGTCTGAATTACTGAGAAAGAGAGAGAAAGAGAGAAAGAGTGAGAAGGAAGGACCGACTCCAGTATTGGATGTTGCCTTTTTATAGACCTCGAAAAGATAGATTTCTATTTATTGCCACTAGGGCGCAAAAAAAGGGAACAAATACAAGGGGGGAGTTTACACAAAAAAGCGAGTAAAGAAAACAAATAACAAATATAAAATATAAAATTAACAATAAAGTCCTCAATAGGGAGGGGGCGTTTGGGGGGTCGCACACACTCCCGAAAAAAGTGTGCAACCCCTTCTCCTCAGGAGCACAGAGAGAGGGTGCTCCCTTGTTCCTTCCTCTTTTCCACCTACAGGCTTATGTAGAGAGAAGGCCCATTCACACGGGCCATTCTCGCCACTTTCACCCACCTTTCATAAAAACGACTGGGGTTGAGCATCCCCTCTCTCCATCCTGATCCTTCTTCCGAAATGATATCGGAAGAAACGGATCAGTTGTTGGCCAGAGAGAAAGGTGCCTGACCTCAGTCCTTTTAGACGCGTCCACCATACAACCTCTTTCACCATGGCTATTACGCACAGAAACACCGTCTCTCCTTCATTTTTGAAGAGGGGAGGCGGCTTAATTGTTACAATGGCCTCGGTTGTCAACCGGATCGGTCCCACCCGTGATAGCAGTCGTTCGGCATAGCCCCACAGATCGGCTACGCCCGAGCAGTGTACCAATGCCTGTGCAACGGTTTCCTCGTCGCACACGCATCTGGGACAGATCTTTTTCGAGGGGTCCCTACCCGGGCGCCCGTGTCTGTAGAGCCTTTCTCGAACGGGTAAAGCTCCTCGGTAGCACTGCCAGGCCAGGGACTTCTGGATGTTGTCCATAGGTACCGGGCTGAATGTCCTACCGAACAGGCTGGCCAGTTCGTCTTCCTCCATGTCTAGGGCTTCTCCGAGGGCGTCGTCGCACCTGCTGCGTACCAGCCCTCTATAGAATGTCGCGGTGGAGTCTCCACTGATAACCGGGTCCGCCTGCCAGAGGGACGTGTCGCCTGGCCGAAGCGCCGGAATGAATACAGCAAAGCATTCTTTCCGACGTTCTAAGAATTCAGTTAATTCGCCGCCTACAATAACTATTACGTCATTTTTATCTTCAAGAGAGCCACCTGTAGATGATTAAGAGAAATGTTGCTGCTTTTTCCAAAATGGATTTCCTTTTGGTTAATTAGCGATACCATGTTATTATATTAGCCCTGTACGCGTGAAAATGCATTGCATTTATCGCAAAAATATGTATAATGTAATAATTGTTTCTACTATTGGCACAAGGCCAGCAAATATCCAGTACATTACTGGTACTTTATTTTATCGACCCCGTAAGGATGAAAGGCAAAGTTAACCTCGGCGGGATTTGTATATTTTAATAATGCCTTTATTACAACATGCTTCGTAAGGATATCTGTATCGTCGATTTAGATTGATCCCCCAATCTTTCCACACTTTTCTTTTTGTTTAATGTCATGTTTCATTTCGCATTCATTTAAACGAATTGAAATAACTTTCTTGCGCATTTTCTTTAAATATTATCACACGTGTATCCACTAAATTACGATGAAATTGTTCTACCTATATATTTATCTATCTATCTATCCATCTACATATTTATTTATATATTAATCTATCTATCTTCTTTCTTTTTTTCTTTCTTACTTTCTTTTTCGGACTGCTATTTGAATTTGTTCTTTGTTGTTATTGTTGTTCTTGTCCATAAATAGATACATTGGTAAATATACATAGTTAGTTATACTCTGTAAGTTTGATAGAGGCCGAGAGATTAATATATATATATATATATATATTACACATATCCACTAAATTACAATGACTTTGTTTTCCCCATATATCTATGTATTAGGTTGAGTAATAATTCATGAGCGGCTTTTGCCTAATTGTTATGGTCAGCGCATTTTTAAATTAAAAACAAAACGCTCATGGATTATTACTCAACCTAATATTATCTAACAGTCTCTCGGCCTCTATCAATCTGTCAATATATATATATATATATATATATATATATATATTATTAGAAAGGTAAGCTATCGCCGTATTTTGACTAAAGAAATTAAAGAAATTATTTAGCCTGGTAGTGGGGTTAAGAACCCTCGGAGAAATGGGAAAAGATGAGTATTGACGTACATGTACGTCAATGCTTACATTTCTAATAACTTCAAACCCACTCACTGTTTCGAAAATATTCTTACATATATATATATATATATAACGAAGGAAGTGTGGTAAGGAACCAGGTGGACCATAACGCACCAGAGTACTCAATACTTTGGGTAGTAGAGTGGGTAATAGGAAAATGTTCAAGACCCCGACGGCAGAGCTCAAGCCATTTCGACGGCTATTTCTGGACTGAAATAGCCGTCGAAACGGGTTGAGCTCTGCCGTCGGGGTCTTGATGATTTTCCATATATTATATATATATATATATATATATATATATATGTATATATATAATGAAAAATTGAACGGGAACAAAACAGAGAGGCAGTACAACAAATGTTTATTAATTTCACGCTCTTGAGAGTGGGGTGGTGGTGGGGAACGACGTTTCGGGCATAAACCCTTCTTCAGGTGAAAAGTGTGTGGGAAGAGAGTTCAAAGGGTGTGTATGGGGGGGGGGCACATATAGCAAAACGGGGGTGAAAGGAAACGGTGCAAATGAAATTAAAAATAAGGGCATGATCAAAATAAAATTAAAATGGGGTAAAACATGTGGTGGAAGGGTGTGGGGTGTGTAGGGGTGGTGGCGGGTGGAGTGGGGAGAGGGAGACGGGTGTCCGAGCGGGGAGGGCTGAAGGTGGTGTGTGTGTGTGTGTATGTGAAAGCAAGGGTTGGGGGAAGAACGGGGTGCATGTTCAGGAAGAGGTGTGTGTGGGGTGGGGTGTAGGTCGGAGTGTGCGTGTGTGGATAGAGGGGTGGGGGGAGAGGAATCCGGAGGCTAAATGTGTAAATATGTGGTGGTACGCACGTGTGTGTGTGGTGTTTAAGCGTGTTGTAGGTGTAGGTGGCGTGTAGGAAAAACATTTTTTTTGAGGTGTGTGTGTGGGTGAGTCATAAAGGTGATTCTGTAAGAAGATGTGGTGGAATGCTTGGTAAAATCCTTGATTGTGGTTGATTCCGGGATCAAGGTTCACATACGTGTAATCCGTGAAGAGATTGGTCGGAAGAGGGGGAGATGTGGGATGCGCGCGGAACAGGAAGTGGTCAAGGCAGGAGGAGTGTGGTGTGTCTGTGGTCAGAGGGCATTGCAGCAGTAGGGTAAAATGGTGAGTGTGTGTTGTGTGTCTGTGTGTGCGGGGAGGTGGTCAGAGGGCATAGCAGCAGTAGGGTAGAATGGTAAGGGGGAGAGGATGGGTAGGTGTGAAAGTTGGAGTGATGAGGGTGTGTGTGTGTGTATTAGTAGAGGTGTTAGTGGGATGAGTGAGTGTTTGAGAAAGGGTGTGGGTGGAGCGAGGAGAGAAGGATGTGGGGGTCGATGGAGCGAGTGTGGTGTACTGGTGTGTGTGTTGCGTGAAGGGGGTGTTAGTGGGTGTTAGTATACAGGAGGTGGAGAAAGGGTTGAATGCGGGTGTGACTGGGGGTCAGTGGTGGTAGGGTGTGTAGAGTGGGTGGTGTAAGAGGGTGTGTGTGTACGTGTGCGTAGGGTTGGGGGTGTTAGTGATGTTAGTTGCGTGTAAGGTGGGTGTGTGTGTTCGTGTACTTGGGGTCAGGGGGTTTTAGTGATGTTAGTTTCGTGGTGGGGGTGGATGTGTGGGGGTGAGGGTTAGTGGTGGTAGTAGGGTGTGTGTTTAGTGTGAGCGCGTGTATATATGTGCCGGTGGGTGTGTGCGTGTGATAAGGAGGGGGAGGAGAAGAAGGGAGGGATGTTAGAATGTTAGTAAGGGAAGGGTGGTCGGATGTGGGGTGGAGTGGAGGTGTTAGTATTGTTAGTTGTGGGGTGGTTGGTGAAAAGGAGGGGTGTGTTAGTGGTGTTAGTGGGGATATGTGTGGGTGGAAGGGGGAGGTCGAAAGCTAAAGGAATAAGGGTGGGGAGTTCAGGCCGGGTGGATTGTGGGTCTGTAAGATAAAGATGGTTCGTTGTTCAACTCTTAGGAGATTGGCGGGTGTTCCGTGGCATTGGAGTAGGCCACAGACTGTGAGATGGCGTGCGGAATGTCCAGGGGCACCAAAGTGGCGGGCGATGGGGGATATATATATATATATATAGAGAGAGAGAGAGACGAATAGGGAGATAGGTTGGTAGACAGCTGGATAGATAGATAAATAGATAGATATAGATAGATATGTTTCTTTATTAGCTACAGGGGCACAAAAGAAGGGGACAAATACAAAGGGGGAAGTTTACATACAATAAAAACGTGTAAAATGATGTCACAAATGCAATTTAAAAAATTAGTCAATTTTCCCCAATAGGGGGAGACAGTTTATATGGGTAACACATACACCCGAAAAAATGTGAAACCCTCATCTCCAGGAGTACGAAGAGTTTGTACTCCTTTCCTCTCCTCCTCCTTTTCCTCAAGATAAATAGATAGATAGATACATAGATTTTATTTTTATTTGCCACCAGGGCATCAAAAAGTGGCACAAGTACAATGGGGGGAGTTTACATAAAAAGGCGTCCTCAATAAGGAGGAGGCAATAACAAGATATAAAAATAAAATAAAATATAACAAAAATAAATTTAATAACAAAATCCTCAATAGTGAGGAGGCGCCTTTGGGGGTCGCACACACCCCCGAAAAAAGGTGTGCAACCCTTCTCCTCAGAAGCACAGAGTGGGAGTGCTCCCTTGATCTTTCATCTTCCTCACCTATAGTCAGATGTAGAGTGAAGGCCCATTCACACGGGCCATTCTCGCCACTTTCACCCATCTTTCATAAAAACGGCTGAGGTGCAGCACCTCTCTCTCCATCCTGATCCTTCTTCCGAAATGATATCCGAAGAAACGGACCAGTTGTTGGCCAGAGAGAAAGGTGTCTGACCTCAGTCCTTTCAGACGCGTCCACCATACAACCTCTTTCGCCATGGCTATTACGCACAGAAACACCGCCTCTCCTTCGTTTTTGAAGAGGGGAGGCGGCTTGATAGTTACGATAGACTCAGTGGTCAACCGGATCGGTCCCACCCTTGACAGCAGTTGTTCGACATAGCCCCACAGATCGGCAATGCCCGAGCAGTGTACCAATGGGTGTGCAACGGTTTCCTCGTCGCACACGCATCTGGGACAGATCTTTTTCGAGGGGTCCCTACCCGGGCGCCCGTGTCTGTTAAGCCTTTCTCGAACGGGTAGAGCCCCTCGGTAGCATTGCCAGGCCAGGGATCTCTGGAAGTTATCCATGAGTCCCGGGCTGAATATCCTACCGAACAGGTTGGCCAGTTGATCTTCCTCCATGTCTAGGGCTTCTCCGAGGGCGTCATCGCACCTGCTAACCAGCAGCCCTCTATAGAATAACGAGGTGGATTCTTCACTGACAGCCGGGTCCGCCTGCCAGAGAGCCGTGAGCGCCTGGGAACACTCGGTGTGCCAGGCGCCCAGTTTTCTCGGTCTTTGCTTGACCCAGGATTGCAGCTCGGTGAGCGAGACGAGTCTGGGAAAGGCTCGCCTCACAAACGGGGCCCACACCGGTTGAACGGTGAGGAATACCTGGAGGTGCCGTAGCCTTAATGCGTGTTTACGTATCATTCGCCACGACATCCCCAGCCCTCCTTTCGAAGGGTGTTGACAGCAGATGGATCTCCTCACCATAGGAGCCCGCTTTTTCCAAAGGAATTGGAACTGTGCGCGCTCCATTTTGGCGAGCGTTTCCCTTAGGCAAGGCACGATGGTCAGGCGGTAGTAGATGACGGACGCTATATAAGTGTTCGCCACCTCCGCCCGACCTTTCAGAGACAGTTTGCACTCGGCCCTCTTCTGGGTCAGTGCAAACACCCTGTTCGTTACCTCACCCCAGTTCTTCTCCACCTGGAGGTCTGGTCCGAACCAAACCCCGAGCAACTTCACCGGGCCCTCCGTCCAGCGCCCGACGACGCCATCGGAGGGCATCGATCTGCCCGTCCACGAGTCGAGTTGCAGACCGATCGACTTGTCCCGGTTCAGCTTAGCCCCTTTAAACCTTTCGTACTCCTCCAGTAAGGTGCCGATCGCCCCGATTTCGAGGCCGTCGACACCATTACTGTTACGTCATCGGCGTAGGCCGACACGCTTTCCGCAATCCCGGTTCCAACGGGATGCCCTGCAACAACTCCAACTTCCGCAGCAGTCGCTCTAGAGTCATTACATACAGAAGGGAGGATAGAGGGCTCTCTTGTCGGATGGACCGCGCGATTTCGAACGGCTCCGAGAGGTAGCCGTTCACCTTGACCCTAGAGCAGATGCGGCTGCTGTGCATGGCATTGATCCAGCCCCTGATAACGGTTCCGAAGCCTGCCGCCGCTAGCACCGCATCCAGGTAACCATGGTCGACCCTATCGAACGCCTTAGATTGATCCAAGTTGATCAGGGCCCTACCAAAGCCGGGTTCGTTCTCAACCCTCTCTATGATGTATCGCATGAGGTGGAGGTTGTCGTGGATGGACCTGGACGGGATAGCACATGTCTGTGCATCTCCCACCTAGTTGCCCACGACAAGCGCCAAACTCTTTGCTAGCACCTTCGCCAAAATCTGTAACTCTGTATTTAGCAGAGTTATAGGCCTGAAATTATTTATATCGTCCCCCTTGTTCTCGTCCTTCCCCACTAGCGTGACTACCCCCTTGGTCACAGCACATGGAATTCTCCTGTTCTGTTGCCAGTTGCAGTAGTCCGCCTCGAGGAGATCGGGGAACAAGTCCGGCATAGCTAGATATAGTTCGTATGGAAGACCATCGAGACCCGGGGATTTGCCTTTGCCGCATTAGCTCAGCACGTCCTCTATCTCAGCGGCTGAAATCGGCTCTTCGCAGGACTTCGCCTCCCTGTCCGAGAGATGCGGCAGGCCGTCGAGGTATAGACCGAAGTCCACTTTCCCAACCGATTCCCCGCCCCTTCCGAACAATCTGGCAAAGTGCTTTTGAAAAGCCTCGCACATCTGCTTAGGTTCAAGGATCACCCGTCCATCCTGGTCTCGCAAAGACCGGATAGTGGATCTACTCCCTCTTTTGGCTTCTGTCACGCGTGTCCAGCTAACAGCTTTGGTCCCCTCGTTTCCCAGAGCACGTTCTTTGCTCCGGACGATGCAGCCTTCGTGTTTCGTGTCGAAGAACTGACCCAGGACCATTCTCGACGCTAGCAGTCTGGCTACGTCGCCGCTTCTAATTGCCTCTTCTACACTATCTACCAACTCCCTTTCCTTCCTATTTCTATTTGAGGCTAACTCCTTACTAAATTATATAGAGACTACTCTAATCTCTCTTTTGAAAGATCCCCACCACCTGCTGTTGACGATGGCGCCCGTCAACCGCTCCTTAACTAAAGTGTTAATCCGGTCCCTGTAAGCCTTACTTGCCGGTAATGACAAGTTGAGCTTCCAGTAACCGGGTCCCTGTCCATGCGTTCTGTCAATGTTGACCATGCAGGTCACTAACTTGTGGTCTGAATAGCCAACCATGCGCATTTTTGGACAACTTAAAAAGTCCTTATCCTTATTTCTAACTAAGAACCTATCTAGGTACGACCCACTTCCCCACTAATAGCAAGGAGCGGGACGTCCCTAGAAAAGTCTCCAGACGACGGAAGAAGTCCGACCGCGTTGACCCGAAAGGGCCGTAGACAGCTACCAGCCTAAACGCTCCGCCTTCACCACTGCCATGGTCCAGAACCACTAGCCGATCCTCCGGGTCCAAATGTACCGTCTGTGTTGCGAGACCCAGATGTTTTTGCAGCAGAACGACAACCCCACCCCCACCTCCGGGCTGACAGAGAGATGCGTGCATCTCAAAGTCATCAAAGGTGGGGGCCAGCTGTCGCACGTTGCTGATCCGGGCCTCGCAAATAACCATCACATCTATACGTTATGACCTGAGGTCATTTAGAAGCATAGCTTGCTTCCAAGTTGAGCCCAGGCCACGCGCATTTAGACAGCCTACTCTTAGCATAGCCATGTTTGTGGTGAACAGAAAAGGCACTTACCTCTCTGCGTCCCGGGTATCGGGCTGCACAGTTTCCATGAGGGTGGGGGATGGGTTGTTGGGTAGGGTGGTGGTTTGTGGAAGTGTAGCGGCATTAGTGTGTTGTGTGGTTGGGGTGTTTGGTGTCGTATGGGTGTTTGGGGAGGGGGTGGAGAAGATTTTTAGGAGGACGCGGTTAATGGGCCCGACGCAGGGGGTGGGGGGGGGCACGTCCTCTTTAAAGTTGTTTTTTAGTGTTTTATAAGTGTCCTCTGGGGCTTTAATCAATTTGAGGTGGGAGAAAACCCCTGCCTGGGGGAAGTTAGGCCCTTGTTGTTGTATACAATGTTTAGCAGTTTTTTTAATTTCTTGTGTTTATGTATGTGTATGCACGTTTTTGTTTTGTGTGGTATTTTTGTTTGCTGTTGTTGTGTGCTCTTTTGTGTTGGTGTCTGTGTTATGTTTTGGGGAGGGGTTGTTTTCATTTGTGTGTCTGGGGTGTGTTTTCTTTTTTTTCTTTTGATTGTGTGGAAGTGTTCCTCCTCGTCTGACGACGAACGAGGGTCATCTTCCGCGTTGGAGGGGAGGGGTAGATTTTCGGGTTGGGTTTGCGGTGCGGGTGTTTTGGAAATTGTTTTTTTTTAGTGGGGGGATGGGTTGGACAGTGTTTTGTTTTGGTTTGAGCTGTAGTTATTGTTTTTGTAGTGGTGGTTGTGGTGATTGTGTTGGTTGTGCAGTTGTTGGTGGTGTAGGCAGGATTGGGGTTTTCTTTTTAAGTTGAAGACAGACAGCCCTCAGGTGACCTCTGGCTCCACAGAGGTAACACGAGGACCGCCTACCCTCAACGGTAATGTTGATAAAAGTTTGATCATCCAGTATGACGCGTTCAGGGATCTGGGCGATCCTTTCGGGCCTCATTTGAACTACAAGTTCGAGGCCCGTTCCACTGAACGCGTCACCCGATGCCTTTCCCATGGATATTAGTGTGTCATCGTCTAGGTCCAGGAAACCTGTCAATACCCACCTAATCGGAAGGATGGTGTGAATTTTTATTTTTTGTGTCCTTTTACCCATGTACGTAGGGTAGAAGGTGTATGCGGTAGATGTGATTGGTTTTAGTGACAGTTTCAGTGCTGTGTCCCTGTCCTTCATGAGAATGGATAGACTCCCTTCTGAATGAATATGATGTCTTTCATGACATCTTTTAAAACCAGCTCTATCTCACTCTGTGATGGTTGAGCTGGTTTTTTGCTTTTGTTTGAGACTGTCCTAAACATGACAGTGTTTAGGAGTCTCTGGCTTTTTAGTTCCGGGGGGAGTGGATCGAAAATGATTCATTTTCCCCGTACACTATGTATTTTTTGGCATCTGCCAGTAGCTCCTTCGCTTTGCTTATATGTACTGGCAGATAGGCGAGGGTTTTTCCTTGACGTCTGGGCGAAGGGGACCTTTCCCTTGTTTGTGTTGCTGTTGTAGTTGGTGGTGTTGTTGTTATCACAGTTATTGGTTTTGTTGTTGTTTTTGTTATTGTTATTGTTGTTGGTGTTGTTTTCGTTCGTAGCATTGTTGTTGTTGTTGTTGCTGGTGCCGCTGGTTGTGTTGGTTTTGTTCATTGTTTCACACTTTTGGTTTGTTGCCATGGCAACGTCAAGTTGTCGGTCAGCAGGTGGAGAAAATCCTTCCTCTGGCTGACCTTTGTCTTTGACACCTGCTACTATGACAGTGGCAGGGGGAAGCTGTAAGCATATCTTCCCCTTTCCTCCTTCGAATGTTGGTGAAGAAGCTTCAGCCATTTAAAAAAAATGTTAGCTTTTCCCCAAAAAACTTTTTGTTAACTATTTCGCCTAAAGGCGTAGAATATTTTGAGAGACTTACCAGATCAAAATTTGACCTGGCAGTCCCTCTACAAAATGGTACAAAAATGAAGGTCTACAGTCAAGAATTTCTATAGAAATTTAAGCAGAACTTACTCAGCAAGTTTCACGCGTGTGTCCACCCCAGAGATAGATATGTTTCTTTTTTTTTTCTTTTTTTTTATCCCAGAGATAGATAGATAGATAGATAGATAGAGAGATGTATTTATAATCACAAAATAAATATCGTTAATTGGGCGGTGGATTGGCAGTATCGGTAGAGGGTCAGACACCATGCTTTCCAGCATAGTTACGTCCCTTTACGATCTGAGTTCAAATCCCGCTGAGGTTGACTTTGCCTTTCATCCTTATGGGGTCGATAAGATAAAGTACCAGTAATGCACTGGTTGATTGCTGGCCTTGTGCCTAAAGTAGAAACAGTTAATTAGATATAAGAACTGTACATTATACATGGCAATAAGGAAACAGAAAATACGAAAAACGAATGAAAAAAGGAATTACGCATCGAAAGAAAAGAAGGGTGGGTGGGAGTGACTGACTCTACAACCCAGATAATTTCATAAGCAGGCTGGAACATTCTTCGTCAGAACCGGCAGACTCTAGCTCACTTACACACACACACACACACACACACTCATATATATACGAGATTATGTTTGTATAAGTGTGTGTCACTAACGTTTTATCTATTTTTGTTGTTGTTTTGGTGTTTTAATATATATGCTGCTCAGTTAGTGAGTCTAAGAGTTGATACGAAAGGCATCTCGAATCAGAAAGAAAGCATAGCTTAAAGGGCTAGACTAAACGAGTGGCTTAACTTCCTGTGTAGTGGAGAGGTGAGGAGTGGATAAATGTGGGGAAGCCCCGGATATTACTATTTTCAAAGCAACATGTCTAGCAGTGGAAAATAACCTTTCATTAAATCGTTTTCATCTCTTTGAAAAAATGTGTCTGTTAATCCTGGAAACCAATATGCCTGGTAGTGGAATTATGTTTCTTCACATTTACTCTATTTTCAAAGCAACATTATATATCGTTATGTCTTGTAGATAGTTTCGATCTCTACTTTTAAATATATTTTTAAATCATGGAAAATAGCAGATGTTGTTGTCATTTCAACTTAGTGTGTCGTTAGAAATGTCTGAATATATACTGCATTTTTTTCCAGTTATCATCTTACTTGTCTATTCATTATTATTCAAGTGCTCTTTATATCTGCTTTGATACAACACTAATTATTTACTCCAAGTCAAATTCGTGAACCCGTACGCATCACATTGCTGATATATTGATTCGTCAAACATTACTGATTGTAGACCAAAGTGGTGCCTGAATCTTTAGCATAACATTGTTAGCATAACATTACTCATATAAACGTTTAACTTTGTTACACACACACATACATATATATATATATATATATATATATATATATGTGTGTGTGTGTGTGTGTGTGTGTGTATTAAGTAATATGACATACGGTATGACCAGTTCTAACCAGTCAAGGAATATATATATATATATACATAGAACAACACCCCACCAGGGTGCTCTTGCCGTAAGCACGAAGCTTGTCCCCTTCAACAGCAATGCAACACACCCGCTGTAGTTTATGAAGCGGTGGTCATACGCAAGGGACAATCCGTCGTGGGGACTATGTATTGATGAAAGAGATTACGCAACAGTGATTACCTAAACACAAGTAATGAATTCTTCACACGCTGTCCACACGTCTGGAAACACCTCTTACATAACTACAAACTCCGGATTGAATTACAACAACATCCTAATTTTCTTATCAACTAGAAACTTTCGGACTTTCGCAGTTATCCCCTTACACTTCTCGCTCGCTATTTGGTATTGCCTGTGTGAAGTGATCGTTTCTGCGCATGCGCATTCGTACGGTTGTCCTTCCTGTTCTGTATAACCATGTCCATTACGAGCTGAGGATCCGCTAAGGTGAAACAATTGTTCTCGGTATGGTGAACTAACTGTTGTGTAACCACTTCTACCTAACTCGTCCCATACACTGAGCGCTCTACCACTACGGACATTATCTTCCAGTTTTCTACCACTATATATATACATATATATATATATATATATGTATATATATATAGTGGTAGAAATATATATATATATATATATATATATATATATACGTACATTCATCATACATACATTCATATATACATACATGTGTGTGTCTGAATGTTTGTGTGTATGAGCGTCTGTGTATGGGACCATAATTGCTGATGCAGACATACAGTGCCGGCCGCATTCCACGCCATGCTGCCCTCAACGAGGTCTTAAAGCATGGCTTTTACGCTGCAGGCTTCCCTTCCCAGCTCGAGCGTGTGGGGCTGGACCGAGGGGACGGCAAAAGACCCGATGGCATGACAATCTTCCCGTTCCGCGGTGGCAAACCCCTCATCTGGCATGCCACTTACACCGACACTTTCTGCAGCTGCAACCTGGTGCACTCTGCGACTAACCCAGGTTCTGCTGCACGTCGGGCTGAGGAGTCCACACGCCTCAAATACCGGTCGCTCTGCGACAGGTTTGTGGCTGTACCCTTGGCAGTGGAGACTTCTGGTGTCCTCGACCCTAGGGCTACCTCCCTACTCACCACCATAGGCGCTGAGCTGGTCAGCCGCGTGTTGGAGTGGCTTTTCCAGCGCGTCACCCTTGCCGTCCTCCGGAGAAACGCCTTCTCTATTCTGTCCGCCGGGGCTGTGGGGAGACAAGCCGATTATATTACGAATTCTGTTGAATAGTCTTAAATACGTTTACTTGAGTTCAGTGCAGAGAGGTGAAGAGGTGTTCATGTGGGTGTGTGTATCCTCACCATCGTCATCATCCTCGTTTTTATATTAACTTTTCTATGCTGGCGTGCGCTGTATAGGATAAAGTGTACCTATTCTAAACTGGATACAAACCGTACATATCTCTCCTCGCTGACCTCGATACTTGTATCCGAGAAGCAGCCAAGGAAATATGCAACGTCAAGTTTGACGACTTTGGATGGCAACAGGCCACTTTACCTGTCAGGTATGGCGGCCTTGTCCTCCGGTCCCCGATCTCACTGGCTTTGCCGGCGTATCTTTCGTCGGTAAGCTCGTTCCGCGTCCTCGTCAGCAGGGTTCTCCAAAACACAATAGAACTCTCTGTGTTCAGAGAACGTGAGGCCGCCTGTGAAACGTGGGACCGGCTGGGACTCAGCTCAGTAGACGTCCCTCCTCCTTCTCCCCCTGTTTATATCAAGTCCCCCAAAGCACTTGTGATACCATCCAGTGAAGCCTGGAAACAGACAGGCTCACGCGCTAGCTCGACCAGCACCGCCTTGCCTGTTTTTGTGCGGCCTCCAAACCCCACAATGGTGCCTGGCTCCTTGTCCTGCCCTCCTTCTCCACTGGCACCCAGGTAGACAATAATATCCTGCGCATTGGCGTTTCCTTGAGGCTCGGCCTCCGGATCTGCGAGCCACACCAATATCGCTGCGGATCCACCGTGAACCCTTTCGGTCTCCACCCGCTCTCCTGTCGCCGCAGTTCCGGCCGCCTTCCACGCCATGCTGCCCTCAACGAGGTCATAAAACATCGCATGGACGCTGCAGGCTTCCCTTCCCAGCTCGAGCCGGTGGGCCTGGACCAAAGGGACGGCACAAGGCCAGATGGCATGACCATCTTCCCGTTCCGCAGTGGTAAAGCCCTCGTCTGGGATGCCACTTGCACCGACACTTTCTGCAGCCGCAACCTAGTGCAGTCTGCGATTAACTCGGGTTCTGCTGCACGTCGGGCTGAGGAGGCTAAACTCCTCAAATACCGGTCGCTCTCCGACAGGTTTGCGGTTGTACCCCTGGCATTGGAGACTTCTGGTGTCCTTGGCCCTAGGGCTAGTTCCCTACTAACCACCATAGGCGCTGAGCTGGCCAGCCGCATGTGTGAGCCCCGCGAGTTGGAGTGGCTTTTCCAGCGCCTCTCCCTTGCTGTCCTCCGGGCAAACACCTTCTTCATTCTGACTGCCGGGGCTGTGTGTGTGTTGCGGGGGAGGGGGCATCACATATCATTCAATATTTAGTTGTGGTCGGTGTGTGTGTGTTTGTATATATTGCTTTTGTTTTCATTCAGCATCATGTCTTTCTTCATTGTTTTTCTCTCATATTATCTTCCATCAAAATAAAGAAATATACAATAGATATAAAAAAAATCAAAAAATCTTACGGCAGACACAATAACAATGAATATTTTTTATGATTGCGTATATTAAACATACGTTGTCGTGACAACGTATTGATATATGGAGTTACTTCAGCATTTTGAAACCAAGTAAGCTTCATCTCTTCACGAAGTCTGAACATGTCAGATTACTTCCAGAAAAGAGAAAGAGAGAGGGAGATTGCGGTGCTGTAACCGGGTCGCCCTCTACACAAGCCAATCTGCATCGAAGGGTGATATATATATATATAGTAATAATAATAAATTTGAAGACTAAAATCCAAAGAGGGCCTCGATAAGGATAAATATATATCAAATATATAAGAAGCGTTGAGCAAATAACAGATTAAAGTTTAAAATAACAGATTAAAGTTTAAGCAAAGAATCGCTGCTTTCACCCTTTACGGGATCTTCTGAAACTAACAAAATCAATCTGTGAACGCTGAAGTGAATATTTCAAAAAGCGTTGCAACCGGAGGAAACAGGAAGACGATACTTTGGTTCGTGGAAACGTCCCCTGGCAAAGAACAGGTAAAAACGAATATAATACGTCATTATTTGGAGCGGTGAAAAACAATTACACGCAAAGACAAAACCATGTTTATGGTATAAAAGAGGTCGTAGACTAATATTCTATTAGGTGGTTCATAGAGACGTTCTCTGGCAATGAAAGGAAAAAACGAAGATAATACGTCATATGTGGAGCGGGGAGAACAATTGCACGCAAAGACAAAACAACGTAAATGGTATAACTGAAGTCGTAGACAACATTCTAACTAGGAAACCGAATGATTCTCGGCTTAAGAATTAAGAATAAAGTAAATAAAATACAGAGGTTATTGAAATTAAATAAATACATACACTATACATATGCGTACATACACAAGCATACGCGAAAACACTCGCCATAGGTATACAAATACACGCACGTACACAAAAAAAAAACCAAAAAAAAAAAACCGCACGCACATACAGAACCCACGCAACACCTGTACCCGCACGCATACGAATGTATACACCAAATACACATAAAAACATATATTAAAAAAATATATATATATATATATGTGTGTGCGTGTGTGCGCGTGTATACATATAATTAAATAAACGTATATAAATAAATAAATACGTATATAACAAGCGCACACACATACCTACATGTGAATACACATATGTTCGGAGACGAACGTCAACCAAAACAAAGTACACATATACACACACCCTACATACGTACGAACCTGCATACTCACACAAACGCAAAACTCACGTATACACATAACCAAAAGCATAAGTACCAGAATATATACGTATTTATTTATTTATATACGTTTATTTAATTATATGTATACACGCACACACACACACACACACATATATATATATATATATATATATATATATATATATATATATTTTTTTTTAATATATATTTTTATGTGTATTTTGTGTATACATTCGTATGCGTGCGGGTACAAGTGTTTGCGTGGGTTCTGTATGTGCGTGCGGATTGGGTTTTTTTGTGTACGTGCGTGTAATTGTATACCTTTGGCGAGTGTTTTCGCGTATGCTTGTGTATGTACGTATATGGATAGTTTATGTATTTATTTAATTTCAATAACCACTGTATTTTATTTACTTTATTCTTAACTCTTAAGCCGAGAATCATTCGGTTTCCTAGTTAGAATGTTGTCTACGACTTCAGTTATACCATTTACGTTGTTTTGTCTTTGCTTGCAATTGTTCTCCCCGCTCCACATATGACGTATTATCTTCGTTTTTTCCTTTCATTGCCAGAGAACGTCTCTATGAACCACCTAATAGAATATTAGTCTACGACTTCTTTTATACCATAAACGTGGTTTATCTTTGCGTGTAATTGTTTTTCACCGCTCCAAATAATGACGTATTATATTCGTTTTTACCCGTTCTTTGCCAGGGAAAGTTTCCACGAACCAAAGTATCGTCTTCCTGTCTTCCTCCGGCTGCAACGTTTTTTGAAATATTCACTTCAGCGTTCACAGATTGACCTTGTTAGTTTCAGAAGATCCCGTTAAGGGTGAAAGCAGCGATTCTTTGCTTAAACTTTAATCTGTTATTTTAATATATATATATATATTAAAATACAAATATTAATAAAATAGATGTTCTTTTGATCAATTAAATTTTATTATACATATTTCAGAGGTACAACAGTACGTCCTCATGAGACAAAATATAATGATACATGACATACCCTGAGATGTTTTTTGGTTAAGATTTAATCAAGGTAGTGATTAACCTATGAGAAAACTCAACATTTATACCCTAATAATGAGAAAATGCGAAAACGTAATAAATTCAATAGAGAAGGTATGATTAAGAAAGACGTTGCTTTAATGTATGTGGAATACTACAAATTATGATTATCGAGGAAGACATCTCAGGAATTATAATTTTATTACAGTTTATGACGGCAACTGATAGATGATTAAATAGAGGGAGAGATAAAGGGGAGTAATTTATGCATAAATTTTTTTCCCCTTAAGAACTAAGCGGTTAAGTTTCAAAATATTTAATTGATGTTATTTTAGGATGAAGAATCAAAATATTAAGTTTTTAAAAGTTGATGGTTATTTATATTTATTAATTTTATAAATTTTATAATTTTTTAAAAATGTGTTACATTTCTAAAATTCTGAATTTTATGAAAACAAAATTAAAGGATTTACTAGGCCCACGAAATAAAAATATACACTGTTCAATATCCCCTTAAATGTAATCTTTAACAAAAATTACCTATAACAGTGTCAACATTATCGGTATGTAAAATTTATGAAGTAATTATTGTTAGAAATATCGAAAAATGTATTGTCAAGTAGATACATTGTCTAAAGTATAATGATTAACGCAGAGTTTTCAGCCATATATATATATATATATGCATTTATCGTAATAAATTAATATTTATTATATTATATTAAATCACTATATTAGTTCATGGGAGGAATGAACTCTAAATAATGAATATGTTATTGTACAATATATCTATATTTGCACAAACTATATATAGCGTAATTAAAAAAACTGTAATTATGATTAAGTTATTATACATTATAAATATAGGTGCAAACAACCAAATGCAGAGATATACGTAACTAATAATATGATTATGTTATTATACAGTATACACATATTTGCAAAAATTAGGTATAGAGAGATATACTAAGTATTAATGAGACAGTATACTTTTGGTAAATGATAACGATTATAATCTTATATAATAGATTCAAACATACAAAAGTTAAATACATATATATATGTATTATAAAAGTTAAATACACACACACACATGTATATATATATATATATATATATATATATATATATATATATAGATATTCAATTTATATATATATATATATATATATAGATAGTGGAAACCTGAATAAATTGGCTTGATAAGTTTTGGTTTTGATTCACGATCATAATTTTTTATTTATATATATATATAGGTAAGTTATTCCGGGTTGAATCGGAGGTAACCACAGTAAGTAAGGTACTCAATACATAGCAGGGTATAAAAGTTTTAATATAGATGATATTCTAGAGGACTAGAACTGTTTCATTCTTTAGAAATCATCAGGAATCTGGGTTTCCAAAAATAAAGTTGGCGTAAGTACGATATGCATATATGTACGTATATATATATATATATATATATATATATATATATATATATATAAGCACAAGGGATATTCAATTTGTTGGTAATTCAACAAATATGAATGTTTATAACTGATTCAGAGCACTCATCAGATTTTCTGGAGTATAATATACAATGATATTAAATAAATGTAAACTATATTTATAAAACCGTATTTATTCTATTACATATATTTGAAGGGTACCAACAATTTTGGTACGCTATCATCAGATAAAATACGAAGTGTGTTTTATAAATTTTGACATAACCAAGCATAATATACCTTGGGTATAGAAGAAATTTTTTATATAATTAATTGTCAAAACTCTATTAATCTCAGAACAGAATTATTTTCTTCTTGCAAACATCGCCAAAATTTTCAATTTATAATATCCCTATAAACCTTCAAAATGATCCTATTTTTTTTTTATTAAAAATTTAAATGTAAATTTTTTAATATTTTTAATATTTTTAATATTTTAATATTTTTTAATATTTTTAATATTTTTAATATTTCAAAAAGTTTTTAATACCCCTAATATTTATAATATTTTTGATATATATATTTAATATTTTAATTTCCTACATTTCTTTAATTCTGACTTTTATTTTTAAATCCGACATTATTTTTGTAAGGACACCCTATGAATATATTTTTAGATGTAGATTGATAATCTTTAAATGACATTCAAAAATTTATCCTCTTTACGATAGTTCTTCGAAAAACACAGTACATTTTTACTCTCTCTTTTTGTTATTCAAAGATTCACACATCTTTCGACTAAAATAATGGATTTCACACAAAATAATATATGATTTTTCTCTAATTTAATGGTTAACAAACAAAATTGGAGTTATCTTTCCTTTCTCAATCATGCAAACATAAACATTTTTCTCAATCGTGCAAACAAGCATTTTACGTTTGATAATCTGTATAGCTTCGCTAACTTAACAATATTATGAAAACATTCTCAATGTTGAACAACATTTTTGAATCCACAAATTGTTCTACTCTCACAACTTGAACCACCTATTTTTTAAGTAAAATACAAATTCAACTTCCTTCGTAACTCATATTTGATATATAAACAACTAATACATACGCATTTTATTAATATATATATATAGATATTTATATACATATAACC
>OZ024741.1:63041361-63058861 GCA_964016885.1 Eledone cirrhosa | reverse complement strand
TCTGTAGCCAGGATGCCGACTTTGAGTCCCAGGGCCTTTCCATAGTCAGCCATTTCATCCGCAGAGGTTACCCTCCCCTCTCTCGTCCAAACCGCTCTCACCCGCGCACGTGCTATCCACCGCTCCACCACCCTCACCCCACGCCACCGAACACCCACCCACTGTCTCCCCTTCCCCATCACCTACCACCCCTCCACCGCACCATCCTCCGCCTCTTCCGACGCCTCCAGTCCGATCCCTCCAACTCCCACATCTTCCCAGCCCCACCACTCCCTCCTTCAAACGCGCACGCAATCTCCGCACCCTCCTCGTCCACAGCTCCCTACCCCCCCCCCGAATTGACAAGCTTCACCCAACTGGTCTGGAGATCTTGTCGATCGACTATCGATACACACACACACACACACACATAATTAAACAACTCTGTAGCATACATAGAGCACTCTCCTTTCCTTTACCCTTCATATATATATATATGAACTTATATAAGTTTAATTATGTAATAAACAACCTAAGATTATATATATATATATCTGAAGTTATATAAGTTTAATTATGTATTAAATAACCTAAGATTATATATATATATATATATATATATATATATAACGAAGGAAATGTGGTACAGAACCAGATGGACCATAACGCACCAAAGTACTCAATACTTAGGGTAGTAGAGTGAGTAATAGGAACGAGTAGGACCCCGACGACTGAGCTCAAGCCGTTTCGACGGCTAATTCTGGACTAAATGAAAATTTTTATCTTGGTAAATGAATAGCCGAGCTTCTCAGGGGGTAATATTCCATATATGGTAAAAGTGATTGTGACAAGGATTGGTCAAAAGTTTGTTGTTGAGACACATAATTCTATCATGGCATTTTGTGGAAGGAAGGGGTAGCTGAACTTGCCAGTAGAAGAAAGAGGGAGAGGGAGTGGACGAAACCCAGTCGTGCGTTGAAAGTGACGACTACAACAGAATCCTAAGGATAAGAGGTCACGAGGGGTGAGGGGGGGGGGTCGAAACAATAAGTAGATCTATATGGAGTAAATCTATATAGAAAAATAAGAATGTTAAAAATATAAAAAAACAATTTCTGGTTACTATTCCCCTACCACAATAATCAATTCTCTCACTAGACTATGGAAAAGTTTAATAGGTGGGGCGGGATACTAAATACGAGATTATAGTGAAAGAATTTTATGAGTTAGTAGTACTTGGCCTTATCTATCTTACAATGACAGGTCAACAAGTAGGGGGCCAAAATACTAAAAAAACCTAATATGAAATAATAATTCAGAGACCCGAAACTAATGCGAAATATTAATTCAGATCCCGAAAATGAAAACTAATACGATATATAAGAGTGCCGCTACGATACATAAATTCTAATGCAATCTAAATAAATGCTCGTACGATATATAAGAAAAAATTAATATATAATTTTTATATTTTTTATCGTTTCCTCTATATTTCCTCCTTCCCCCATCCCTTGCTAGTCCTTCCACCCCAGGTATCCTTCTTTGTCGTCGTTCTTTTCACCTTCTCGCCCACCTCGAGGCAGCCCTTCGGTCCTCCGTAGCCTCAGTACCCCCACCCCACCCCCATTCTATGATAGAATTGGCCGACTCCGCTTTCTATAGCAGATGTGCTAGGCCCCAGGTACTTGCTTTCTTATCTGATTGCTGCCCCATTTCCGTGATTTCTAGATTTCTTAGTGGTACCTCTGCTTTAGTTTCTCGTATATCAGTATTTATTTATTGATTGATTTTTTTGGGGGGGTGGGGTGGGATTCTGAATTAATTTTTCGTATTAATTTTTTCTTATATATCGTACGAGCATTTATGTAGTTTGCATTAGAATTTATGTATTGTAGCGGCACTCTTATATATCGTATTAGTTTTCATTTTCGGGATCTGAATTAATATTTCTTATTAGTTTCGGGTCTCTGAATTATTATTTCATATTAGGTTTTTTTAGAATTTTGGCCCCCTACTTGTTGACCTGTCATTGTAAGATAGATTAGGCCGAGTACCACTAACTCATAAAATTCTTTCACTACAATCTCGTATTTAGTATCCCGCCCCACCTATTAAACTTTTCTATAGTCTAGTGAGAGATTTGATGATTGTGGTAGGGGAATAGTAACCAGAAATTGTGTTTTTTTATATTTTTAACATTCTTATTTTTCTATATAGATTTACTCCATATAGATCTACTTATTGTTTCGACCCCCCCCTCTTGACCTCTTATCCTTAGGATTCTGCTGTAGTCGTCACTTTCAACGCACGACTGGGTTTCGTCCACTCTCTCTCCCTCTTTCTTCTACTGGCAAGTTCAGCTACCCCTTCCTTCCACAAAATGCCATGATAGAATTATGTGTCTCAACAACAAACTTTTGACCAATCCTTGTCACAATCACTCTTACCATATATGGAATATTACCCCCTGGGAAGCTCGGCTATTCATTTACCAGGATAAAAATGTTCATTTAGTCCAGAATTAGCCGTCGAAACGGCTTGAGCTCAACCGTCGGGGTCCTACTCATTCCTATATATATATATATATAAGCAGAATGGATCGATAAACACACACACGTACACACATTTTCACATCCACAAACACACCTGCAATCCTTCACCCCGACATACATGCCGTGTGCATATATGTGTACGCACACACATGCACACGGCACATCCACACGACACATCCCATCCACACACACACACACGCGAATATGACTTGTTAATCAGTACAGACGAAACGAAATACTCTGATAGTCTTTTTAGTCTTGAATGTTTCTTCATCCAGTCTCCGAAAGAGTTTTGATGGTCGTCCAGTTACCCTGGATCATGTTATCTTCGGTGGCTGGTCGGTGCCTGTATATTTGGTGAACAAAAGTGGAGAATATAGCTAGTGTCATATGGGCGTGGCTTACAAATTTCGTCTTCGAATGAGGCATGAGTTTGTATATAGTGAATCTATCCATATAAGCCATCTCTCGGTTTTGCAGAGTCCGCACCCCTTCGAACCATTGGCGTTTGTTTTACACTTCTCTACACTTCTCTTCTATCGACCAACTGATGTTATAATCAGTAGAGCCTCTTTCAGTTTCCATATATGGTTGGAGAACCTTTTCTCCTGTGGCGGAACGACGACCTATAATTGTTGTAGCGTTCTTTAAACTTTTGTTCCGTAAGACCGATGTGCCACTTGAGATGTGCCACTTGAGATGTGCCACTTGAGGTGTGCCACTTGAGATTGATGGTGCTCTTTGGGTTTGGTGATTTCATTAATACCTCGTAGACTATGGCTTCTGTCTTATACGCCCCATTTCTGACCCTACATGAGCGTCCGGCAGGGTTGGGTACTGGTAAGAATAGATTGAATATTAAACTAAATTTAACTTTCCTGTAACGGTGGCTAGGAGGAAAGTGTTTATCGACTAGAGCAAGGAATATTCTGCCGATGTTAGTCTTGGCGTTCAGTGAGAAGGAAGGCGTGAACCGAATCATTCATTGGGATCTAGTTGTCTCCGCATTTGCTGGAATAGTGTTATAGTTAATTCTATTCTTGAATTCATTTACTTCTAGGGCATTATAGATGAGGGCCGCTTTGTCAAATTTCTCTTGAGATTCTTCTGCTAATATTTTTCACGAGATTCTTAAAACACTATTTGTGGGTGGCATTTTTGTAGGAAGGTCTATCGTTTGGTTTTCTATAGGGCTTGTATTGGTTATTTTGTAGGTCTAATGTTACATAAACGAAGTTGACAGTGGCAACGTAAGATTCTATAGTTAATCTTAAGCCGAAAGTTTTGAAGGTTTGTATGGTCGCTTTTCTTAATCTATCTAATGCATGTCAGCTTTCATTGCGAGCTATTGCAAAGGTATCATTTCTGTATAGCCCAAAGCGCACAAATGTATATAGGGTGTTTAATATATATAGATACCGAAACATTCCAGACTAAAAGACTATACATATATTGGCGTGTTTATATATATATATATATATATATATAACCAAAGATTAATATAGTTCATTGATTATTCAACGAATACAATAGATTAGAAGCACTCGACAAGGATTTTCCTGGAGTATTTAATATTATTCAAAATATTAATAAATGCAAAATATTCTCATAATCAGTATATATATTTTATTATACATATTTCAAAGGTACTACAAATGGTGTTTAAGTACGTTCTCATCAGACAAAATATGGGATTTGATATGCAACATACCGCTACGGTTTTGATTATTCAATTCCAGTATTGCCAATACTGGAATTGAATAACCAAAACCGTAGCAGTATGTCGCATATCAAATCTTATATTTTGTCTGATGAAAACGTACTTAAACACCATTGTACCTTTGAAATATGTATAATAAAATATATATACTGATTATGAGAATATGTTTCATTTATTAATATTTTGAATAATATTATATACATATATATATATATATATATATATATATATATATATATACACATATGTGTGGGCGTTTGTGTACATGCGTGTATATATATATATACATTGTATCTGGTTTAGTCGTAAGCAGGGCTTACTGGTTATTTGAAGCCACAGTCGCATCTTTGTTAGCTGTCCTTTACCATAGTCCTGGTTAGACTCAAGCTTTGTGAATGAAATTTGGTAGATGAAAACAGTAAGCTTTTAAGGAAATCTAAATTGAATGCAGTAATAATTACAGTTTATAAGCCTTGCTGTGACAATTTCAACAGCCGTGAAGTAGAATCCGTTGTTCACTCTGCACATAGAGAGAAAAAAACTAAGAGATTGACTATACCTGTTTTACTTCTAATTGGTGATTTATTTTTCGAAATGTACTCGTATCTTATTTGTCCACCAGCCGGCATTTGTTGCGTGTGCATATGTCAAATAACTTACATCCGTCAATCACAATCGAGCAAGAATTGGTAGTCAGGACCAAGATTTGCTAAGGATTTTAAGTGTCCGACTATTCACGAGTATGTAGACACCTTGACTAGTCTGGAAATGGAGATGACTGGGCTGGTACTTTATTTATTGACCCTGAATGCATGAAAGGCAAAATAATCCACAGAAACAGAACGCAGAAACTCGGAAAAATAAGACAACACTCTAACGACTCTAACTGATCGAATGCTTTTTTGTAGCAATAAACGTATTCATAATGCTAAAAGTGTGCTGTGATTGTTGATCCTAGTTTTAGGGAACACAAGACCGTATTATTGCCTAATTCCTATTCTAATACGCGAGTGTATCATCTGGTGGTGTTTGGGCCGTAAATTATTCCACCTCCAGGTATGATGCAAAGGTCTCTCACGTCGATTCATATACAAGGTTGTGTATTGAAGAGAATGTATCTACTTCTCGTAACCTATAGAGGCTCACTCATTGTCTAATAGTGTCTATTTAGTGTTATCTCCAAACGAATTTAAATATTGTACATATGCGTATATTTGAGGTGTGTGAGTTTCTGTGTGCAGTAAGAATTTTTTTCTATAATAAGACGCAATCGATTTTTTTTTGTTTTTGCAAAATAATTTCTTTGATGACATTTAAATCTGTGTTTTTCCACTTTTCCTCTATATCATAACGTTTATGCTGTAGATTTTGATCTTTGGTGTAATACTTTATGAATGAATACGTATTCCTATTTTGTTCCAACCTTATTGTCTTTTTCTAATATGTTTTTCTTCTATGTATTATTACTGTTTGGTAGTTACATGAGTTATCTGATATATTACATTACATTGAACGTATTCTTTGTGTTATATACATCCGATATATTCCTTATTAACCAACTCACACACGTACTAACAATTTACATATAGTTATTGTACCACCTTTTCAATATTTTTGTTTGTGTTCAATAAACCAATTCCCACCGTCATCGTATTCATATAGAAAATAGCCAGAATTAGATATTTACACACGTTATCTAACATTGTATTTTATTTGCACAGAACAGCTTAACAGTGGATCTATTTAGTCTATATTTTCTCATTGTTTGGTATGGTTTTATATCACAATGTAGCAACATTTTCTAACAATATTCCTCTGATATAGATGGCTATCTGTTATAATATTATTATAATGTTAGTATTTCTCACACAATGTTTCCAACGTTTAGACAATTATAAATAACTTCCATAATGTCTGTGTTTCATTTGCATCTCTTTCGTACACTGTATCCCCCAAATCCTGATCTCTAGCATTATTCCACAAACAACAGCTCCATAACCCCACTTATCAAAAAATAATAGTGGTAATTACTTCCACTCTAATATATCAAATTTTCACTACATTAAGCCAAAGTAATTTTTTTCACCATCTTCAGTAAATTGTAAAACTTTTTGTCTCCCATTTTAGACAACTCTAAAACTTCGAATATACGTAGATGTTCACCTATAGTAGATTTGTTTAGGATAATCGCACCCTTTCCATGTGAATACATATTTACTTTTAGTCATTTTGTAAATCGTTTTCCTACTATGATAGACCGGTAAGTTGATGGTTAGCAAAAACCGAGAATCTTATGTTTGTTTTCATCTACATTTACCTTATCATAAATCATAATCAAATCTTCCGATATGGTTAACTCCCGAATTCATTTGCATTCCAAAATGTGTATAAAGACTCTTATGGTTACTTAAATATAAATTAAGACGGTTTGACAATTATGTCAACTCTACATATTGTGTTTAATCCTTTGTTCATTGAATTATTCTTGTTTATATATATATATATATACTTGTTTATATATTGCACTCATAGATTGCACACATAGATAAATATATATATTAACATATGTGTGTATCCGTTTATATATTTAAAGGTTTTTATTCACATATGCATGTACATACACACATATGGGTATATCATCTATGCCTGATCTACTTTCCAACTTTGGACATTAAGATAAAGAGAATTGTTTGATAAAAATAAAAGTAAATATTCCATCATTCCCGACTAGAATCAAATGGATATGATTTATCTATGTATGTGTATGTGTATAGAGATACTTTTTGAATTATTTTATCTAACTATTCCTTTCATTACATATGAGCTGTAATATACACACACACACACACACACACACACACACACACACACACACACACACACACACACACACACACACACACACACACACACACACACACACACACACACATATATATATATATATTTTTTTTTCATTGGTGATTCCAATTACTAATAGTGTCTACCAGGCGCAAATCCAGGCAGAAGGAACAACATGAAATAAAGTGTCTTCCTCAAGTACATTCTGGATTTGCGACGGGTAGATAGTGTTAGCAATTAGAAAGACCAATAGAAACATAGTTTCCTTGGTCCGGTTTGTCGAGTTTCCCTCCACTCGTTAAGTGAATTAGGTCTGGGATCATGTCGATTATCTATTATATATATATATATATATGTAAGGTGGGTAATAATAAATATTACCACCTTACAAATATAAAATATAAAAATACCTCCATGTAAAATATAACAAGTATAATACAGAGCCGAAATATAATGTAAATGAAAATCAAAGAGTGTTTAAACTTTCAAATATTTAATCACTGATGACCGTTTCATCCTAGCAGAAGACCGGATTTATCGGAGTTGATAACAAAAGTCAAACAGAAATATAAAATTTGTCACAAGGACATTAGGAGGATACATAATATGGCAGGGTAGATAAGCATAAGCATAAAAATCTATATAAGATAACAGAGGCGGAAAAAGAAAAATGAAGAATAGGAGGAGATAAATGCAATAAAATTTAGGAGCAGATAAAACCAACAAAAATTAAGTACATATATCAACTCCGATGAAAACGGCGTTGGGTTAGGATGAAACGATTGCTACTGATTAAATATTTGAAGATTTAAACACTCTTTGATTTTCATTTACATTGTGTGTGAAGGCGTGTGGCTGAGTGGTTAGAGAATTGGATTCGCAATCATAAGGTTGTGAGTTCGATTCCTGGACCAGGTGATGCGTTATGTCCTTGGGCAAGACACTTTATTTCACGTTGCTCCTACCTGGAGTTGCGACCGATAGATAGTATTAGCAATTGGAAAGACCGACGGAAACATTGTTCCCTCGGTCCGATTTGACGAAAGTCGATCGACTCCTTTTGTGTGTGTGTATATATACGATTATTAGAAAGAAAAAATGTTTTTTTCCTTTTTTATTTCTTTCTCTCTTTTTTCTGGGTTATTATTATTATTATTATTATTATTATTATTATTATATATATATATAATAATAATAATAATAATAAATGTGAAGACTAAAATCCAAAGAGGGCTCGATAAGGATGAATATATATCAAATATATAAGAACCCTAGAGCAAATATTTATTAAAATAACATTAAAGTTAAGCAAAGAATCGCTGCTTTCGCCCTTAACGGGATCTTCGGAAGATCCCCTTAAGGGTGAAAGCAGCGATTCTTTGCTTAAACTTTAATCTGTTATTTTAATATATGTATATATATATATATATATATATATATATATATATATATATATATATATATATATATATATATAATATAAGATCAAAAGATGGTTAAAGGACTTCCATGTATTTTATTATGCGCATTTCAAAAACAAACATCATCATGCAATAATATTTGTGTTTTCATCAGATAAAACAGGAGAACATGATATGAAGGCTAAAAAACACTTGTGGATAGTTAAAACTGCACTATCCACAAGTGTTTTTTAGCCTTCATATCATGTTCTCCTGTTTTATCTGATGAAAACACAAATATTATTGCATGATGATGTTTGTTTTTGAAATGCGCATAATAAAATACATGGAACTCCTTTAACCATCTTTTGATCTTATATTATGTATACTCCAGTCCTACAAACTGTAGAGTGCTTCTTATCCGATATCTGCATTGCTTTATTGTACTACAATAAAACTCACCTCCTACATATATATATATATATATATATATATATATATATATATTTATATATATATACTTAAACAGTGTGGGCCAAAGGTCACATTCTATCAAAAATAAATTCATAATTTTTTTCATTATTAAAATATAATTTTTTTCTTTCAGATTAAAATTAATAACAAGATGCAGTTATAACATTCAATGTAAAGACTAAAAAAAATAGTTTTAAGTAAATTTGTAATGTTTTATTAATTAAGATAGGTAAAAAGTGACTTTTGGCTCACACTGTGTATATATATATATATATATATATATACATATATATAGTGTGTATGTGTCTGTGGTGTATGTGTGCGTGTGTATTCCATTTATATCTTGAATACTAAACCGTATTTTTATCTTCTTTACTTTCATAACATTGGAACATCTCGATGAACCAAAAGGTGGAAGCGACGAAAGTTAGAAAAGAAGCACATGCTATTCCACTGTTACCGAATAGTACAACGGCAACCGACGAAACGAAGATCGAAATACGATAGAAAACGATGATGAAAGACCTTTAAGTCCGCAATGTTTTATAACAGTAAGATAGTATGTGTGAGTGAGTGTATATTTGTTTGTGCGTTTGTGTGCATGTACCTGTTTGTGTGTGGGTGGGTGTACGCTTGTTTGTGTGCTTGTACAAAGATCAAGCGAATTAAAAAACGTCAGATCAAATGGGAGATAGGATGAGGAGGAGAAGAAGTACGATCTTTTACTGGGCTGCGAAGAACAGATTTTATAAAAGAGCAGAATATATAATTGACTAACCTTGGCCCACAGTATATTGATGGCATTTATTTCATTTAAACCCGGAGAGAGGAATGGCAAAATAGAATTTTAAATGATAAACTTAAAAGGAAGATGATTGAAAAAACATACAAATGCAAATAAGAAAATTATATATAAATAAAAATGGATAAAATATATGTGGAAAGATAGAGGAGGTAGAGCGAGGCATGTATATATGGTTGCATAGGGCAAAAATGAAAAAAAAATGAAATTGTAAAAGAAAGTAAGAAGGTAATATAAAAGAAAGATAGAAAGAAAGAAAAAGACATCAGAAAAGAAATACAGCCAGAGAGGAGTTGAAAAAGAAAATCAGGAAGAAATGATGATACAATTGAAACAAATTCGAATACGATGCATATAGTTGAATAAGTGTGTGTTACACAAGTGCGAGTGATAAATTTCTGACGAATCTAACGGACGCCATATTTCTTTTTATTTACATTTATTTTTATCACCTTCGTAAAAGGAATAAATAGGTAAAATAGTCATTATTTCCTTCTAAAATTACTATATTGGGCGTATGGATACCAAAAGACTAATTTGAGTATAGAATATAAGATAAAAGAAAATATTTACTACTTATATTTATACAAATATATGTGTGTTTGTGTGTGTGTGTATATATATATATATATATATATATATATATATATATATATATATGTGTGTGTGTGTGCGTGTGTGTGTGTGTGTGTGGGTGTGTGTGTGGGTGCGTGTGAGTGTGGATATGACCGCTTAAATCCTCCCTTAAAGTTCATTTGTTTTATCTATCCCAGAAGGACTGACGTCATAACTTTACAATCGACCAGATTTGATTTAAAAACGTAATGGCCTGTAATTCATTACCGTAATGTAATTTCTCTAACGAGTATCCACATCAGTCACCATTTTTATCCGAGTATATATTAATAGTCATTTTTTTTAAATTGACAGTTTGTTTATATTTCAATGTTAATTCTCCTCAGAAACATCGAATTAAAATGTGTCATCTTACTGTGTTAGTCATTTAGAATGATATCAAGTTCTGTTACTATTAAATGAATGAAGAATTATTTAGAAAACTTATGAATTGTGGCGGAGAAAGATATAATTAAGTAAAAAGGAAATAAATATATGTATCTAATTTCATAACGAGATACAATTTAATTTGTTATAATCTGTAACGCAATTACCCAGCAATTCCCAAATAGAAAGTTCAAATCTCGCCAGTAGAAATGTTCATTTTTAAACATAAATTTGATTTTATACATCTATATAATTTTGGTTAAATCTATTATTCATTGATTTTTGGTATATATGAGGAAAATTAAGTAATCCCCTACAAGGTGAAGACATGGCTGTGTGATCACAAAATTCCATTTGCAGCCAAGTGTTACAGGGTCTAACCCCACTACGATGTTTTAACATATTTAATGAAAGTGAGATTTGGTAGCCAGAAATTGTGCCGCAGCCCATCGAGTGTGTGATAGAGTAATCGGTGACTTGCAATATTTAATGCCGTCTTTGTTAGGTTCATTTATTCGAAGGCCGACATCCATTTTCTTACTTACAAAATCGATGACATAAATAATTGTGTGATGCCCCGTCCCTTCATCAGTGTCTAAGACTAGTACAATAGAAATATAACTCAGACAAGTGTTGAATCTGTCCAAAGCTTACAGACACATCTGGCTGTAGCTTATTCCTGTGAAGATTGGATTAAGCGACAGTGGAGATGTCAGTGCAGCAGCTCAGATTTAACTCTCAGCTACTACTGGTATTCATTTATTTAAGTTGATTAGACAAAGTGTCATACTTCAGGATACTAGGCGCCACTCGGTGCAAGGATCGAACGCAAGATATTATGACCGTGAGAGCAGCATGTTATACACTATGCTACCTTTTTTCAAAACATACTAATGTGATCGTGTAAATTAGCTGACACTAAAATTTTTTCACATAATTTTCCCTCACAACGAGATTATTTCTGAAGATAAGAGCGCATAGCAGCCCCCCTGTTTTTTCGGCACTCGTAAAAGGAAACGATGCGTAAAATAATCTCTTTCTTTCTAAAACAACTAAATTTAGCTGCATGAATCTTACTCAAGATAAATAGCAAAAACTTTATTTGAAAATCGGGTATATGTTCAAAAGATAAATTTTGCCTCTTTTAATTATATGAAACATGGTCGCAGACAAGATTCACCAGGAGCATATCACGAGGCCATGTATGCGATGTGCATATGGTATACATATTGCGTGTGAATGTAAATAATGAAAATACGATTTGGGTCAGAGCCGGGAAGACTGGAACGGTAAATTGAAAAGAAAAAGTAAAATGAGAAAAAAAAGATGTACAGAAACAAATAAACAACATTTAAAAAATAAATGTATATATCCCTATAACCATCTCAAAACCGTATTAAATATATATATATATATATATATATATTATATATATATATAACTTTGAATAACTTTGAAATGTTTTGGCCAGTATTGGTCCAGGCCATGTCTAACTTAATAGCACCACCTGGCGAAGTCTTTCAATTCAGGATTTGGGCACCATGGCCCATTCGAGAAGAGAATTACTGTTTGCGGAGACATATCCGGGTCTGGGTGGTTTGTCCGGGATTACTTGGAGGAATTTGTCCAAAGACTTCTTGAATTTTATGTGGTCAGTTTCTGTTTTGACGTGTCCTGGTGTGATGTTGAAGAGAGCAGGGCCAATTGAGGTGAAATAATTGTGCCGTATTGTTGTTATGAGTTGCGATTTAGATTTTTGTATGGGACGGATAGCACGGGGCCCAAGCCTTGGGTGTATCTTGAAGGCGATGCCAACATCATTTGGGCAGTGATGATGGAACATTTTCCACATCATGCAGATAATATAACGCTCACGGCGACGTTGGAGTGAGTAAAGTTTCAGCTTTTCTAGTCGACCCCAGTAGTCAAGGTGTGACATGCCATCTATCTTTTTCGGAGCTTCAAGTTTCATGATACTTTGTTTCGTGTGGGGAGACCACAGTGGACAACAATATTCAAGGTGTGGTCGGGCAAAAGTGGAGAAGAGAAGGATAATGGCGTGGGAATCTCTCGACTAGAAGATTCTGAGGATCCAGGAACACATTCTGCGGGCCATGTCAACTTTGCTGCTTATATGCGTGACCCAGCTTATGTTGCTGTCCACGGTTACTCCCAAGTCTCTGATGTTGTTAAATGCCACGAGAGTTTCCCCGGAGGGAAGAGAGTACGGGAGTTTCAGAGCATCCTCTTTTCCAAAGTGGATCAGTTCGAATTTGTCTTCGTTCAGTAACATGTTCTTTTCCGCCCATTGGGTAACAGCCAGTAGGTCTGACTGAAGGCTTATCCGGTCATCCACGCCATTGATGACCTTTTGGTCATTGATGACCAATTCTAATGTTGCTGTGTTTGATGATGTCAGTGATGTCATTAATATAGATGAGAAGTGGGCCCAATACAGTGCCTTGTGGGACCCCACTACTGACTTTGGCTGGGCTGGATTTGACTCCTTCGACTACAACATGTTGGGTTCTGTTTGACAGGAAGCTCTTGATCCACTGCAGCAGCTTTCCAGTGACACCAATATTGGACAGCTTTCTCAGTAGAATGTTGTGATCAACCCTGTCAAAGGCCTTGCTGAAATCAAGGTAGATAACATCAGTGTTGGAACCCTCTCCCAAGGCTCTCAAAATCCATCAAAATGATGCAGTAGCTGCGTCAGGCAATCCCTTCCATTACGGAATCCATGCTGGTTGCAGTTCAGCATATTGTTACTCTCAAGGAAGTGGGTCATTCGCGATCTCACCACTCTCTCAAATACCTTAATGATATGAGAGGTGAGTGGGATTGGACGGTAATTCACGGCAAGGGATTTGTTTCCTTTTTTGAAAACTGGGACAACAGACTGGGATAGAAGGTTTTCTGGCACATATCCAGCATCCAGTGAGTTCCGCCACAGATTGGCAAGAGGAGATGCAAGTTGGTGTTGACACGCCTTCAAGATACAAGCAGGAAACCTATCGGGACCTACTGCTGAATTATGCTTGATTTCCTTTATTGCCGCTAAGACATCAGGGGCGCCAAACGTTATGTCCAATAAGGTGTAATGGGGAGTAACATCGCCGATACAGCCCAGATCGGCCATATCAGGATTGCTGAAAACAGAGCAGTATTGTTTCTGCAGTATCTCACCCATGGTTTTAGCAGTGTCTTGAAGAGTGCCATTTTCATCAATTAGAGGGCCAACAGTAGAGCCAGTGATTTTGTGTTTTTTTGCAAATGAAAAGAACACTTTGGGATTGAGTTTGATCTTCTCAATGGCCCAGGCCTCTTCAGCTCTTCTCTGATTGTTGATGATAGACATCATATTGTTTTGGAGGTTATGTTTTTTAATCTCTAGTGATGAAATGGCAGTCAAGTTGATGTGTTGCTGCTGACAGTATTTCAGCTTGTTGATTTTTTTGTTAGTTCTCTTAATTTTCCTGATGAGCGTTTTTCTATTTCTAGGGATTCTGCTCTTAGATTTGTTTATAGTTCTTAATGGGGTATGTTTTGCACATATGTTTGTAACAGTGTCCAAATGTTTGCCAGGACTTTTTGATGTTAGTGGGTGTGTGAGTGTGCGTGAAGGACCAGTCGACATGTACAAGATCATGACTGATGGCTTCCCAGTTTGCATTGTGGAAATCCATAGCGTCAAACGGATGGACAGGAGAGATGACATTGGGTTTGTATATTGGACGGTGGAATCTCAGATCACAGAGAACCATGTCATGATCAGAGAGTAGAGTTTTCTCCACTGCAATATTGTGGATAGTATCAGTATGATTGCTGAAAATTAAGTCTAGGACGTTTTTGTGGCACCTCGTTGGTTCGAGCACCAGTTGGGACAGGAAGAAATATATATTTTTATAAATATATATATATATATATATATATATATATATATATATATATATACATATATATATATATATATATATAATATATATATATATATATAATACGTATATATATATGTGTGCATGTATATATTTGTGTGGGTGTGTATGTATTTGTGTATGTGGGCGTGAGTATATATATATATATGTATACGCATATATGCATATAAATATATATGAATATTTATCATAATTGAATATAAAAGAGAGATAAAAACAAATACATACATATATGTGTTCAAATCGTAAAGGACCAGATTCGCTATCTGGTCCCTCACGATTTGAAAACATATATGTATGTATTTGTGTTTATCCCTCTTTTATATTCAATTATGATATACGGCTCGGAAAAAATCTCTTTCCTAGAGCTATTTTATTGTAAGAGACTATTTTGAGTTTCTAACTCAGTATATACCTTTGATATATTTATCTATCTATTTATCTATCTATTTATGTATATATATTCATATATATTCAAAAGAAGCGAGCATGATTAAACTATGAAAGAAAGATAACCGGAAATCTTTGAGATTTCACAAACATGAAAACAACACTAACATACTGCCGAAACATTACACTCTATGATGACTCTTATGAAAACTATAACTACTATTATTATAAATATCATCAATGATATTATTTTGTGATATTCTGTATGTTATTATTGTTATCAATATTATTATTATTATCATCATTATTATCGTTATTATTATTATTATTATTATTATTATTATTATTATTATTATTATTATTATTGTTATTATTATTATTATTATTATCTAAAGCTGTTGTCATCCATTGAACTGTATAATAAAAACTCATGGAAATGCAAACTATAATAACATTGTTGAGATTCTGTGGTTGAGATAATGCATCAGAGCAGTACAGCATATATCTGGTGTTTGATTGATATTTTAATATTATTGGTACATTTGTAGATATGGTGATGTTTTGATTGTCTTTTTACGCGATATCTTTATGAGTGTCAAAGCGTAAAATTTATTTCATTATGTAAATATATATCACCACTCATACACGCACGCATGCATACGTACATTCAAATGGATACACATGCAAACACCCACACACAGAAACAACACACTGTAACGATTGTGTTGTTATTTCTGTTTACCTTTTTCATATATATATATATATATATATTTATTAAAATAACAGATTAAAGTTTAAGCAAAGAATCGCTGCTTTCACCCTTAACGGGATCTTCTGAAACTAACAATGTGACCTCTGCGCCGCTGAGGCCCTGGAAATACTCTACGCCACAGACCACATCTTAAACAAAAATTCTGAGGCAATTTCGGCTTGTAAACATAAATTGCACAAAACTTTCCTGTATTACAGCCCCACGTTATACCCTAACGGATAGTACGCTCTATACGTGGATATTTTACGTCTTGATGTGGGAGCTAAGTATATGTTTTGTTTATACCATTACTTATTTGCATAGGTAAGTATATATTACCCGTATGTTTTGTGAAGGTACGTATACCTTCTCGTACGCATATTTGATTGTTTATGTTATGGCGTATACTTTTATATATTCTGGTACATATGGTTTGGCTATGTGTATACGTGAGTTTTGCGTCTGTGTGAGTATGCAAGTTCGTACGTATGTAGGGTGTGTGTATATGTGTACTTCATGTTTTGGTTGACTTACATCTCCGAACATTCGTGTATTTACATGTAGGTATGTGTGTGCGTTTGTTATATACGTATTTATTTATTTATATACGTTTATATAATTATTTATTTATTTGTATACACGCATACACACACACACATATTTATATGTGCGTGGCTTTGTATACCTATGGTAAGTGTTTGGCGTATGCTTGTGTATGTACGTATTTGTTTGCGTGTATGTATTTATTTATTTCTATTACTTCTGTATTGTTTTTATTTACTTTGTCCTTAACTCTGTAGCGGAGATTCATTCGGTCTCCTAGTTAGAATTTTAGTCTGCGACTTCTGCTATACGATTTACGTGGTTTTGTCTGTTCGTGCTATTGTTCTCCATGTTCCACATATGACGTATTATCTTCGTTTCTTTCGTTCATTGCCAGAGAACGTCTCTATGAACCACCTAAGAGAACATTAGTCTACGACCTCTTTTATACCATAAACGTGGTTCTGTCTTTGCGAGTAATTGTTTTTCACCGCTCCTATTAATGGCGTATTATATTCGTTTTTTTCCCGTTCTTTGGCAGCGAACGTTTCCACGAACCAAAGTATCGTCTTCCTGTCTTCCTCCGGTTGCAACGTTTCTTGAAATATCCACTTCTGCGTTTACAGATTGACTTTGTTAGTTTCAGAAGATCCCGTTAAGGGTGAAAGCAGCGATTCTTTGCTTAAACTTTAATCTGTTATTTTAATAAATATTTGCTCTACGGTTCTTATATATTTGATATATATTTATCCTTATCGAGCCCTCTTTGGATTTATGTCTTCAAATTTATTATTATTACAATATATATATATAGAGAGAGAGAGATTGAAATGAGCGCTGGCAGCCAAAGTGTATAAAATATATATACAGTGAACATGTATGCATGTTAACATGCTACAAATTAAGAATTTCCCTGTGAATTGAAAAGAGGGAAATTTATGTTTTCTGGCATGTTTATATGCCTACATATTAAATATCTGAACATATGCGAACACCTTGGTGCAGTCACGACATTCTGTATATATATATATACTGGTTAGGAGTCAGCAAAACTACGTTTATTGAACCTGATGACCCCCACCCCCCGAGTAGCCCACACAGGAAGAAC
>OZ024741.1:63018861-63026361 GCA_964016885.1 Eledone cirrhosa | reverse complement strand
AATCACATATACAAAAGAATTATTAAACAGCACACAACCCTTTCTAATTCTTGATTTTACTCTGAATGTTTCGATTTCATCTATCGAATATCAACTTGAGCCATCATCCCTGGTATAACAGATTCACAAATTTGAGCGAGCACAAAAAATTTCAGCTATTGAATCACATCTGCAATGACCTAGACTTTGTGTTGTTCCTTACAAGTCTTCTGCATATGCTTTGAGACGAAACTCATGTTCATTGTGCCACTCTCCACGGAGGTGAAACAGTGTGACCTGCATGGGGTTCTTTAATATTGAAATGTTATTGAAATGATATTGAAATGACCAAACTTATAAGCATAAACCTACTTGACGATAGTGATCCAGTTTGCATCTATGTTAGTATACTCCCGAAGTTGATCTATACTGTATACTCCTAATTCCATACTTCTTTGATGCTATGACGAACTATTTATACGCATTCTTCTTGACGGTCCCTGGTGTAATATATATAAAAAAGAAACTGATCACGTTCCTCGAGGAAAATGACCGCCTAACTAGCACCCGGCATGGGAAGAAGCTGTCTTATACACCTGTTACAACACAATGGCTGGGTACTGAAACAACTGCAGGACAGCTGACGTGTGGACGTGATATATCTTGACTTTGCAAAGGCCTTTGACAAGGTCGACCACGGAATGATATGTCACAAACTACATAGACTTGGTATAACTGGAAAAGTAGGTGAGTGGCAGCATCATTTCTTAAAATACAGAAGCCAGATAGTTGCAGCCAATGGAGCTCTCTCAAAGGAAACATCAGTAATAAGTGGTGTGGCCCAGGGCACAGTCTTTGGACCACTACTGTGTTTGGTGGCTCTTTCAGACATGCCCACTGTATTACATACAACATCCCTCACTAGCTATGCTGATGACACAAAGGTAGCACAGGCAATAACAAACCCGGCTGATGCTGCCCTTTTACAACAAGATCTGGATGCCATATACAAATGGGCTAAGGACAACAACATGCAGTTTAATGCTGGAAAATTTCAAGTCCTACAATACCAGCCAGCAAACACAATCTCTACTCCTTGGAACGAAGACGGGAGAGATACGCAGTGATATACATATGGAATATCCTGGAGGGAATAGCACCAAACCTTTGCATTGAGAGCTGAACCAATCCCCGAACAGGACATCACTGTGTGGTGCCAAAAGTCCCGTCTTTCATATCTAGAGTAAGGAGCAGATATTGCAATAACCTGAGGTTCAAAGGCCCTCACCTCTTCAACTAGCTGCCAAGAAATTTGAGAGATCTGCCTGGTGTGGACGTGGATTCTTTCAAGAAACATCTTGACACTCTACTATACAAGATCCCAAATGAGACCACAGCACGATACGAAGGTAAGCTAAGGGCCGCAGCAACGATCTCCCTCTTACACGAATGGCCAACCAACACAGGCTGGAGATAGAACGTGTAGCAACAAGGGTGGTGCCCAGCATGTCCTCAGCCGGATGGCTGGAACAGGTAAAAGAGTAAAAGAGTATAAGAGTAAAAAGGTAAGCCACACACTCAGAGCCTAACAACGTTTTAACCTAACGCAAAATTGTTTGTGCATGGTTTATCGGCAGACAACAATCCCCTTGTGTCGGTGTTCCGTCTCCGCCCCCCCCCCCCCACATATATATATATATATATATATATATATATACATAGATACATACATACATACATACATATGATGGCTGCAAACTCTGCTAAGAGTATTGCAATTGCTTGTCAGATTACAGAAAATGGTGCACTTTTAGGCTACCGCCAGCCACACGGACCTGCAACAGATCCTGAAAAGGTTTTTTTAAGTGGGGAAAGGCCTAGCACTCGACCACTCCCACTCTCTGAGCATCGAAAACATTTCCCGAAAAGGAGAACTGGTCAACATGATCGGATGCTTCCGAAGCCGCAAATGTTTTTTTTTTCAGTTTCCTTCTTTTAGAAAGGTGTTGTATCAACAACTAGGTGCCTTTCTCTCCCAGGTGAAACAAAAAGTGCTATTTGGATGGCCGTTGACTCAGCTGAGTTCCTCCGCCCTTTGCCGGGTCTTGTATTTTATCCCGCAGGGTGTCCAAACATCACCCTCCTTACCTAGCAAGCTTGGTGGGGTTGCCCGTTTAGTCGCCGATGACCCGACCATGAGACAGGTTGTACTGGGTTTCATGTTGCCAATAGCACTCGAGAGTGACCTGGCATACATAAATACATACATACATACATGCATAATACATACATACATTCATACATGCATACATATATGCATGCATACATACATACATGCATGCATACATACATACATGATGATGGCTACCCCCTCGTTATCGAGTTTGGCCATTGCACGAGGTGAAAAAAAAAAATAATAAATAAAAGAAATATATAAATATATATATATATATACATACACACACATACACATACATATATACACACATATATATATATACACACACATATACATTAATAACAATAATAATAATAATAACAACAATAATAATAACGACAACAACAATAATAATATACATATACATATATATATATATACACATACACGCACACACATAAACATATCTATACACACACACACGATAGCACCTAACAGCGCTGCGATCGAATGTGGCTTTTTAGCCCAGCCAATGATCTAAAATGTCTTGCACAGAGTCGGCAACCAAAACATTCACTGAGAATAGTCGGCTGTGGTTGGAGTTCATGTACTTTTGCATGTCGCTTGAGCCCTCCTGCTGATTTACATTCTCTACCACATGTTTGGCAAGCATGATGAGTAGCATCTCCAACAGCAGCCTGGTAGTCGATCACTGGTCTTACTTTATGACTGCGAAGATGACTTTCGAGTCCAGCTTTGCTTAGGCAGAGTCTCGCACAGACGCTGCATGTTAGCACCATAGGAGGACCCTCGCCGTCTGGAAGTGCAGCAGCAATGCCCTTCCTCACATCCCGCTTTACTTTCTCGTGTGCGATTCGAGATGCCTCAAAGGCAACTTTTCCCTCATATACAGTTTTCTCCATTTATTACGATCAGCAGCAATATTTTCCCATGTATCAGCAGAGATGTTAGCGTCTTTGAAAGAGGCTTTCAAGGAATCCTTATACCTCTTTTTAGGTTTATGTGGCGATCGTTTTCCTTTAACCAACTCTCCATAAAAGAGTTGTTTTGGTATTCTAGAATCCTTCATCCTGGCAAGGTGACCACTCCAACGGAGTCGTTGCTTAAGCACAAGAGCTTCTATACTGTCACACATAGAGCTTTCCAAAATCTCGACATCACTGATGTGGTCCCTCCAGTGAACGCCATGGATCCGTCTGAGACAGATCTGATGGAAACGCTCCAATTGCTTAAGGTGGTGTCGATATGTGACCCAGGTCTCGCAGGCATAAAGAAGACAAGAGAACACACATGCCTTGTACACCTTTACCTTTGTCCTCCTGCATATGTCTCGCCGACCCCAGAGTCGCCTTTCTAGCTTTCCGAAAGCATCACTTGCTTTCCAAATCCTAAGTGAGATTTCACTGTCAAGGTTGCTGTATCGATTGACAGTGCTTCCCAGGTAGATAAACTGATCAAACCACTCCAAGTCGTTTACCATACACATATATATTTGGTTCAGTGTACTGCTTACCAGGGGCAGGTTGGTACATGACGACGGTTTTCTTGAGACTGACAGTCAATCCTAGGGCAGTGCAAGCGTCAGAAAATGCATTCAAAATGGGCTGCATATCACTCTCTGTGTGCGCTACAAGATCGCAATCATCTGCATACAAGAGGTCTCTTATGATTGATGTAAATACTTTTGTCTTTGCAGCAAAGCGCCTGATGTTAAATATGCTGCCTGAGTTTCGATATCGGATGTAAACACCATGCTCGCAATTCCTGAATGCAATACAGAAAACCATTGCAAAGTATATGGCAAACAGGGTCGGTGCTGGAATATCCCCCTGCTTCACTCCATTTTTTACTGAGATAGGCTCCGACATGTTACCTCCGACATTAACCCAAGCCTTCATGTCGTCATGGAAAGACCTAACTAAAGCAAGGAACTTATCAGGGCAACCAAGTTTCTGGAGAACCTTCCATAATGCATTTCTGTTAACAGTATCGAAAGCTTTTGTCAGATCGACAAAAACCTGATACAGATCCAAGCCTTGTTCCATGCACTTCTCCTGGAGCTGTCTAGCTGAGAAGATCATTTCAGTAGTGCCGCGTCCAGCACGAAAACCAGATTGACTTTCAGGAAGAACACAATCTGCAATGTGTGTCAGCAGACGATCCAGAAGCACCCTACATAAAACTTTCCCTACGACAGAAAGCAATGATATACCTCTGTAGTTCCCACAATCATTCCTGTTACCCTTTCCCTTGTACAAGACCACCCTTACTGCATCTCTCCACTCCTCAGGTACGGATTCATTAGCCCATATCCTGCCAAACAAAGAGTGAAGATGTTGCAGGAGTCTCTCACCACCATATTGTAGGAGCTCAGCATGTATGCCATCCATACCTGGAGATCTTCCACTGTTCAGCTTCGAAATAGCCACTGCAACCTCCACAAGCGTCGGAGGTTCTGCGAGAGCTACTTTCACAGGACTTTCTGGAATGAGATTGAGGAAATCTTCACTGACAACAGACGGCTGATTCAAAAGATCATCAAAGTGCTCTCGCCATTCTCTTCGTAGAATTCCTTGTGAGTCACGAAGAAGTTCTTTGCCATCCTTGCTGCGAAGCGGTGTCACCATAGAAGAAGACGGTCCATAAACCTCGCGCAAGAGACTGTACAACAGCTTTGTGTTATTGGAATCTGACGCAGTTTGTATGTCACCAGCCTTCTCACCCCACCACTGATCCTTCATCTGAGAAAGACTCCGCCTAACACGTGATTTTACATCCTTGAGTTCCTCATGCAACGTATTCCTCTCCTGTGGTTTTGCCGTCAAGTAGCGTGACAGAGCACGCCTCTTATCAGCCAACAAGTCTTCTATATGTACATCATTCTCATTAAACCAGTCCTGATGTTTTCTCTGCACCAATCCCAGAACACGCCTGCCTACATCATAAACCTACTTTTTAAGGGTCGGCCAATACTCACCAAGATCTGCAGCCTGCATTTCTTCTTCCAATGTCCTCTTCACATTTTTATCCTTAAGACGAGCAGCATTCAATCTTTTGGGCAGGGCAACACCAGGAGCCCGGATTTTACGTTTAGTGATTAGTTTCACTTTTGCGCGTACCAGGCGGTGGTCCGTCCAGCACTCAGCTCCACGAAGAGCACGAACACACTGCCCATCCTGTCTGTCACGCATCTTGACTAGGGCGTAGTCCAAAAGATGCCATTCCTTAGATGCAGGATGCATCCATGTGGTCTTGAATTTGTTCTTTTGTTGGAACATGGTGTTGGTAACACACAGATCCAGCTCCTCACACATCTGCAGCAGGAGCATACCATTGTTGTTACACTTTCCCACCCCATGCCTTCCGATTACATTCCATGTGTTAAAATCCCTACCCACTCTAGCATAAAAGTCACCAAGCACGATGACTTTGTCTGCCTGAGGGATATTTCTTAAAACACCTTTCAAAGCATAGTAAAAGGACACTTTTTCTTCATCGACAGAATTCATAGTTGGAGCATACACACTCACCAGGGTCGCATATCTTCCTTTGTCCAGCGGAATTCTCATGGACATAAGACGCTCACTAATTCCTACTGGGAATTCTTCTAATTTATTCACAAGTACAGTCTTAACAGCAAATCCTACCCCAGCCTCTCTTCTGGTTCCTTCATCTCTTCCTTTCCAGAAGAATGTATATTCTCCACAAAATTCTGTAAGATGACCATCTCCAGCTAACCTCGTCTCAGATAAAGCCACGATGTCAAGATCGTAACGTCGAAGCTCCTTTGCAACAAGAGCGGTCCTTCTTTCAGGACGCTCCAAGGAATCCCTGTCAAGCAGCGTCCGTACGTTCCAGCAGCCAAGACTAAATGCCTTGTTTGGCTCTATTACAATGGCACGATGACGAACGGGCCCAGGCTGTGATAACCTGGGGCTCCTGCCCTTATTGCTAATTATCTTTTTTGTTCCAGAACCTAAATTGCCAATTATCTCTTTTATATTGTTCTGGAACATCATTGAATTGGGAAAAAAAAAAAAAATAAAATAAATAAATAAATACATACATACATACATACATACATGGTGGCAGCCAACTCGTTTTCGAGTATGACCACTACTTTATATCCATGTAGGAGAACCCTACCGATGCGCTGAACGACTGTGACTTTTTAGTCCAGCCAGCGACTTGAAAACTCTGGTACAAACACTACACTTGTGACAATTATTGACACATAGTGCTGGGCCCATGGTACCATGTGACGACAAGTGCAGAGAGATCTCCAGATATAAAGCAATGCCTGTGCCGTGAAGCTTTTATAGTGAGCAAAGCACTGCACAAAGCCAGTCCCACTCTCTTAATCAAGATGATATTTACCAAAAAGAAGAACAAGTCAATATCATTGGATACCATCAGGGTTGCAGGTGTTATATCAGAGTTTTCCTTCTCCTAGAATTCTGCCTTGACAAAGGCTAAGGGGTCATCTCTCCCGGTGATTTTGGATGGCCATTGAATCTTAAGAGCTCCTTTGCCCTTTGACAGGTTTTGTTTTTAGTCCTGCAGGATGTCCAAAGTCACCCTCCTCACCAAGAAACCTTGGTGGGGTTGCCAGTTTAGTCGCCAACGACCCGACCATGAGACAGGTTGTACTGGGATACATGTTACATGTAGCACCAACTGGTGACCTGACATACATACATACATACATACATACATACATACATACATACATACATACATACATACATACATACATACATACATATTGAAAAATCAAAACGTATTCTACTTCAAAAGCATTGTGTTCAATCATGAAATCTTATAGTCTACGATCATATTTACGATTCATGTTAATCACATTTTATCTCCTCCAATATATTACTGTAATGTATATTCATAAAGACTTCGTCCCACTACACCGAACATTTCCAGCAATATGTCTTACTCACCTTCTCTGATTTTATTTTATTCATGTTAAAAAATGAAAATGAAATGCGAGTTAGTGCTTTTGACGAAGCTAATCTATTCTTATCCGCAACTCACTTCTTAAAGGCACGTGAATCTTCGAATTTGCAAAATAGTTCGGTTCCTAACTTTAGATTGTACCATATCACCGGGAGAGATTGTCAAGACAGAATTCTAGGAGAAGGAAAACTCTGATATAACACCTGCAACCCTGATGGTATCCAATGATGTTGACTTGTTCTTCTTTTTGGTAAATATCATCTTGGTTAAGAGAGTGGGACTGGCTTTGTGCAGTGCCTTTGCTCACCATAAAAGCTTCACGGCACAGGCATTGCTTTATATCTGGAGATCTCTCTGCACTTGTCATCACATGGTAC
>OZ024741.1:62943861-63008861 GCA_964016885.1 Eledone cirrhosa | reverse complement strand
AAACAAGTATATATATATATGTGAAGGGCGTGTGGCTGAGTGGTAAGAGAATTGAATTCCCAATCTTGAGATTGTGAGTTCGATTCCTGGACCGGGCGATGCGTTATGTCCTTGAGCAAGACACTTTATTTCACGTTGCTCCTTCTACCTGGAGTTGCGACCGATAGATAGTATTAGCAACTGGAAAGACCGACGAAAACATTGTTTCCTCGGTCCGATTTGACGAAAGTCGATCGTCCTTTCTTCTTCTTCTATATATATATATTTAATATAGAAATGGCTTCTACAGGAATATAACTGTTTCATTCAGGAAAAAATCACCAGGAAGCCCTGATGATTTCTCCCAAATGAAACAGTTATAGTCCTGTAGAAGCGATTTCTATATTAAATATCTATACGCTGCTATGTATTGAGTACCTTACTTACTGTGGTTTCCCCCGATTGAACCCGGGATAAACGTGAATGGGTGCATGTGTGTGTTTAAGTATGTATGTCTGTGTGTATGAGCGCGCGTGAGCACACACGCGTCTGTATATCTCTCTGTATATATGACTATGCATGTCCATTAATAGGCCACACAACGTAATAAGACTTACTACTGCTGATGCTCTCCTCTCATAGACGTATGTACATAAATCATATCGTAATGTCGTTTCATTCATTCAATCATATCTTCCCATCATCATTACAATGTCACCAGTTATATTTTCACTGCTACTGAAGTTGCCCTTATTTTAAATTCAATATTATTCCCAACACTGCTTTTTTCTATCCCTTATAGCACTTTGTACTATTGTTTTTATGGAGGTTTTGTCTGTTTTTTCTGTAAACAAATGTATATTTACAAATTGTGTTGAATTGTGATTTAATAAAAATGAATATATTGCATCAACCAAAATCGATTTTTATTTGTTTATTTCTTTCTGAAAATGTTCTTTTTATTCTTTTACTGGTTTCAGTTATTCGAGTGCACACTTTAACAGTTTACTCCATAATATCGATAGTACAGCTTAGATATTAAATGAAAACATATACTATATGATTATATACAACATACATATGATAGTTTTGGTAATCAAAGATTTATTTTTAGTTGTGAATATAAAGATGTTCTTTTTTCTCATTTGCTCTGTGAACATGTCACAGATTTCTCAGTAGTTACTTGGCATGCCAGACAACTGTTTCAAGATTCGTTAATATCTCATCAGCGGCATGTATGTAACCAGTATCCAGATGAAAATCGACTAGAGCCTATATAGATTGTGATGAGCATTTTTTGTAGATGCTCAATTGCATATAGTAAGACCTTGGCTTTTTATAATTAATTGGGAGTAGTACTATGGCAGAGTTACGCATAGTAGAGGTGTACATGGAAGTATACACTATATGTTAATATAGGATAAACATATGAGAGCTTCACTATCAAAAATATTTTTTCGTTATGAAATAAATTATTTTTCTCCATTTTGCTCAGCGAAAAGGTGACAGATATTTCAGTAGCCATTAAGAATGTCATACATATGTTTCAAGATTCGTTGCTATCTCATCAGTGACACACTCATCCGGTACTGAGATGAATATAGAGTAGAGCCTATATAGGCTATTGTAATAAACATTTGCTGGAGATGTTCATTTGCATAGAGTCAATATTATCGTCTGGAAATACTATTTGTACATAGTGTGAACTTGGCTGGTCATAATTAACTAGCATAATTCCGTATTCAATTCGCTGGAAAATATTGCTTAGACCTGGGTTATCAATAGTGATGAAGCCGTCACATCTGCTTTTAATCATAGGCGTACATTAGTGAATGCGTGGTTCCTTTTTCATATAGTAGTGTATGGTTTGAAGAAGTGTCAGCTGCCGCTCTGAGAGATCGAGCATCTGCACACATAGACAAAACAACGTTGAATTGAGTAAATTATATTGTTCACATAAAGTCACAGAAGTGGATATAAAAGTGGATGCCTCCCTTGAGATACAAATGATACAAACAGACATGATTTAACATTTATTCCTTTTGATCGAGGTTGATTAAAAGCATATTTGAATTGAAATTTCTTAAGCTGAAAATGTTGTCTCACATTAAAGAAGGAGTCGCTTTCATAACATTTTAAAAGACCTATAAATTTATGGAGACGAAATCCCGACACAGGTGTGGATCCATGATGTTATTCAATAATTATCAGTCATGGATATCTGACCCAAATACTTGTAAAAAAACAAGGTCCTGTATTGTATTTGTTTGGTAAAGGATGTAGAGAGCAAGAATGTATGAAATATAGGCACAGTTCTATCAGTTTATTGATAGAATAATCAGAGCTTTATATCAAATTATAAAATAAGAGGAAATAACAGACACATATATATATACCTATTTTTTCTCACTTGCTACAAACGAGCCTGGAAAGCAATCCTTTCCATGAGGTGTTCCCGGATAAGCTGATTTGCCTCACAAGGATGACGCATATCTGAAATGTACAATTGTTGAATACGGATCAGGGCAACTGTACAGTCGGGATTTTGAAGAGAAAATAGGTATATATCTGTGTCTATTATTTCCTCTTATTTTATAATTTGATATATAGCTCTGATTATCGAGTCAATATAATTATTTAGATTATTTTGTCTCTTCCGATCATCGAGCAACATAGTTAATAATCGTGTCTGCAATATATTTCGAACCTGATATCAAAGCATACAGCTACTATCGGTAGTAATTTCAGTTTTTTATTTTCCATCGTACTTGATATAAAAACTAACTGCAACAGCATAATTCTGAAGGCAGAATCATAGGATAGTTATATTCCAATGAGGAGACAATAGATTCTGGAAAGTATTATATTATTATTTATAAATGTCTGTATACAAAGGAGGTAGTCAAAACAGTTTAATGTTATTGAAAGCATTGTCAATAAAATCATTTAATTGATTGGCAGGCCAAACAATGCGTATAAAAAATTAAACGTGGTGTTTAATTCATAAACTTTTCAGTATAAAAGACTCTCAACGTGACGTTTTCTTACGGTGTTGTTTGTAAACTAAAACTGTTGTTATATCTGTGTCAAATATATCTGAAAGTGCATGAAGGTAAAACCATTTATTTAAGTCTAAAATTGGGATTAAATTCCAATAAATTAACAGATAGAAATCTTTCCCTTGTAAATCGCAACACGTTTAAGAAGGAGTGAATCATTGTGGTTTTGAAAAGTGTTCTACCGATTCTAACGTGGGGGCAGTTCCAGCGGCTCCTCATAAAAGGAACCGTCTCCAATTGAGTCGGCTGGATCCCCAAGCAAGACTAGCCGAACTCATGGATTGTTATTCAACCGTCTTCTTCGGTGTCCAGCCCTGGTTCTCCTGCCGTTTAGTTCTACTCGTACAATATATCCAACAATTCCTTCCGGAGGCATTCTAACCATATACCCGTAGTAACGAAGCTGTAATAACTTAATTGGGAGGTGTAGCGATTCTACCTCAAGTGACTCTCCCGTCTCCGAGCTACGCTTCTTATCGAGTAACCTTACTTCAAACACCCATCGGACGAACTCCATTTCGGCCACTTGTATTCACGATTGTATTCCTTCAGTCATTCAAGAATATAGGCAAGAGTTGGCACGAATAACGACTTGTAAATAGAAAGTTTAGCTTTTGTACCGACATCCCTTCTGATGGACGAATGTTGTAGATGGCGCATCATTGCAGCAAATCATGATGTTCTTGTACTTAATTCAGCCTCCGGAATTCCATCACTCGGACCCGAGATACGTGAAACTCTCCACGTGCTGCAGTGGAATTCCAGTCACATATAAAAGTGCACTGCACAGGCGTCTTTGAGAGGCGTGTGTCTCTGTCTTCACAGCACTGATTTTCATTCCTCCATGCAGCACTCGGCATCAAACCTATCAAGTGCTTGTCAGAGATTACCTTCTGACGAGTTAAGTAGTACACATCGCCCATAAATTCCAGCTTACTGATCCCACACTCACTTGTGGGGATGATACTTCCAACTCGACTGCGCATACCAATCATGTTTATGAAAAATCAAACAGGAGATATGACAGTACGCACTCATGCTGGAGTCTGACACTCACATCGAATGGTTTCGATTTACAAGCAATTATCCGAAAACAAATACTAGGGCATTTCTATTGAGACATCAGGGCAAAAAAAGTTATCCATCGACCCAAGCCACTGCAGAACCACCATCTACAGAAGGTTCCAGGAAACGTGTTCGTATGTCTTTTCGAGGTCTACGAAGCATGCATACACCTCTTGACAGTACTCCCATGATTTCTCAAAACTCTGCGGCAGTGTGAAGATATGGTCGACTGTGCTTCGTCCAGGGCAAAAACCGCACTGTTTATCAGCTCGCTTGGCTCACCATTATCCCTTCACCTCTTTGCCAGACACTGATTATAGCCTTTACCGGGGAGGCATATCAAGCAGATTCCTCGATTTTTAGAGCAATCTATCTTGTCTGCTATATTGCTAGCCTTTTTGAAAAGTGGGATTGTATCTAACGATTTCAATTGCTTCTGTGTCTTGCCAGAATTTCATGCTACCGGACAAACACAAGCCAACCAGAGAATACCTTCTCAATTTAAGACTTTAATCTTTTGAGGTATTTCAACCTCATCAGCGGCCATGCTACATCTAAGCTATTTAATTGAACGTATGCCCTCAACCTCCGAGAGATTAGTCAACGCACTGAAACGCACCTCATCTACATCAGAAGATGCTGTTGTGACCGACTTTAGGAGATCAGCGAAGTACTTTCTCCACCTCGCGACAATGGATCTCTCTGAATAGAGGAGAAGCCCAGGCGAGTTCGTGATAGCAGGTGATACCGGATTATTTGCTGATCTGAAGTAGGATTCCAGCGTCCTTCAATGTTTTAACTTTGGACACCTTTACTGTCTCTGGTGTAATTTTGTGACTCTGCTTGTACCTCATGTACAAGAACGATGGCTTATTTCCAAGCCAATATTTGTAGGCTTCTTTTTTGCTCGGATAGCGTCTTTTAGCTCTTGATTGAAGCAAAGGGCCCCCCCTGCCAGCCGGTCCCACTCCAGGTCGCTTTCATCCGCAACATTTTACAGCTGAAGCAGAAACTGCCAAGCCGAGTTATACATAATCTTACGTATTGAGTACACTGAGACGCAGCCGGTACTAGCAGGGAAAACCTATCTAGTCTCGTTAACCTCTTATTATATATACATATACATATATATATATATATATATATATATATATATATATATATATATATATATATATATATATATATATATATATATATATATACTCTTTTACCTGTTCCAGCCATCCGGCTGAGGCCATGTTGGGGCACCGCACTTGATGCTAGACATTTTATCTCCAGCCTGTATTGGTTGACCACTGGTGCTAGAGGGAGTTGGTTGCTGCCTCGCTTAGGTTTCCCTCGTGCCTAGCTGTGGGCTCATCCAGGATCCTGGATAGCAAGGTGTCGAGATGTTTCTTGAAGACATTCACATCCACACCATGCAGATCTCTCAGATCCTTCGGCAGCTTGTTGAAGAGTTGAGGGCCCTTGAAACCCAGGCTATTGCAATATCTGCTCCTTATTCTATATGTGGACGACAGGACCTTTGGCACCACACGGTGACGTCCTGTTCGACGGTTGGTCCAGCTCCCAATGCCAAAGTTTGGTACCAAAGTAAACTGCATGTTGTTGTCTTCCACCTATTTGTATATGGCATCCAGATCTTGTTGTAAAAGGGCAGCGTCAGCCGGGTTTTTGATTGCCTGTGCTACCTTAGTGTCATCAGCATAGCTAGTGAAGGATGTTGTTGTATGTACTACAGATGGCACGTTTGAGAGAGCCACCAAAACAGTAGTGGTCCCAGGACTGTGCCTTGGGGCACCCCACTTGTTATTGTTATTTCCTCTGAGGAGGCCCCGTTTGCTGCGGCTGTCTGGCTTCTGGCCGTTAAGAAGTCGTGCAGCCATTCACCTACTTTTCCAGTTATGCCGAGTCCGTGTAGTTTGTGATATATCAGGTCCACACGTGAGCTGTCTAGCAGTTGTTTCAGTACCCAGTCGTAGTAGCAGCTGTGTAAGGCAGCTTCTTCCTGGGCGAAAGCCATGCTGCGTGCTAGTCAGGCGGTCATTTTCCTCGAGGAAACTGATAGTTTTTTCTGATGACTCGCTCCATGATTACAGATATGTGACGTCAGGGAGACTGGCCCATATATATAAATATATACGTATATATATATATATATATAAGTTGTAATATAATGAAACGAAATTTCATTTCTCACTCTTAGTACGGCACTTACTTAAATGTAAGTATGTATGTATACGTACATACATATATGTATACAGACGCACAGTAGCATGCATATATATATATATATATATATATATATATACATATATATACATACAGGTACACATATATATATATACGTATCAGTTTAGAGGACGTTTATTATAACGCCCGCTTTGTCCGTTTGTAAACAAACGGACAGCCTGATTTATGCCGTACGGTGTTAAGGCAACCACGTCACCTTTTTGTTCAACACTGGCACAGGAACGATGTACTAGTTTCAAGCTTCTTAGCTATCATCAGCACCGTATACCCTTCTGCCAGATGGTTGAACGTTCGAAAGTATATACTTTCCCTATGAAAATTAACGGCTGAGCAGCCTAATTTGCATATCGAGTGAGTTCAGTCGGCCAGGCGTACCTAAAACGATAAGTTGTAATATAATGAAACGAAATTTCATTTCTCACTCTTAGTACGGCACTTATCAGGCTGTCTGTTTGTTTACAAACGGACAAAGCGGGCGTTATAATACGTTATATATACGGTGCTGATGATAGCTAAGAAGCTTGAAACTAGTACATCGTTCCTGTGCCAGTGTTGAACAAAAAGGTGACGTGGTTGCCTTAACACCGTACGGCATAAATAAGGCTGTCCGTTTGTTTACAAACGGACAAAGCGGGCGTTATAATAAACGTCCGCTAAACTGATACGTACATATATATATGTGTACCTGTATGTATATATATGTATATATATATATATGCATGCTACTGTGCGTCTGTATACATATATGTATATACGTATACATACATACTTACATTTAAGTAAGTGCCGTACTAAGAGTGAGAAATGAAATTTCGTTTCATTATATTACAACTTATCGTTTTCGGTACGCCTGGCCGACTGAACTCACTCTATATGCAAATTAGGCTGCTCAGCCGTTAATTTTCATAAGGAAAGTATATACTTTCGAACGTTCAACCATCTGGCAGAAGGGTATACGGTGCTGAAGATAGCTAAGAAGCTTGAAACTAGTACATAGTTCCTGTGCCAGTGTTGAACAAAAAGGTGACGTGGTTGCCTTAACACCGTACGGCATAAATCAGGTTGTCCGTTTGTTTACAAACGGACAAAGGGGGCGTTATAATAAACGTCCGCTAAACTGATACGTACATATATATATGTGTACCTGTATGTATATATATGTATATATATATATATATATATGCATGCTACTGTGCGTCTGTATACATATATGTATGTACGTATACATACATACTTACATATATATATATATATATATATATATATATATATATATATATATATATATATATAGAGAGAGAGAGAGAGAGAGAGAGAGAGAGAGAGAGAGAGAGAGAGAGAGAGAGAGAGAGAGAATAAAAGAGAAAACACAGGCAAGCATTAAAAAAGGGATTTTATCCAGGTATTTACGACCATTTCATTGGTAAGCGCACCTTAAATCGCTTTTATTAGTATAGAGAGAGAGGAAGGGACAGAAGCATTAGGAAGTAGAGGGACAAACGGAGATGGAGGGAGGGGTAAAGATGGAAGGATTCCTCGAACAGTTTTGATTCGTAGACTTGATGTCGTCAATTTACAGTGTAGAGAGTTAAAGATAATTAAATTGTTTATAGTTGGAGGGAGACAGAGAGATGGAGGGGGAGAGATAGAGAGATAAATATATATATATAAAAAAGGGGAAAGAGAAAAACGAAGTAAAAAAAGAAAACAAAAGAGGAAGAGAAGAAAAGAAGAAAACGAAAAAAGATAAAAGGAATGAAGGAGGAGAGAGGGATATAAGTATTGGTTACTGTGGGTAATTAAAGGGGTTAGATTCAATAAGAGGGTATGAGAAGCTGTCGGTTATGTTACCTTGAACTGTTCCACATTTTGAGTTCGAAGAATAAGTTACTCAACAATAAAATCGAAAGATCAATGTATTGCAACCATAGACTTAAAGAAAAACGTTCGCACTATAAGTGCAAATCGAACTCTTAACCTCCTACTGATACCATCTGACAAATTTTCTACCCTCTTATTGAATCTAACCCCTGAACCACGAACTGGTTTACAATAAGTAATTTTCTGCTTTACTAACTATATATATATATATATATATATATATATATATATATATATATATATATATATATATATATATATATATATATATATAAGTATGTACACGTACATACATATATGTATACAGACGTACAGTAGTATGTATATATATATACATACATGCACACATATTTATATGTACGTATGGATTCACCGAACATTTATTATAATGCTCGGTGTGTTTGTAAACAAACATCCCGTATTAAGCCGTAGTGTCTAGCAACCATCGTTGCTCGTTTGTTCAACACTCACAATTGAACGCTCTACTAGTTTCAAGCTTATTAGCTATCGTCAGAAAAGTATACCTTCTTGCCAGATTGTTGAACGTATATACTTACCTTATACATTCTATCGTAATGCATATTAAAATGTTTCATTTTACCCGTTTATCGTTTTCGGTGCACCCGGCCGATTAACCCACTCGATATGCAAATTGGGCTACTCAGCCGTTAATATGCATAAGGTAAGTATATACGTTCAACAATCTGGCAGGAAGGTATACGTTGCTGACGATAGCTAATAAGCTTGAAACTAGTACAACGATCCTTTGTGAGTGGTGAACAAACGAGCAACGATGTTTGCTAGACACTACGGCTTAATACGGGATGTTTGTTTACAAACACACCGAACATTATAATAAATGTTCGGTGAATCCATACATACATATATATATGTGTGCATGTATGTATATATATACATACTACTGTACGTCTGTATACATGTATGTATGTACGTGTACATACTTATATTTAAGTAACAGCCGTACTAAGAGTGGGAAATGAAATTTCGTTTCATTTTTTCCGTTTATAAATATCTCTATATATATATATATTTATATATATATATATATATATATATATATATATATATATATATATATATATATATATATATATATATATATATATATTAGAAAGTGAGGTTTTTTTTACAAAATGAAAAATAACCGAGGTGTCCTACACGAGTGAAAGTATAAAGAAAAAGAGATGAAATCGAAAATGCAACTGGAGACTTATTTTAAAAAAATATATATATATTTATTTGGTTCCTTTACCGGTTTCGCAGTTCTTCTGCTTTTCAAAAGGTGAGTTGAGATGGAGGGTCTGTGGTTTTTCTCACATATATATATATATATATATATATATATATATATATATATATATATATATATATTATTCAGAATAATAATAAATGAAGACATTCACTTAATCAAAATGTATGTTTTATTATATATATTTCGAAGGTACTGTGCTGTTTTTTCAGTACGTCCTCGTCAGATAAAATACATGAATGTCTGACATACCACAACGGTCTTGATGGTTCATTTCCAGTATTGGCAGTGATTTATTACAACAAATCTTAACATTTATATACCACAAATAATAACATGATGAACTTAAATTTAAAGAAGAAGAGGATGTGGAGCGAGATATGGGTATATGGAGTGGGTTAATATGAGGTAATGCAAGAAGAAAATAAATAAACAGATATATGCATAAATATTTAAATGAGTAAATAGAAGTATTAGGGAAGAAATATATAAAAGGAAAAGGAAGAGAGAAGAGAGAAGACGAAAGAAGAAATAACGACAAAAAAAAAAAAAAATAAATGAGGTGGATGTATAAAGACCGATGTTTTCAAATATTAAGTCAAATTGAGGCAACCAATTAAATAACATGAAATGTTTAATATCTTTTGTAATGTTTAAGCTAATTATACTTATATATTATATCAAAATTAAACAATATAAAAAAATATAAAAATATTTTCTATAGCCAACAGATAGATAGTTTAATTAAGTAATATATTCATTAAATATCTTGTTACAACATTTAAAAACATTTTTATCTTTAAAGCATATTTAAATAATTATTAAATATGTATAAAGATATTTATTAAAACATATGCATATGTCACCATCAGTATATATATTTTATATCATATTAAGATCATTTATTATCTGAATTATTCTATTTTCTTTATAAAATATTTTCAATTCATTGATTATCATTTCATTACAGGATTAATTTGTAGTTATATTTATTCTCAAAAGTTTTATTATTTCTAATTTACTTCTATAATTACTTATTATTATATATAGTTTCCCTTTAAGGATTACCATATACTATTAAACTGTATAAATCATGTTAAATATACTTTAGCAAGCTATTCAGACAGAACAAAATGATTTACGAAGAATCTAAACAAAGGAAGATAACTCATTCATCATATGTGAACATTTAAAACATTTAAGTATTATGAAAACCAAAAGATATTTCAAACCACAAATCAAGAAAATTCTAGTTAAACAATGACCATTCTAAATCCAAACATAGGATACTGAGACACATCATGAGATTAATTTACTAGATAAAAACGACAAACAATTTTTACCGGTAAGGCAAAACGTTATATATATAATTTTTTAAGAATACTAATAGTCAATATTTTTTCAAAATTTGTATAATACTTGAAAGTTTCTTCCAGACTTATGTTGACAGCTGCTAAATAACTCATTTTTCTTATTAACTAAATTACCATAGTTTATCAATAGAGTCTCTAAATTGCAAAGATTACAATTTGGTGAAATGGATGCATTTCGGTAGGAATCAGAATTCTTCAACTTACTCCAAGAAATTGAGTATTTGATATTTTTTTTCCTTCAAAGATCATATTAATTGTGAGAGTCATGTAGAAAATGTTTTATCTGGATTAGAAAAAGAATGTTTATGATTGTAAAAGCGAAACTTAAACTTAGATGAAGTGGCACCAATGTAGTCATATGTATTATTATTATTAGTCTTAACCGCCGAGATTAACTTTGCCTTTCATCCTTACGGGGTCGATAAAATAAAGTACCAGTAATGTACTGGGTATTTGCTGGCCTTGTGCCTAAAGTAGAAACAATTATTAGTCTTAATGGTACATTTATACACTAGATTCTTGTCAAGGCAGTTATTTTATAAAGGGCATTCTGATTTCCTTCTACAGTTACAATTCATTTCGATGTTATTTTTATAACCTAAGCTATTCGTATTATTATTATTATTATTTAGAGGTGTTCTACTATTATTCGTATTTAAATTATTATTATTGTTATTCCAATTAACTAATGTATTATTATTATTGTTACTATCGCTAATTATATGCTGGGCCAAATTAAGATTTTTACTATTTATTTTTGCTATATTTTGAGCAATATTCATAGTTGTTGAATAAGAGAGTTTAACTCTGTGTGTCTATTGAAGATAGAGTAATACTTATGTGTTCTAGGGAAACATTTCTCCAAGGCTTTAAAAAATAAAAGGGGTTTTAATAGCTAAAGATGCTGGCGCAGCATACCAAATTATGGATCTAGTCCTTATTTTTCCCCAGTTTCTTCCTGAAGTTGTTTTTACAGTCAATTCCATTATTGTTATTATGAATACTGCGATTATAATTAATATTATTTTTTTCTATATACTAAATATTATTTTTATATCCTGCTTTATGTAACGCTTCATTATAAGATACTGCTTTACTATTAAATATGGATCTATTAGCAGATAATCTGGATATTCGTTGTTGGACACTGTTGACTATTGCATTTTTAACACTTTTAGGATGATTAGAGTAAAAACTAACATAATTTAAGTTTTCATTGAGTTTATAGAAGGGGTAATAGAGGCCTGAGTTCAAATTAAGAGTTACATCTCAAAAAAAATCTTTTATTGTTATTTTCTACTTCTAATTTCAAGTCATGATTTTTAAAGAATTCTATAATTATTTTCTTTACTCTATTTAATTCGCTATTATTATGTCTATCTACAGTAAATAATATGTTGTCTCTATATAAACCACCGGTAATATCCTGCAGTTTTCTATTTATCATATTAAGGATGAAAATTCCAACAACTTCGGTAACTTGCGCCGAATCAGACGAGCCCATAGTAATGTCAAAGTTCTCCTGCCCATCACATCTAGTCCAAAAATCACTAATAAAATCAATCAAGGTTCGCCTTGCCGTTAAAATGATATTTATCTCGTCAATAGATAGATCCGTGTGTTTATATGCATATGAAAGCGCCTTATTTAGTAAGTTAGGAGTTATTGAGGAATAATAACTCGCTATGTCCATTTGAATGAATTTATGATCTTTCTTATTTTCGATATTATTGAAACCATCTATGACTTCACTAGTGCCCTTCCATAGGTTAAGCCTTGACCTCAATTTTAACGTTTGCAAAATCCTAACTATTATGTTTTTACTAATTATTCCAAGATCTGATTTCGAAGGTGCAATAAGTCTTTCTTTTGTGGTCTTTAAAATTTATCCGCGGTTGCCTTGGTATGAAAGGTTCGGTCTTACGTTCTAATCCAAGATTGGTGATAATTTCAAATGCATCATTATTAATATCCAATAAATCCTCACTCGGGGCCTTTCTGTATTTTTTTCTCAATTCTTTTAAAATTAAGTCATTATATTTTGTTTTTTCAATCCCATATAGGTTGTTGGTTTTGTCTGATTTCACTAATATTTTATTTACTTTTTATGTCATTAATTTTTTCCCTTAGACCTCTAAGCTATTCTTGGCCTCTATATGTTTTTTTTTTTAATTTTATATTCCTTAATATATTAAATATTTCGTTTTCGAAATTTGCCAAGAGTTTGTTGTAAGGAGGACTTTTCCTAGATTTAAAAAACTATATTCATTGAGTAATCAATGAACCATATTAATCTTTGTCATGCTATATATATATATATATATATTAAGGATACTATTTATGGTTATGTATGTAATAAAACCTTTTATGGTAATATATTTTTTTTATACAACCCTAAATAGTGAAGGATAGTCATTAATTACTATCCTATTACCAGTAAGATAAATAGCTCAATGTAATAACATCAGTTGTTTTACAGAGCAGTTATATAGAGATTACAATAATCAAAGTTCAGTTTAAGTCATTTATTTGCTTACAATTGTTTCCTCCAAACCGAGGTTTGGATTCTTCGGAGCAACTATTTACTGATCTATAACATACTTGACCTCCTTTTCAACCCAAGAGACATATAAAACACAAGAGACATATAAAACATATGCGCATATTGATCAACAGTGGGGTGACATTCATCAAATGATATAGGATGGCAATTTACATATAGAGGTTACAGGATAAAAATAAAAATAAAAATAAAAATAAAAACAAAAATGAAAATAAATATAAGCATGAAGCGTTGGCAGTCTTTGAAGATAAAGCAAGAGGAAAGTTTAGAGTAGTCAGTGTATGAAACAATCTCACGTGTAGCATGCACGCGTGTCTTATTTATACATGATTAGAGTGCGCCAGAATGATATTTGCAGGATCAGGCAGTTGAAGCAGGCAATCGATCTTATTATGTGGGCTGAATTATTAAGTCATTTATTCGCATACATCTGTATGATATACAGTCCCGGAAGCAGGGAAACACCAAAATATCAAAAACTCTCAACATATTATAAACCTTATTCTATCGTAGGCAAAGCCGTACCACTGTCTTCGCTCACACCACCACTCACATAATCCATGAGACGCAATATATAGAACACGTGTCTATCGTATAATTCACGATGGTTCAGCATATAATCAAGTTATAAAGCGTATCTTGACGGTTCTTAATTAATAGATCATGTTGTTTAGATTCCGGAAGTGTCTGAATGACTAAGGGGAATTAAAGCGTAAGGGGAGGTAACTAGCTAGTTTTCTTAGTTAAATTTATTATCCTAAACTACATTAATGGTGATTCAAATACGTGCCTATCATATGAAGTTACAACTAATTTCTAGAGTATGTTTCCCATTTATAGGTTAGAGAGCTGTCCATTAAGAAGTACAAGGGTGTATATATTAGGATGATTACCTTCCATTAAGGGGTGTCATAACTGAACATTCTATAAGAGGAGTCAGACTCCCAAATCACTGTTCCATGCAAATGTAATATAACAGTAGGACCTGGCATGGTCCCACTATTGTATATGACACCCGGTAGGCTCTGGATCATTGTATGTCTGAATCTCCAGTAAATCTGAATACCTTCGGGATGGTCCGGAGATCAAATTTCTCATATAGGCACTAGTCTGGCCATCAAGCAATAGAATACCCCCATCTCATATATAAATTAATTAGGTATCACACCTACAAGTTAGAGTGGAATCTATCAATAGGTACTAAAGGAGTTCATATCATGATGATTACAATCTGGAGATTAAATCTCTCATACCAGGACCCCTGTCTGGCCACCAAGCAATGTACAAACTCCCATCCCACATATAAATCAGGTATCCCATCTACAAGTTGGCGTGGAGTCCATTAATAAGTACTAAAGGAGTTCATATCATGATGAGTACAATCCAATATGGGGTGCCACACCCGGCCAATCTATAAGGAGAGTCAGACTACATAATTAATTATATGGGTCTCACTATCAGTAATGGTCTTATTATCATACATGACTCCCGGCGAGATTCAGGTCGTAGTATGACTGCATCCCCGGTGAATTCACCAGGGTGGTCCGGTGGCCGGTTCTCTCGTCAAAAGATACCGATCAGGTCCCCTGGCAACACAGAGACTCCTAACTCATGCATCACCTGTGCATAATTCATTGAACTGATCGTTTACAGTATATATTCACATAACAATACGATTATCTATCTAATCATCAATCTATCTCTTGGTGGCAATCCATGCACAGGATTATGTTATCGCAACCAATACCGTGTTCCCGGTTTATACTAATCTTATATTTGTGCAATGCAGTTTAAGTAGTCCACGGTCGAGATATCAGAATTATAGGTATAAGGGGGTATTCCCAGGGTAGGTGGTACTAAAATGCTGTCAGTATTATCCTTAGAGTATATAAATGGGTGTGGATGTGAGGTGTAAGGTGAGCTACTGATGTTAATTGCCAGGGGTGGTCCCGGTTCCAGTCTGACATTATTATATATAGGGTTTTAAGTTTTGGAATGAGTGTCGGAAGCAGTGTTAGCAAGTTGCGAACACTTCTGATTTTTTATTAAGGAGATTATGTTTAGAGAAGATGATAGTATGGGTCTCAAGTAGACAGAGGTTACAAAATTTATTAGGTGGTTTGTACGATGTTGCACTACCTACCACTTCCCATTTAAGTGTATATATTTTATTTTTAGTTTTTAGATAGTGTATGTAGCTAGATAGTGAAGTGGAGTTGGCTAGACTGTGTTTTTTGAAAGAGTGGATGTGCGAATTGTATCTAGTTTTGAAGCAGTTAGAAGTAGAGCCTATATAGGTTTCAGAAGAGTTGTTAGTTGTGACTGTACATGAGTATATGATATCCTTGGTTAAGCATTTTTTATCTAAAGGGCAGGTTCTACTTGATCTACAGTTACAATTACTCTGGGTGCTAGTCTGCCGGTTACTATGCTGTGTAGAAGTTTGGATGTTAGCTATAGGGTTATGGTTATGTGGGTTGTGGTACGCAGCGTTAATGTTTACACTAGTGCTATTATTATTATTTCCATTGATATTACGGTTAGTTGCTATAATGTTACTTTGAATGTTATTTTGAATGTTATTTTGAAGGTTTATCGACTGTTGTGATTTAGTTTGTTGGAAGTAAGAATTAATTTTTCTTTTATTGGTACTAGCTATGTGGTATGCTAAGTTAGGCGTAGTAAAGTATGAGATCTTAATAGTGTTTTTGTTTAAAAGGCCGTGGTACCTGTGGCCGGATGGGAAGTGTTTATCTAGTAGTGAGAAGAGAGCCCTAGGTAGGTTGGTAGAGACGTTTAAATTGAAAGGAGGGTTGAAAAATGTATTATTTCTTCTTCTATTTCTGTTTTTTATGTCTGGTGATTTGTTTCCTTTAATGTTCCTATGGTAATTTCTGTGGTGTGGGTTACTTTTGTTGTTACTATCCCTATTAGTGTCTGTGCAGTTGCTATTCCTATTATTAAATTTTCCCATGGACATGTTGTGTGAAATAATGTTGTAGCTATGTGTTTTTGTAGGTAGGAACTCTATCCCTGTATTATGGCCTGATCTAGCTAATGCCTGATTATAATACTGCGAGTAATTGTTAAATGTGTTTATGTCATAGGATAGATTAGAGATTCTATTAGATACTCCCTTAGAGATAGAGTTCAATATAGATTTAGGGTGGTTAGACTTGGTATCTACGTAGATGAGTTTTTCATTAGGTTTGTGGAAAGGTGCATATATCATTGAGTCTAGGTAGAGTGTGGCGTCTAGGAAGTTGACGTTTTTGGTGTTTTTGTCCATGGTGATACTAAGGTTAAAGTTTTTGAATGTTTTGTGCAATAGTTTTCTAGTCCTTTCTATATTGAATTTTTTATAGTTTATAAGTAGAAGTGCATCGTCGCGATACAAACCACCGCTGAGGTACGGAAGTTCCCTGTGGATTTGGTTAAGTAAGTATAGGCCAACTAAATCAGTGACCTGCGCCGAGTCACTAGACCCCATAGTAATGTCGAAGTTGTTTTGCGTATCCTTGCGGGTCCATAATTGGTCTTCAAAGGTGATTATTGTTTTACGGGCCGCGAGTATGACATCAATCTGGGGTCTAGTCAGGTCACTATTGTCCATGGCCATTATAAGTGCCTTATTTAGTAGGATAGGGGAAATAGAGGTGTAGTAAGAGTTGATATCAAATTGAATAAATTTTTTATGCTTGTTATCTATGATATTTTTGAACCATTCAATCACTTCACCCGTATTTCCCCATTGTTTAAGGTAAATCTTGTGTTTAATCTGTGGGATGATTTTGTTTAGAATTGTTTTACTGATAATGCCAATGTCAGACCTGGAGGGGCAGATGAGTCTAATCGAGGGTTTCTAATGAAGTCCACCTTATGGTCCTTCAGAGAGAATCTAGGGGGGTTAGGGGTGTAAGGTTGTGTATGTCTCTGGAGCCCTAGTTTGGATACTATATTATAGCCTTCCATATTAATATCTTCTAAGTTTTTCATAGTGGTTTTCTTGTAGCTTTTATGTAGTTCATTATATATAAACTTTCTATAAGTATTATAATCTAGGCTGTATATGTTATTAGTTTTGTCGGCATGTACAAAAATGTTACTACTAGTTTTGAAATCATTAATAGAGGTGCTAAGTTTGTTTAAGAAGGTGTTGTTTTTATTATGGTGTTTTTTGTATTTAATATTCTTAACTAGTTTTATTAGGTCGTTTTCGAAGTGGTTTAGTAGTGTGTTATGAGGGGGGCTTCTAAATGTTTTAAAGCCGAAGGAGTCAAATTTGTTGGTGTTATTATCCTTGCCAGATTTGTTTCTATCATAATGGAATGTCCTCCATCTCACTCTATTGATAAAGGAGTTTACACTGTTGATCAACACCTTTTCATATGTATTTTTGGTTGGTATAGGTATGTTCTTGGTTGACATAGGGAGTTGGTCTTTGATCAGCATGCTGGTAATTTATGGTATATCAGCTCAACAAAATGGAGCAGTTATTAGTATTAAGGATACTATTTATGGTTATGTATGTAATAAAACCTTTTATGGTAATATATTTTGTTTCATACACTGACTACTCTAAACTTTCCTCTTGCTTTATCTTCATAGACTGCCAACGCTTCATGCTTATATTTATTTTCATTTTTGTTTTTATTTTTATTTTTATTTTTATTTTTATTTTTATTTTTATTTTTATTTTTATTTTTATTTTTATTTTTATTTTTATTTTTATTTTTATTTTTATTTTTATTTTTATTTTTATTTTTATCCTGTAACCTCTATATGTAAATTGCCATGCTATATCATTTGATGAATGTCACCCCACTGTTGATCAATATGCGCATATGTTTTATATGTCTCTTGTGTTTTATATGTCTCTTGGGTTGAAAAGGAGGTCAAGTATGTTATAGATCAGTAAATAGTTGCTCCGAAGAATCCAAACCTCGGTTTGGAGGAAACAATTGTAAGCAAATAAATGACTTAAACTGAACTTTGATTATTGTAATCTCTCTCTATATATATATATTTATATATAAGCAAAGGGATATTTAATTTGTTGGTAATTCAACAAATATATATATATATATATATATAACTGATTCGAAGCACTCGACAAGTTAACTGGAGTATAATATCAATAATATTAATGAATGGAAACTATATTTATAAAACCATATTTATTCTATTATATATATTTCATGGGTACCAAAACTTTGGTACGCTTTCATCAGATAAAATACAAAATTTGTTTTATAAATATTGACATATCTAGGAATGAGACCTTAACGGTATATATATTGACATATCAAGGAATGAGACCTTAACGGTATATATATATGTATATATATATATATATATATATATTTAGTATACACAAAGTTTCATACACTGAACATATATGGGCGACCATTGGTTTAGGCGTCGAGTTATGGCCACCACTGTACATTGAATGAGGTACTTTTTAACTGATTCTTATAACAGATTGTGCAGTGTTTCCCTTATTGTGTCATCGGCGGATCCCTACCCGCCCCCACCCACGCGCACATACATACACACACACACACATATACACACACACACACACACCACATACACACACACACACACACATATATATATATATATATATATATATATATATATATATATATATATATATATATATATACATATATATATATATATATACATATATATATATATACATATATATATATATATATATATATATATATATATATATATATATATATATATATATATATATATATATGTATGTATATATATATATGTATGTATATATATATATATATATATATATATATATATATATATATATATATATATATATATATATATATACATATATATATATATACATATATATATATATACATATATATATATATATATATACATATATATATATATATATATATATATATATATATATATATATATATATATATATATAACTTTGATAACTTAGATAGGTTTCGGCCTGTATTGGCCCAGGCCATGTCTAACTTAATAGCACCACCTGGCGAAGTCTTACAAATCAGTGTTTGGGCACCATGGCCCGCTCGAGCAGAGAGTTAATGTTTACGGAGGCATATCCGGGTGTAGGAGGCTTATCCTGGATTTCTTGAAGGAATTTATCCAAAGACTTCTTGAACTTGATGGGGTCTGTCTCTGCTTTGATGTGTTTTGGTGTAATGTTAAAGAGTGCAGGATCAATTGAGGTGAAATAATTGTGCCTTATTGTTGTTATGTGATCCGAGTGGGATTTTTGTCGTGGGCGGATAGCACGGGGCCAAGCCTTGGGTGTACACTAAAGGTGATGCCAGCATCATTTGGGCAAAGCAGATGGAATATTTTCCACATCATACAGATAATGTAGCGCTCACGGCGACGTTGAAGAGAATAAAGTTTGAGCTTTTCTAATCAACCCCAGTAGTCAAGGCCTGTCATGCCAACTATCTTTTTTGTAATTGACCTTTGCGGTACTTCAATTTTCATCATACTTTCTTTCGTGTGGGGTGACCACAGTGAACAACAGTATTCAAGGTGGGGTCGGGCAAAAGGGGAGAAGAGAAGGACAACAGTGTGGATATCTCTCGACTGGAAAGTTCTGAGAATCCAGGAACACATTCTGCGGGCCATATCAACTTTGCTGTTTATATGAATGGCCCAGCTTATGTCGTTGTCCACAATTACTCCCAGGTCTCTGATATTATTGGAAGCCACTAGAGTTTCACCCGAAGGAAGAGAGTATGGTAGTTTCAGGGCATCATTTTTACCAAAGTGGATTAGTTCAAATTTATCCTCATTCCACAGCATATTATTCATCTCTGCCCATTGGATAACAGCCAGTAGGTCTGACTGAAGGCAAGTCCTGTCACCCACCTCATTGATGACCCTTTGGAGCTTGGAATCATCTGCGAAGATTCTGATGTTACTGGGCTTGATGATGTCAGTAATGTCATTAATGTAGATGATGAAAAGAAGTGGGTCCAACACAGTGCCTTGTGGGACGCCACTGCTGACTTTGGCAGGGCTTGATTTTACTCTTTCAACTACAACATGGGTTCTGGTTTCTGCCTGTCAGGAAACATTTGATCCACTGTAGTAACCTTCCAGAGACACCAGCATTTGAGTAGAATCTTATGATCAACCCTATCAAAGGCCTTGCTGAAATCAAGGTAGATGACATCAGTGTTAGAGCCCTCTCCCAAGGCTCTCAAAACATCGTCAAAGTGATGCAGGAGCTGCGTTAGGCAGTCCTTTCCATTACGAAACCCATGTTGGTTGGAGTTCAGCAGGCCGTTGCTTTCAAGAAAGTGGGTTATTCGTGATCTCACCACCCTCTCAAATACCTTGATAATATGAGAGGTGAGTGAGATCGGACGGTAGTTCACTGCAAAGAACTTATTTCCCTTTTTGAAGACTGGGACAATGGACTGGGACAGAAAGTTTTCAGGAATATAGCCAGTGTCCAGTGAGTTCCTCCACAGATTAGCAAGAGGAGTTGCAAGTTGTTGTCGACACACCGGCAGGGCACAAGCAGAGAACCTGTCGGGGCCTCCTGCTGAATTGTGTTTAATTTCGTTTATTGCCGCTAAGACATCTGTTATATCTGTTATGTCTCATATAGTGTGTTGGGGGTTAATATCACTGATACGGCCCAGATCGGCCATATCAGGGTTGCTGAAAACAGAGCAGTATTGTTTCTGCAGTATCTCGTCCATGGTTTTGGCATTGTCCTGGAGTGTGCCATTTTCATCAACTAGGGGACCAACAGTGGAGACGGTGACCTTGTGTTTTTTAGCGAATGAGAAGAACACTTTAGGGTTGAGTTTGATTTTCTCAATGGACCACCTCTCTTCAGCTATTCTCTGGTTATTGATGATGGTCATCATGCATTGCTGGAGGTTATATTTTTTTTTACTCAAGCAGGGTGATAGCCATTGAATGTGTGTGTTGCTGTTGGCAGTATTTTAGTCTGTTAATTTTTTGGTTTGTTCTTTTTATTTTTCTGATAATTGTTTTTCTGTTTTGTGTGATACTGCACTTGGTTTTTTTCACAGGTTTTGGTGGGGTGTGGTTTGTACATATATTTGTGACAGTATCTACAAAGATCTGCCAAGATGTTTTGATGTTGGTGGAAGTGTGTGCGTGTGTAAAAGACCCAGTCGACATGTGATAGTTCGTTCATAATTGCATCCCAGTTGGCTTTGTAGAGATCCATGTTATCAAATGTGTGGGCTGGAGAGAGGACCCTGGGATTAGCTTTCGGCTGGTGGAATCTCAGGTTACAAAGAACCATGTCATGGTTTGAGAGAAGGGTTTTTTCCACTGTAATATTATGTACAGTGTTAGTGTGGTTACTAAACACTAGATCCAGAATATTCTTCTGATGCCTCGTTGGTGCAAGGACAAGTTGGGACAAGAAAAACTCATTCATGAAGTCAAGAAGTGACTCGACAGCCTCTTTGTCAGTGGTTGAGGCTGTGGAGCCTGGTTTCAAACTACATGTAGACCAATCGACACAGGGTAGATTAAAGTCTCCCTTCAAAAGTATGTTGCTAGAATGGCACTGTTTACTAAAGCATTTAATACTGTTGAGGCATTCTTTGAAATAGATTATGGGTGTTTGTGGCGGCCTATAGAGCCCAACTAATGTCAGGTCATTGGCTTTATTGTGCACAGTGACTGATTCACAGTATCGATTAGAGAATGTTGTGTTGCCATCTGCCGTAAAGGAATCATGCAGGAAAATGGCAGTTCCACTCTTCCTTCTGCCAACACGATCCGCACGGGTGGTTGTGAAATTTCTCACTCTTACTTCGGCCTCCAAGTGGGAGTTGTCAAGGTGGGTCTTAGTAAGAATGAAGAAGGGGATGTGAAATGGATGGTTACCAACCCAATTCTCAATGAATTGGATCTTCCATTTCTGTGCATTGATGTGTATTGAGTAAGAATGTGGAAGCTAGTGTGGTGGCTGGTTTTGACTGTTGCAGGGGGCTTGTTTTGTAATTGTGTGTTAGTGACAGCAAGGTTGGTGTTGGGTGATGGCTAAAATGTTTTTCTCTATCTCTTTTGCCAGGTTCATGGCTAAAAAAGAAAGATTTTTTTGTTTTGTTCAGGGAGCAGTTTTTGATTGGATTTGTGGTTACAACATTGGATAGGGTTGCAGTTCCCTCTTTTATTGTTGTTGTATTTGTTGTAATTGTGTCTTCGTGAAAAGACTGGAGCAGCGTTATTTTTGTTGTTGTTGTGATCGTGTCTTTGTGACAAGACTGGAGCAGCATTATTTTTGTTGTTTTTGTTGTTGTAATCATGTCTTTGTGAGGAGACTGGAGCAGCATTACCGCAGCAGGGGTGGCTTTATTGTGGTTTGTGGGTTGGCAGGAAGCCCCTTTTCTGTTGGTGCGTTGTGTCCCAGGAAGATGAGTGAAGGGACAGTCAGTCAGCAGACATAGCCTCTCATATTGGGAATGTTGGCAGATTTGGGGACTGCGACCTATACGTGCAGACAGCGTACTTTGGTGATGGCTGGCAGTGTTAGTGCGCCTAGTACCCGGTAAATGGGTAAATAAACAGTCGCTACGTGTGCATAGCCTCTGACGTAGTGAGTAGCGGCATATTTGGGGCTTTCTAGTAAGTGTAGTGGGAGGTGCATACAGCTCCATAGAACTTTTTTTTTATAGTTCTTTTGACTATGACATGGTTGTGGTGGTGATGTGGGGGAAGAAAGCATTGGTGGTGATGATGATGATGACAACTGTGGTGAGAGAGAGAGAGCAGTGGTCCATTACTAGCAGTTGGTGTGGCAGAAGGTGTAGGTGTGGCAGGAGATGGTGACGGTGGTGATGGTAATGGCGATAATGATGGCTGTGTGAGTGGTTGAGTGATATTGTCATTTAGTAGTTCAGCGATTATGCTTGAATTCAGTAGTGGTTGCTCCTGGCTTTCTGGCTGTTGTTGTTGTTGTGGCTGTTGTTATTTTTGTTGTTGTTGTTGTTGTTGTATTTGTTCATTAGAAAATATGTCGAAGTTTTTCAAAATGGTTTTGAATTAGTTTGAAAGAGACTTCTACGTGTTTTAGTTTGTTGTGTATCTGCTTAGCAGATCTCATCGTAAATGTTTGGGCTGTTTTTTCAGCAATTTCATTCAGACATGACGCGTTAATGTTTGATGTTTATGACAGAGAAAACCATGTGTTTATTAAGAGGTCAATTTCATTTTCAGACCAATTTCGTCGGTTGTAGGCTTGCTGGTCAGTAGTCAATTTTTTTTTTTTTTTTTTTAATTATTATCCTTGTGTGCGTTTTAAGATATATGTTACTTGATACGTGAGTGAGACTTTGGTTATTTGAAGAAATTAAAGAATCGCGTATATATATATATTTTCTCTCTTATGGATGTGAGTATGGTTGTTTGAGGATGTTAATAGTTTTTGGTTATTTGGTTGTTTGAAGATATCCAAGGAAAAACGAGTGTATATAATAGTTTGTAGTTAAGAAGACTTACTTGGGAGTTTGTAGGGAAAGCACATGTATTTGTATATACTTTTTTTCCTTATGAGAATGAGCCTTTGGTTATTTGAAGATATTAAGGTAGCGTATATATATATATGTGTATTCTCTTTTATGGATATGAGATTTGGTTATTTGGTTGTTTGAAGATATTAAGAGAAAAACGAGTGTATATAATAATCTGTAGTTATGAAAACGTACTTACGTACTAGTTGGTAGGAAAAGCACGTGGTTACAAGTATATATACACAAATATATGTTCGGTCAAATAGGCTTTAAAGCTGGGTAGCTGGCTACTGGCTTGGTAGAGAGCAATATAAACACGTCTGTTCACTTCAACAGTCCAAGCATATATATATATATATATATGTTTATCCCGGGTTCCATCGGGGGTGACCACTGTAAGTAAGGTACTCAATACATAGCAGAGTTAAATATTTAATATACAAATGGCTTCTACATGACTAGGACTGTTTTATTCTGAAGAAATCATCAGAAGAAATTATCAGGCTTTCCTAATGATTTCTTCCGAATGAAAGTTTTCTAGTCCTGTAGAAGCCATCTCTCTCTCTCTCTCTCTCTCTCTCTCTCTCTCTCTCTCTCTCTCTCTCTCTCTCTCTCTCTCTCTTATATATATAGAGAGAGAGAGATATATATAGAGAGAGATTACAGTAATCAAAGTTCAGTTTAAGTCATTTATTTGCTTACAATTGTTTCCTCCAAACCGAGGTTTGGATTCTTCGGAGCAACTATTTACTGATCTATAACATACTTCACCTCCTTTTCAACCCAAGAGACACATAAACCATATGCGCATATTGATCAACAGTGGGGTGACATTCATCAAATGATATAGCATGGCAATTTACATATAAAGGTTACAGGATAAAAATAAAATAAAAACAAGAGTGAAAATAAGAGTGAAAATAAAGATAAACATGAAGCGTTGGCAGTCTATGAAGATAAAGCAAGAGGAAAGCTTAGAGTAGTCAGTGTATGAAACAATCTCCCGCGTAGCATGCACGCGTGTCTTATTTATACATGATTAGAGTGCGTCAGAATGATATTTGCAGGGTCAGGCAGTTGAAGCAGGCAATCGATCTTATTATGTAGGCTGAATTATTAAGTCATTTATTCTCATACATCTGTATGATATACAGTCTCGGATGCGGGGAAACACCAAAATATCAAAAACTTTCAACATACTATAAACCTTATTGTATCGTAGGCAAGGCCGTACCACTGTCCTTGCTCACACCACCACTCACATAATCCATGAGACGCAATATATATAGAGAACACGCGTCTATCGTATAATTCGCGGTGGTTCAGCATATAGTCAAGCTATAAACCGTATCCAGTCGGTTCTTAATTAATATATCATGCTGTCCAGATTCCGGAAGTGCCTGAATGACTAAGGGGAATTAATGCGTAAGGGGAGGTAACTAGCTAGTTATCTTAGTTACATTACTATCCTAAACTACATTAATGGTGATTCAAATACGTGCCTATCATGTGAAGTTATAACTAATATCTAGAGTATGTTACCCATTTATAGGTTAGAGAGTTCTCCATTAAGAAGTACAAGGGTGTATATATTAGGATGATTACCATCCATTAATTAAGGGGTGTCATATCTGAACGTTCTATAAGAGGAGTCAGACTCTCAAGTCACTGCTCCATGCAAATGTAATATAACAGTAGGACCTGGTATGGTCCCACTATTATATATGCCCCCGGTAGGCTCCGGGTCATTGCATGCCTGCATCTCCAGTAAATCTTCGGTATGGTCCGGAGATCCAATCTCTCATATAAATGCACTAGTCTGGCCATCAAGCAATAGACAACCCCCGTCTCAAATATAAATCAATTATGTATCACATCTACAAGCTAGAGTGGAGTCTATTAATAGGTACTAAAGGAGTTCACATCAAGATGATTACGTGCATAATTCATTGAACTGATCGCTTACAGTATATATTCACATAACAATACGATTATCTATCTAATCATCAATCTATCTCTTGGTGGTAATCCATGCACAGGACTATGCTATCGCAACCAGTACCGTGACCCCAATTTATACTAATCATATATTTGTGCAATGCAGAATAAGTAGTCCACGGTCGAGATATCAATATTAGAGGTACAAGGGGGTATTCCCAGGGTAGGTGGTACTAAAATGCTGTCAGTATTATCTTTAGAGTATAGAGATGGGTGTGGATGTGAGGTGTAAGGTGTGCTACTGATGTTAATTGCCAGGGGTGGTGCCGGTTCCAGTCTGACATTATTATATATAGGGTTTAAAGTTTGGGAACGAGTGTCGGAAGCGGTGTTGGCAATTTGCGAACACTTCTGATTTTTTATTAAGGAGATTATGTTTAGAGAAGATGATAGTATGGGTCTCTAGTAGACAGAGGTTACAAAATTTATCAGGTGGTTTGTACGATGTTGCACTACCTACCACTTCCCATTTAAGTGTATATATTTTATTTTTAGTTTTTAGATAGTGTATGTAGCTAGATAGTGAAGTGGAGTTGGCTAGACTGTGTTTTTTGAAAGAGTGGAGGTGCGAATTGTATCTAGTTTTGAAGCAGTTAGAAGTGGAGCCTATGTAGGTTTCAGAAGAGCTGTTAGTTGTGACTGTAAATGAGTATATGATATCCTTGGTTAAGCATGTTTTATCTAAAGAGTAGGTTCTACTTGATCTACAGTTACAATTACTCTGGGTGCTAGTCTGCCGGTTACTATGCTGTGTAGAAGTTTGGATGTTAGCTATAGGGTTATGGTTATGCGGGTTGTGGTACGCAGCGTTAATGTTTACACTAGTGCTATTACTATTATTTCCATTGATATTACGGTTATTTGTTATAATGTTACTTTGACTGTTATTTTGAATGTTATTTTGAAGGTTTATCGACCGTTGTGATTTAGTTTGTTGGAAGTAAGAATTAATTTTCCTTTTATTTGTACTAGCTATGTGGTATGCTAAGTTAGGCGTAGTAGAGTATGAGATCTTAATAGTGTTTTTGTTTAAAAGGCCGTGGTACCTGTGGCCGGATGGGAAGTGTTTATCTAGTAGTGAGAAGAAAGCCCTAGGAAGGTTGGTAGAGACGTTTAAATTGAAAGGAGGGTTGCAAAATGTATTATTTCTTCTTCTATTTCTGTTTTTTATATCTGGTGATTTGTTTCCTTTAATGTTCCTATGGTGATTTCTGTGGTGCGGGTTACTCTTGTTGTTACAATCCCTATTAGTGTGTGTGCAGTTGCTATTCCTATTATTAAATTTTCCCATGGACATGTTGTGTGAAATGATGTTGTAGCTATGTGTTTTTGTAGGTAGGAACTCTATCCCTGTATTATGGCCTGATCTAGCTAATGCCTGATTATAATACTGCGAGTTATTGTTAAATGTGTTTATGTCATAGGATAGATTAGAGATTCTATTAGATACTCCCTTAGAGATAGAGTTCAATATAGATTTAGGGTGGTTAGACTTGGTATCTACGTAGATGAGTTTTTCATTAGGTTTGTGGAAAGGTGCATATATCATTGAGTCTAAGTAGAGTGTGGCGTCTAGGAAGTTGACGTTTTTGGTGTTTTTGTCCATGGTAATACTAAGGTTAAAGTTTTTGAATGTTTTGTGCAATAGTCCTTTCTATATTGAATTTTTTATAGTCTATAAGTAGAAGTGCATCGTCGCGATACAAACCACCGCTGAGGTACGGAAGTTCCCTGTGGATTAGGTTAAGTAAGTATAGGCCAACCAAATCAGTGACCTGCGCCGATATATGTATACTTATATATGTATATTTATATATATATATATATGTATATATATATTGTTATACTTTGGGAGGGTCATGTTGCCAATAAGAAACACACGCACCAGTTGCTTTCACTTCAATTTATTATAATAAATTTATAATAAATTTATAAATTTATAAACTTCTGGTTGGTTGGTTCCACAACCAGATAGTTGTTTATATATTGTCATAGTCCTTTCGTCACACACTCTGTGACCTCTTCAGTGACTGGGGATTCCTTTCTTTGTTTCTGTGCCTCTCCTTTGTTCTGTCCTACGCCATTTTGTTTCTGTGTGTGTGTTGTGTGCTCAGTCTGCGCATGCGCCACATCCGGGTGTCTGTGTGTGTTTATGTTCATTTATTTATTTGTTTATTTACATGTTACTGGTTGGTTGTTTGTTCTATGTGTGTGTGTGTGTTTTCATTTTGTCCTTAATTGTAAGTTGTGATGTTGCTGTTCCACTCATATTTTCTATTTAATTTTGGTTGTAATTCTTTTATGTTTATTGCCTCTGTAATTTGTCTAAACATTGCGTCTTTTCTGTGTGTAGATTCTATTTTTATTTCTATGTTCTCTAATTTACCCTTGTGTTCTATTTTAGCATGTTGGTAGAGTACAGATGATTCTTTACTATCTTGAAGGTCTCGCCAGTGTTCATTTATCCGTTCCCCTACACTACGAGCTGTCTCACCTATGTACACTATATTTTTGTCTCTACATTGTCCTTCAGTACATCTTATGCTATAGACTACATTTCTAGTTTTACAGTTAATATGGGGGCTTATTTTACAGGTTATACATTTCTTATCTATACATGAGGGTCTTGCTAATAAGTGTTTTTACGGAGGTACCTGGTCTTTCTACTATCTTAATATTGAGTTTATGTTTATTTAGGGCCCTTCTAAATTTGTAAGCTAATTCACCTCTAGGGGTTGTATCGATGAACATTACACTCTGGTATTTATTGCTATCATACCATGAGTTTATTCTATTAGCCTTGTTCCTAGTTCTTTCTATTCTATTCCAAAATTTGCTCCTATACAAGGGGCAGGTCCCATTTATGTCATTATTTACCATTTTTTCCCATTTGGTTCTGGCTTCTCTATACACTCTGATTTTATCTCTCTGATTGTAGCCAGAGAACTGCATACGGTGGATGAAGTGTTGTATGTGTCTCTCTAGTTCTTCGGGGTTGCACATGCGGGACACATTTCTCATCACCCGTACCAAATCCGCAATCAGTATGTTGATTTTGGTATGGTCCGAAACGGCCGAGTTTCGGTGGATCAAATGTTTGGAAGTCATGGGTTTGGCATAATGGGAATGGAGGATTTGTTTTTTGTTGTTAATGGTATCTAACCAGAGCTCTGTGTCTAGTACAGGTAATCGATGGTTGGGGTGTTTACTTGGGTAGTCTATAGTAACTCTAATGCTCTGGTGGATGGAGTTTGCTATTTGCTGGATGCTTTCCATTGTGTTTTTCTCTAGTTCCTGACTGTTCTCTAGTGGGGGTGTCTTAACTACGATGTTTATATCATCAGCGTAGCGGGAGTACATTATCAGGGTTAAGGGGTCTTCTAATTGTTCTTTAAGTTTAAGTTTAAGTCTACTGTCCCACCATACCATGAATAAGTTAGCTATATCGCCTGCAATGCTAACACCAATGGCTGCTCCTTCCTCTTGGGCATATGTTTTTCCATTAAATTTGAACATATGTTCCTTAAGGGTTAGTTTTATGCTGGCCCCTACCGCATGTGCAATCATTTCCTTCAGTTCATCGTGGTTTTCGGGTGTCCGTATGGCTCTGGTCCACCCGTTCCATCTATCTGTGTGGGTTTTCTTGGCTGGCCATTGAAGTAATGGTATGTGGTCTGCCTCTTGCTGGTCTTGTAGGGCACAGGTTGCTAAGGTCATATGTGTCTAGGTAATTATTGCTATAGGTAAGTTTGAGTAGGAGTCCCAGCTCACTGGTATCAATCCCACGGAACTCAACCTTGCTCTCACTGATCATTTCTAACCACTAACCACTAACCTCACTTTCTTATATATATATATATATATATATATATATATATATATATATATATATATATATATATATATATATATATATATATATATATATATATATTTACATACACATATATATATATATATATATAAGAAAGTGAGGTTTTTTTTGAAAAATGAAAAATAACCGAGCTGTCCTACACGAGTGAAAGTATAAAGAAAAAAGATGAAATCGAAAATGCAACTAGAGTCTTATTTTTAAAAATATATATATATTTATTTGGTTCCTTTACCGGTTTCGCAGTTATTCTGCTTTTCAAAAGTAGAGTTGAGATGGAGGGTCTGTGGTTTTTCTCGTTTTGAAAAGCAGAAGAACTGCGAAACCGGTAAAGGAACCAAATAAATATATATATATTTTTTTAAATAAGACTCCAGTTGCATTTTCGATTTCATCTTTTTTTATATATATATATATATGCAGAGGATATACATATATATATATATATATATATATATATATATATATATATATATATATATATATATATATATATATATATATATAATATATATATATATATATATATATATATATATATATATATATATATATATATATATATTTATTTATATATATATATATATATATATATATATATATATATATATATATATATATATATATATATATTTATATATATACATATATATATATATATATATATATATATATATATATATAAATATATACTCACACACATATATATATAGGTATATATATATATGTATATATATATATATATATATATATATTATATATATATATATATATATATATATATACATATATATATATATACATATATATATATATATATGTGTGTGAGTATATATTTATATATATATATATATGTATATATATATATATATATATATATATATATATATATATATATATATATATATATATATATATATATATATATATATATATATATATATGTATATCCTCTGCATATATATATATATATATATATATATATATATATATATATATATATGTATGTATATCTATATATATAAAACAGAGGATGTCTGTGTGTCTTTTTCCCTAAAACTCGAGAAGTACCCAACCGGTTTTTTTCAAACTTCATACATGTAACTTGTATGACTCCGGAAGTGTTTTGAGCAAAACAGGTTTTAAATTTTCACATGCCCTAGGGACAGCATTAGGCGATTTAGCCATCTCTTTCTCTTTCCCTTAGTCTTTCTCTCTTTAGATAGATACATAGATATGACGTCGCGCCTTCATAATATCTGTCTGTATGCCTGACTGTCTGTATTACGTCATTATGACGCGATCAGTGTGTGTGTATATATATTCTTATGCCTGGGAACGTCTTCACGAACTAAAGTATCGTCTTCCTGTTTTCCAGATTGATTTTTTTAGTTTAAGAAGATCCCGTTAAGGTTGAAAGCAGCGATTCTTTGCTTAAACATTAATATATTATTTTAATATAGATATTCGTGTACAGATATTTTTGCATACACAAAAACAAAATATAAACAAACAAGGCCAAAGATTACATCAATTAGTCTTTGTGTATGTACATCATACTGCTTTTAGATAGAATATCCCGTTAAGGGTGAAAGCAGTGATTCTTTGCTTAAACTTTAGTCTATTATTTTAATATATATATATATATAATTATATATTTATGGACAGATATTTTTGCATACACAATAACAAAATATAAACAAACGTATTTATATCACGAGGTTCGATAAGGATAAATATAAATCAAATATATAAGAACCCTATAGCAAATCCCGAGCAACGCCGGGCCATTCTGATAGTATACATATAAATGAGGTGTTATAGATAAAAAAGAGCAAATATCATTAAGGCGTTCACAGAAAGTGTGTCTAAAGAACTAACCAATTAATAATAAAACTGAAATGAAAATGAATAATGCCTGTGTTTTTCAAATCAACAAAGTTGGCAAAATGACCATCTTCAAATATATTAACATATATATATAACATTATATATATATAAGTATGTATGTATACGTACATACATATATGTATACAGACGTACAGTAGTATGTATATATATACATACATACACACATATATATATGTACGTATGGGTTTACCGAACATTTATTATAATGTTCGGTTTGTTTGTTTGTAAACAAACAAACAGCCCGAATTACACCGTACAGAGTTCAGACAACCATAGTCGCCCTTTTGTTCAACACTGACACAGGAACGATGTACTAGTTTCAAGCTTATTAGCTAAGTGTGATAAGGAACCAGGTGGACCATTTGGTAAATATCATTTTGGTTAAGAGAGTGGGACTGGCTTTGTGCAGTGCCTTTGCTCACTATAAAAGCTTCACAGCACAGGCATTGCTTTATATCTTGAGATCTCTCTGCACTTGTCATCACATGGTACCATGGGCCCTGCACTATGTGTCAATAATGGTCACAAGTGTAGTCTTTGTACCAGAGTTTTCACGTCGCTGGCTGGACTAAAAAGTCACATTCGTTCAGCGCATCGGTAGGGGTTCTCCTACATGGATATAAAGTAGTGGCCGTACTCGAAAACGAGTTGGCAGCCACCATATATATATATATATATATATATATATATATATATATATATATATATATATATATATATGGTAAATATCATCTTGGTTAAGAGAGTGGGACTGGCTTTGTGCAGTGCCTTTGTTCACTATAAAAGCTTCACGGCACAGGCATTGCTTTACATCTGGAGATCTCTCTGCACCTGTCGTCACATGGTACCAAGGGCCCAGCATTATGTGTCAATAATTGTCCCAAGTGTAGTGATTGTACCAGAGTTTTCAAGTCGCTGGCTGGACTAAAAAGCCACACTCATTCAGCGCATCGGTAGGGGTCCTCCTACATGGATATAAGGTAGTGGCTGTACTCGAAAACGAGTTGGCAGCCACTATATATATATATATATATATATATATATATATATATATATATATATATATATATATATATATATATACATATATACGATATTAAACAAATGGAAACTATATCTATAAAACCATATTTATTTCATTATACATATTTCAGGGATACCATATTACAAATATGGCATGCCTTCGTCAGATAAAATACAATATATAAACAGTTTTATAAATAATTTTGACGTACCATATTATAAGCAACCATTACATTAGGAAGCTGTCTGGGTAGTGATTTGTTTATAATTATTTAGTTATAGTGTTAAGCACAGTTAGAAAAAAGACGGAGAGAAAGAAAAAACTGCAGATAAAGAAAAAGAAAAAACGGAGAGAGAGAGAGGGGGGGGGGGGAGAGAGAAAATATAAATACAAATATATAGGAGGAAGTGAAAGAGAAACAAGAGATAAATAGGAGAGGCAAATGAAAGCGATAGATACATAATAATTCATCATACACAACGACAAACTCAAGAGAGAGGAGAAAGTGCTATATATAGAGAGAAGGATATAGTTACATCTTTACGTCATGTCATATCAATTTGAATTATCAATTCATATGAAATGGATAATAAGAATGCAAATATCAATATTCATGAATGAGACATAGATATATAATATGAGAAAATAACATTGTTCAATAATGACCATATGTTTAGTTTAAAACTCTGAGGTCAATATACCATATTTATATATATATACCAGACAGCTTCCTAATTTAATGGTCGCTTATCATATGGTACGTCCAAATTATTTATAAAACTGTTTATATATTGTATTTTATCTGACGAAGGCATGCCATATTTGTAATATGTTATCCCTGAAATATGTATAATGAAATAAATATGGTTTTATAAATATAGTTTTCATTTGTTTAATATCGTATATATACTCCAAAAACATGTTGAGTGCTTTATATCAGTTATAAAATATTTACTTTTTGTAACCCAACAATTTTAAATAAAACCTTTGCATATATACATATATATATATTTATTCAAATAACAGATTAAAGTTTAAGCAAAGAATCGGTGCTTTCACCCTAAACGGGATCTTCGGAAGATCTCGTTAAGGGTGAAAGCAGCGATTCTTTGCTTAAACTTTAATCTGTTATTTTAATAAATATTTGTTCTACGATTCTTATATATTTGATATATATTTATCCTTATCGAGCCCTCTTTGGATTTTAGTCTTCAAATTTATTATTATTACTATATATATATATATATATATATATATATATATATATATATATATATATATATATATATATATATATATATATATATATATATATTTATTAAAATAACAGATTAAAGTTTAAGCAAAGAATCGCTGCTTTCACCCTTAACGGGATCTTCTGAAACTAACAAAGTCAATCTGTAAACGCAGAACTGGATATTTCAAAAAACGTTGCAACCGGAGGAAGACAGTAAGACGATACTTTGGCTCGTGGGAACGTTCGCTGGCAAAGAACGGGAAAAAACGAATAATAGGAGCGGTGAAAAACAATTACGCGCAAAGACAGAACCACGTTTATGGTATAAAAGAGGTCGTAGACTAATGTTCTCTTAGGTGGTGCATAGAGACGTTCTCTGGCAATGAACGAAAAATACGAAGATAATAAGTCATATGTGGAGCGTGGAGAACAATAGCACGCAAAGACAAAACCACGTAAATGGTATAGCAGAAGTCGTAGACTAAAATTCTAACTAGGAGACCAAATGAATCTCCGCTACAGAGTTAAGAACAAAGTAAATAAATACAATACAGAATTTGGATTTTAGTCTTCAATTTTATTATTATTACTATATATATATATATATATATATATATATATATATATATATATAGATAATTTAATATATCAACTAACATAAGCGCACAGATGCACGCCCATGCCAGCAAATACACAGGTTATGTCATAGTACCTAGGTGGTTCAATGCAGGAGAATGCAGAACAATAATATAAAGGACGTAAAATAAGAAAATATTTTTTTTTTTTTTTTTTTTTTTTTTTTAAATTTAAAAAAAATTTTTTTCTTACTTAAATTTTCACTCCAACTAATTAGTTTCTGCAATGGGATAAAGACAGTTACGTAATCCAACTGTCGAGAATTCATTGCGTCATCAGGAAGTCTATTCTCAGTTAAGTCTCCAGGCAATGCGCGGACACTGGCGGCTCATATAAAAATAATAATTGTTTCTACTTTAGGCACAAGGCCAGCAATTACCCAGTGCATTACTGGTACTTTATTTTATCAAGGATGAAAGGCAAAGTCTACCTCGGCAGGATATAAAAATAATAATAATTCGGTAGATCGAACAGCTTGCGAGGACTGGATTCTATGTACCGAAATTCTCACTGCTTCAAGTCAAATGGCCGATTCTAAAGAATCAATCACGTGACACAGAGGCTAGTTAGAAGGAATGGGATGGTAAGATGACTGACGCCTACTAACACCCCAAAAAAAATTTTTTTAGAAGTGGTTTTTACAAGTTTGCTCGACAAATCAGTGATTTGGAGATAAATATAGATAATTTAATATATCAACTAACATAAGCGCACAGATGCACGCCCATGCCAGCAAATACACAGGTTATGTCATAGTACCTAGGTGGTTCAATGCAGGAGAATGCAGAACAATAATATAAAGGACGTAAAATAAGAAAATATTTTTTTTTTTTTTTTTTTTTTTTTTAAATTTAAAAAAAATTTTTTTCTTACTTAAATTTTCACTCCAACTAATTAGTTTCTGCAATGGGATAAAGACAGTTATGTAATCCAACTGTCGAGAATTCATTGCGTCATCAGGAAGTCTATTCTCAGTTAAGTCTCCAGGCAATGCGCGGACACTGGCGGCTCATATAAAAATAATAATAATTCGGTAGATCGAACAGCTTGCGAGGACTGGATTCTATGTACCGAAATTCTCACTGCTTCAAGTCAAATGGCCGATTCTAAAGAATCAATCACGTGACACAGAGGCTAGTTAGAAGGAATGGGATGGTAAGATGACTGACGCCTACTAACACCCCAAAAAAAATTTTTTTAGAAGTGGTTTTGACAAGTTTGCTCGACAAATCAGTGATTTGGAGATAAATATAGATAATTTAATATATCAACTAACATAAGCGCACAGATGCACGCCCATGCCAGCAAATACACAGGTTATGTCATAGTACCTAGGTGGTTCAATGCAGGAGAATGCAGAACAATAATATAAAGGACGTAAAATAAGAAAATATTTTTTTTTTTTTTTTTTTTTTTTTTTAAATTTAAAAAAAATTTTTTTCTTACTTAAATTTTCACTCCAACTAATTAGTTTCTGCAATGGGATAAAGACAGTTACGTAATCCAACTGTCGAGAATTCATTGCGTCATCAGGAAGTCTATTCTCAGTTAAGTCTCCAGGCAATGCGCGGACACTGGCGGCTCATATAAAAATAATAATAATTCGGTAGATCGAACAGCTTGCGAGGACTGGATTCTATGTACCGAAATTCTCACTGCTTCAAGTCAAATGGCCGATTCTAAAGAATCAATCACGTGACACAGAGGCTAGTTAGAAGGAATGGGATGGTAAGATGACTGACGCCTACTAACACCCCAAAAAAAATTTTTTTAGAAGTGGTTTTTACAAGTTTGCTCGACAAATCAGTGATTTGGAGATAAATATAGATAATTTAATATATCAACTAACATAAGCGCACAGATGCACGCCCATGCCAGCAAATACACAGGTTATGTCATAGTACCTAGGTGGTTCAATGCAGGAGAATGCAGAACAATAATATAAAGGACGTAAAATAAGAAAATATATATATTTTTTTTTTTTTTTTTTTTTAAATTTAAAAAAAATTTTTTTCTTACTTAAATTTTCACTCCAACTAATTAGTTTCTGCAATGGGATAAAGACAGTTACGTAATCCAACTGTCGAGAATTCATTGCGTCATCTGGAAGTCTATTCTCAGTTAAGTCTCCAGGCAATGCGCGGACACTGGCGGCTCATATAAAAATAATAATAATTCGGTAGATCGAACAGCTTGCGAGGACTGGATTCTATGTACCGAAATTCTCACTGCTTCAAGTCAAATGGCCGCTGGCATGGGCGTGCATCTGTGCGCTTATGTTAGTTGATATATTAAATTATCTATATTTATCTCCAAATCACTGATTTGTCGAGCAAACTTGTCAAAACCACTTCTAAAAAAATTTTTTTTGGGGTGTTAGTAGGCGTCAGTCATCTTACCATCCCATTCCTTCTAACTAGCCTCTGTGTCACGTGATTGATTCTTTAGAATCGGCCATTTGACTTGAAGCAGTGAGAATTTCGGTACATAGAATCCAGTCCTCGCAAGCTGTTCGATCTACCGAATTATTATTATTTTTATATGAGCCGCCAGTGTCCGCGCATTGCCTGGAGACTTAACTGAGAATAGACTTCCTGATGACGCAATGAATTCTCGACAGTTGGATTACGTAACTGTCTTTATCCCATTGCAGAAACTAATTAGTTGGAGTGAAAATTTAAGTAAGAAAAAAAATTTTTTTAAATTTAAAAAAAAAAAAAAAAAAAAAAATATTTTCTTATTTTACGTCCTTTATATTATTGTTCTGCATTCTCCTGCATTGAACCACCTAGGTACTATGACATAACCTGTGTATTTGCTGGCATGGGCGTGCATCTGTGCGCTTATGTTAGTTGATATATTAAATTATCTATATTTATCTCCAAATCACTGATTTGTCGAGCAAACTTGTCAAAAACACTTCTAAAAAAATTTTTTTTGGGGTGTTAGTAGGCGTCAGTCATCTTACCATCCCATTCCTTCTAACTAGCCTCTGTGTCACGTGATTGATTCTTTAGAATCGGCCATTTGACTTGAAGCAGTGAGAATTTCGGTACATAGAATCCAGTCCTCGCAAGCTGTTCGATCTACCGAATTATTATTATTTTTATATGAGCCGCCAGTGTCCGCGCATTGCCTGGAGACTTAACTGAGAATAGACTTCCTGATGACGCAATGAATTCTCGACAGTTGGATTACGTAACTGTCTTTATCCCATTGCAGAAACTAATTAGTTGGAGTGAAAATTTAAGTAAGAAAAAAATTTTTTTTAAATTTAAAAAAAAAAAAAAAAAAAAAAAAAAAAAATATTTTCTTATTTTACGTCCTTTATATTATTGTTCTGCATTCTCCTGCATTGAACCACCTAGGTACTATGACATAACCTGTGTATTTGCTGGCATGGGCGTGCATCTGTGCGCTTATGTTAGTTGATATATTAAATTATCTATATTTATCTCCAAATCACTGATTTGTCGAGCAAACTTGTCAAAACCACTTCTAAAAAAATTTTTTTTGGGGTGTTAGTAGGCGTCAGTCATCTTACCATCCCATTCCTTCTAACTAGCCTCTGTGTCACGTGATTGATTCTTTAGAATCGGCCATTTGACTTGAAGCAGTGAGAATTTCGGTACATAGAATCCAGTCCTCGCAAGCTGTTCGATCTACCGAATTATTATTATTTTTATATGAGCCGCCAGTGTCCGCGCATTGCCTGGAGACTTAACTGAGAATAGACTTCCTGATGACGCAATGAATTCTCGACAGTTGGATTACGTAACTGTCTTTATCCCATTGCAGAAACTAATTAGTTGGAGTGAAAATTTAAGTAAGAAAAAAATTAAAAAAAAAAAAAAAAAAAAAAATATATATATTTTCTTATTTTACGTCCTTTATATTATTGTTCTGCATTCTCCTGCATTGAACCACCTAGGTACTATGACATAACCTGTGTATTTGCTGGCATGGGCGTGCATCTGTGCGCTTATGTTAGTTGATATATTAAATTATCTATATTTATCTCCAAATCACTGATTTGTCGAGCAAACTTGTCAAAACCACTTCTAAAAAAATTTTTTTTGGGGTGTTAGTAGGCGTCAGTCATCTTACCATCCCATTCCTTCTAACTAGCCTCTGTGTCACGTGATTGATTCTTTAGAATCGGCCATTTGACTTGAAGCAGTGAGAATTTCGGTACATAGAATCCAGTCCTCGCAAGCTGTTCGATCTACCGAATTATTATTATTTTTATATGAGCCGCCAGTGTCCGCGCATTGCCTGGAGACTTAACTGAGAATAGACTTCCTGATGACGCAATGAATTCTCGACAGTTGGATTACGTAACTGTCTTTATCCCATTGCAGAAACTAATTAGTTGGAGTGAAAATTTAAGTAAGAAAAAAATTTTTTTTAAATTTAAAAAAAAAAAAAAAAAAAAAAAATATTTTCTTATTTTACGTCCTTTATATATATATATATATATATATATATATATATATATAAATGGAATAGAATGAAACGAAATTTCATTTCTCACTCTTAGTACGACACTTACTTAAATGTAAGTATGTATGTATGTATACGTACATACATATATGTATACAGACGTACAGTAGTATGTATATATATATACATACATGCACACATATATATATATGCACGTATCGGTTTACCGAACATTTATTATAATGCTCGGTTTGTTTGTTTGTAAACAAACAAACAGCCCGAATTACGCCGTACAGTGTTTAGGCAACCACGTCATCTTTTTGTTCAACACTGACACAGGAACGATGTACTAATTTCAAGCTTATTAGCGTTCTGTGAACGCCTTAATGATATTTGTTCTTTTTCTCTATAACACCACCTTTGGGGGGGGGGGGAGTCTTATTAAGAGCTTTGTCTTACTAATAACTAATAATAAATGTGAGAATCGATTAGTGCGTGTCTTTTCACTGGCAGAATTAGCAGACGTTTTCACATCAAGAATCTTGTAAAATAAATACATAACAATATATACATACATATATATATATATATATATATATATATCCCACTTATCCCCCACTAACACCACTAACACACCCCTCCTTTTCACCGCCCACCCCACACTAACAATACTAACACCTCCACCCCTCATCTAACCACCCTTCCCCAACTAACATACTAACATCCCTTCCCTCCCCTCTTCTCCTCCCCCCCGCCCTCCTTATCACACGCACACACTTACACCACCCACCCCACACGCAACTAACATCACTAACACCCTCCAACCCCACGCACACGTACCCACACACCCTCGTACACCACCAACTCTACACACCCTATCCCCACTAACCCCCACTCACACCTGCATTCCACCCCTCCCCACCTCCCGTCTACTAACACCCACTAACACCACCTCACCAACTACACACACACCAGTACACCACACTCCCTCCATAGAACCACACACACCCTTCTCTCCCCACTCCACACTCACTCATCCCACTAACACCCCTACTAATACACACACACACACACACACACACACACACACACACACACACACACACACACCCTCCTCACTCCAACTCTCACACCTACCCATCCTCGCCTCCCTACCATTCCGCTGACTGCTGCTATGCCCTTCCGACCACTGTCTCAGCACCAACTGACCACGGCACTTCCACTGCTGACCACTTCCTGTTGCGCGCGCACCCCACATCTCTCCTCTTCCGACCACCGCTTCTTGGATTACCCACACGCGTTTTGACTTCCAACCAAAATCTCCATACATCCGTGTAACTTACCACTTTCAACCATCCTCTAACACCATCACCTATATAACTCACCCACACACACATCCCAAAACAAATTTTTTTTATCCACACGCCACCCACACCCACAACACGCTTAAACCACACACACGTGCTTCCCACCACATATTTACACCCTCAGCCCCCTGATTCCTCTCCCCCCACCCCCTATCCACACACGCACAGACCCTCCGACACACAAAAACACCCCCCACACACACCTTCCTGAACATGCAACCCCGTTCTTCCCCCAACCCTCACTTTCACATACACACACACACACACACGCACACCTAACCACACACACCACCTTCAGCCCTCCCCGCTCGGACACCCCGTCTCCCTCTCCCCACTCCACCCGCCTCCACCTCTACTCACCCCACACCCTTCCACCACCTGTTTACCCCCCTTTTAATTTCAGTTTATTTTGATCATGCCTTTATTTTTAAATGTTCTCATTCCTTGTATTTTGATCATGCTTTATTTTTATTTATTATTTATTATATTTTTGTCTTTATTTGTTAATTTTTCATTCGCACCGTTTCCTTTCGCTATATGTCTCTCCACCACTCCCCTACACACCTTTTTAACTCTTACCTGAAGAAGGGCTTATGCCCGAAACGTCGTCCTCCACCTACCCCCCACTCTCCTGAGCGTGAATCTAATAAACATTTGTCGTACTGCCTCTCTGTTCTGTCCATGTTCAATTTTTTATTATATATATATATATATATATATATATATATATATATATATATATATATATATATATATATAGTTTTAATATAGATGAGATTCTACAGGACTAGAACTGTTTCATTCATTAGAAATCATCAGGAATGGATTCCTGATGATTTCTAATGAATGAAACAGTTCTAGTCCTGTAGAATCTCATCTATATTAAAACTGTTATACTCTGCTATGTATTGAGTACCTTACTTACTGTGGTTACCTCCGATTCAACCCGGAATAACGTATATATATATATATATATATATATATATATATATATATTATATAACTGTTCCACGCGGAGAATATTCTGTATCATTTGTCTATTATTTATTCAAAGTTACATTTTTAACTCATAGCTCCGTTTACTTGATTATTTATCTAGTTGATTTCTACGGACTAGGGTGAAAAAATATTGAGTATATTTTATCTAATAGTTCTTCAAACTTGCAATTTTGTATATATAGAAAAAGGGTAAAGAACCCCCTCGGTCACGAATGACCATGGGATTTGCACCTAGAAAGTTTTCCTTCGAGGCACAAGTCCAGGCAAGATTGTTTGTGGAAGACCAATAGTCGCCCATGCATACCAGTCTCCCCTCTCCAGGCCACTAATGAGGTCCAAGGGAAAGGCAATGGCCGATACAGCTTGGCACCAGTGACGTCGCAACTCATTTCTACAGCTGAGTAAACTGGAGCAACGTGAAATAAAGTGTCTTGCTCAAGGAAACAACACATCACCCGGTCCGAGAATTGAACACACAACCTTTCGATTGCAAGCCCAATGCTCTAACCACTAAGCCATGCGCCTTCACAATATATATATATATAACATAAAACATGTCTATAGAATCACCAGATAAAATATATACCATTTCCTCTCCCAATTAGCATAATCAACTATATAAAAAATCGAATAGGCCAGGCTATAAAAATCGAATAGACCAGGCTATAAGAATAAGGCTTCTATGAAGAAATCCCCAACAAATAACCGAAACTAGCCTTTCGCGTCGGCTGCGACGGAATATTTATCGAATATTTCGACAGCGTAATCGCCCAGATATACAGTTAATTAAACAGAATTAGGTGTAAAATAAACTAGGAGAAAAGAGAATACATTTATTTACCTCTACCATGGTTTCGTCCGCATTTTGAGATTTCCAATATATTCGGAAATTCGAGCATCGGACTCTTCAGGAGTTTGCTCTAATCTAGACATTAAATTTTCCAAAGTGATCGCGCCGAGAATACATTCAAAATGGCTAAGAATCGTGACGTAGGAGCGGTCAGGTTGGAAGGGGTGTGGTAGTTGCTTACGGCTGGTGGCTAGAAAGCACAGCACAATACAGCCAAATTTGTATCTCAACCTAATGGGAGATTATTACATATAAAGGTTTACATATATATATATATATATATACATACATACATATACGTGTTTTGCAACGGGTTACATTGTGGCTCAATGAAAAGTTAATAAATTAAATAATCAGAGCTATATATCATAAAACATGTCTATAGAATCACCAGATAAAATATATACCATTTCCTCTCCCAATTAGCATAATCAACTTCCTGGCGGGCGCACACATGCACACAAGTACACACACACGCGCACGTACACACACACACTCACACACACACTCATATATTTATATATATATATATAAATGAAGTAATTCCGTCGGAATATATATATATATGTATATGAGTGTGTGTGTGTGTGTGAGTGTGTGTGTGTACGTGCGCGTGTGTGTGTACTTGTGTGCATGTGTGCGCCCGCCTGGAAGTGAAGCCTTGCGGGAATTTTCCATTCTCTTATCTTAATAAATTAAATATTTAAATGAAACATTTTTCTTATTTTTCAGTAATTATTTTGTTACTATTTCATTTAATTTCAATTTCCTTATGTAATCCTGCATATTTGCAGATATGCTATTTTAAAATTTTCACATCAATGGAATTTATTAACTATGTTAGTAATACTATAATCTACATGAGATTTTTTAAAGTTTTCAAAAACGGTTCAAATAAGTAAACGTTTTACAAAAAAAATTGATAAAATTCATACTTCGTTTCAAAACGGATACAGGTATAATTAGAATTATTTGAAAGTTCTTAGATCAACAAAATATCATTAGTTTCTCGAGAAAACAACGCGAATTCTTGAACCGATATGCATTTTGCTCATTTTTGTGCGTGCCTGTGCCGAAACGTTAAGACTTTCGATTTGACAGTGTCGTAAGTATGTCGGATATTTAGTCGAGGATTTTGTATTTTGAGTTCGAATTCTGTCGAAATCCACTTCAACTCTCATTATTTTGAAATCGATAAATAAAATAATTGTTTCTACTTTTGGCACACGGCCAGCATTTACCCCAGTGTATTACTGGTACCTTATTTTATCGACCCGATAAGGATGAAAGGCAAAGTTAACCTCGGCGGGATTTGAACTTAGATCATAAAGGGTCGTAACTCTATGCTGCAAAGCATGGCGTTCGACCCTCTACTGATACTGCCAAAATAATATCCTAGTGACAGTATAGCCTTCTTTGATGTCAACTCTCACATCCTGGATATTTGGCAGTATCGTTGGAACAGGGAGGCTCAAGAGGCTGTCGGTATCTTAACATAATTACATGAATATCTAAAACTCTTAGTGAAAATATAGTGCATACAATAATGTCATACACAATTGCGCAGGAGAACTATAGTACCCTACAATCGCTGTGAGGCCCAGCCACATATCCTTTATATGTATATATACATTGGTATGCATTTATTTTTTTGCGTGTTTGTTCGCATTAGAATCGTTATCTCGATGCAAGGAATTTCAATATTGTTCATTCCTTAGGTGAGGTATGGGAAACATGTTTATTCCTGGCATTTCTGTAAAATAAAAGTTAAATAAATAAAATTTGATATGTAATTAATATTTAATACTTAATCTATTTACATCTTCAATATCTAATCGCTGTATATCTGAATTTCCATTCGATTTTAAATCAAATATACAAACATATATACATACACACTCAAAGTGGATTGTGTTAGGTTTTACTTCTCACACACAAAGGGTTACCATGGCATTAAATCAAAGACCACTTTTGGTCACGAAGACCCAAACAGGTGAAGTTGCGTATATATCTTACAAATGCACACCGCAGTATAGAGACGTCTAAACTTTGATTAGACATCATGAAATTAGCCACAGATTGATAGCTCTTTACTGCCTATTATTAACCAAACATGTAATGCAAACATCAATATGTTTATAAATATATCAACGAGGTGTCGCACGCTACAAACTGCCATAAATCAGGTGAAATTACTCACTTTTCTGTAGGGACAATACAGCAACAATAATCATGTTTCTTTTGAAATTTATATAATCTAATTCATTAAAGATATTGAATAATTTGCTTTCTATTTGGAGAATGGCAAACGATGTATCTGCACTATAAGAAATCATGTAGGTACGCACAACAGCAAATTCACACAACGCTTATAGCCTTTTTCAAGTTGTATCAGCATGATCCATATGCAAGAAAATTGCTGTTCCATCGGTTTTCCCCTTACTACACATGGAAGAACAATCACTTAGGAGAATGTCAACCCACCATAAAGTTTGATAGTCTATTATAAGAGCTTATACAGTACACACCAAAGAAGTTAAATGACTCTTTGAACAGTTCCTATACTATATGAATTTACTCCGGAAACAGAGGATTTAAGCAAATTTTAAAATGACTTTCTATCTAGAAACTCCTTCAAAATTTCCTTCAAGAAGAAATGTATTTCAAGAATTAAAGAGGAATTAGTATGTTCAACATAACTTTCATAGGAAATGTGACTCTTTTAACAATCCCTTAGTTATGTGCTTTCATGTGTTATGTTTGAATTAGCTAGGTGACACTTTCACAATGAAATCCTGAAATATTGTATAATTAATGAACGATTTTGGAGTCTGAGCGCAGTTGCGTATTCCACAAGTGTTTGCCTATGGGTTTGTGTTTAAGAGTTTGTGCGTGTATGTGTTTGTGTATGTCTGTGTGTGTGTCTGTGTAAACATTTGATTGAACAAAGAAAAAAGGATTGCGCAATATTACTATTAAAGTTTTCTATTTTATTATTGGACACTAATTACAAATGTATAATCCATGTTTCTTGTTTTAGTATTACCATCTAAAGATTTGGAAAGGGGACTGTATGTAGAGTAAACAAATCTCGCAATTTACTAACGCTATTTTCATTACCATTATGATAGTAGCAACTTTGTATATCAACATTTTCAAAATTCAAATCATTCAAGCACCTCAATAAATCCTAAGATTTGTTTACGCTCGGCTCTAACCGCTGAATGTATCAAATATAGTTCCTTATTCGGAAAGAAACTGTTGTCAGCGGTCATTTGGCGTAAAGGTAACGTAGTTGGCCGGTATTAAAGAGATATAGAATTCTCTGTAGTGGCTTGTTCCCAATTAATTTCTGTCTCTATGGGTATTTTACCTGATTTTCGAACACTATTGTTTTTATCACTTTAGCAATTCTGTGTTCAGTTATCAACAGTTTCAAATATATGCATATATACAAACTCATGTGTAAAACACCATTTTAAACAGCACAAGAACATATTATTTGCTATGGTCTTCAAGTTGTTATTCATGCAAGTGGAGTAATTTACGTGTCAACGAACCGATACTAAATATATATTCGAAATATAAAAATAATGTGTTTGCCGTAATAGAACAATGTAAGGGCACGTTACTAGAATTTAAATGAATAAGTATTATGTGGAGACAGTGGAATGTCACTCTAACAGTTGTATTTGTAGTAGTGGAAAGGAATAAAGTTGGACAATCACAGTCATACTGTGAACCTAAAATACAATTTGTAACTGCTGCGATTAAATATCTTACTTGTAAGAATTAAATATAGTGTACCCTTAATGTAGCTTTGCATTATTAGTTTAACATATCAAATAGCACATATGTCATTGCATTGTTTTCATAGCAGCTATATTGGAATATCAGGCTGATGAATATTTTTATTTCAATTGCGTGGATTGGCAGTATCGGTAGAGGGTCGGACGCCATGCTTTGACGCATAGAGTTACGGCCTTTGCCATTCTGAGTTCAAATCCCGCCGTGGTTAACTTTGCCTTTCATCCTTATAGAGTCGATAAAATAAAGTACCAGTAATACACTGGGTAATTGCTGGCTTTGTGCCAAAAGTAGATACAATTATTTGTTTAACGAAACCATATCAAATAGCACATATTTCATTGCATTGTTTTCAGAGCAGCTATATTGGAATATCAGGCTGATGAATATTTTTATTTCAATGTGTATTCAAAGTAAAATGTATATCAATTTATCATAGCTCTCCAAATATATCATTTTCATTCGGCTCAATCATTTTCTGCTTCTATTCTTCGCTATTAAGTGGCATTTTATTCGATGTCACACACACACACACCTATATATATATATGTGAACTTTCTTTAAATATATTTAATGTAAAAATAACTTTCACAATTTATTTCAGCATTTCATGAAATTAAATTAGGACAATATTCTTGCAATTTAAACGGAAAATAATGTACAGGTTTGATCCGTCTTTGAGGACACATCTTTTAATGGCACTAACATTTTTCTAACTTGTTCTGGTTATCATTTCGTTTCAGATAACTGATGGTAGTCACAGAAAATGAAACGCTCTAATATTTACCCTAAAGGCAGATTATAGTGATTTCTTGTCAAACTTCCCAAAGAAGTGTAAGACGTTGATGGCGATCTACAGCACTAACCAAATGCAAAACGCTTGCTAAGTGTCCAAAATCCATCAGAACACCTGAATTTGTAGAAGCGGTACAAAAACCTATCGATAAGTTCACCAGAAAACCAATTAGCACAATTGCCGATGAGCTCAAGGTTTCAAGGCAAACTATTGGAAGAATTGTGAATTGTGCATGAGGACCTTCAAAATAAGACATGTGTGATGCAGAGAGTCCAATTCATGTCTACAAAAACAAAAGATATCCATCTGATCCGTGGTAGTTGAAGCAAGAATAGCCTGGAATACTTTGGTTTTTCTCTTATGAGAAAAACTTTGATCAGGACATTTAGTATCTCTTAGGCACTTTAAACCTATCGGAGCCCATCCAGTTTTCAGGTCTGAACACAACCGATTTCCTTCAGAGAAGCAAAGAGTGAGTGAGAGAGAGAAAATGTGAAAGACATAGATGAAGAATCGACGCTAGTACAGGACTGGTACTTTTTTATCGACCTTGAACGGAGAAAAGGCAAAGTTGACTTCTTCGGTATTTGAACTCAAAGAATGCAGAGAGAACCGGAATGAATATCGCAAAGCATTCTATCCGTCATTCAAACAACTCTTTCTATTTGCCACTTATACATAAAATAGTGAGAATTTCCTACGCGGCTGCTGACCCAGGTTTCATATATGACTATGAAATTTTCTTGAAATATCATCTAACCATCTTCATAGCAGAAAGACACAATTAATTATGTAATCCTAGCTATACTATGTCTATAAAATGAAAAGTGTACAACGCTAGAAGTCATTTGACCATAGTACTATCATATTAAGTCTAAGACTAGCCAATAACAAGAACAAATACGACCTACATGTGAACATTTCAGGATTCATAGTTAAATGGTATCAGTGCAATCATTCCTACGTCAGTTACGAAATAATAATCGTTTCTACTTTTCCCTGTGTTATACCTGTTTGAAACATGATTTGATTTGAGACCTCGTTCTATTTATCATATATTCTGAAAAATTGCAGTTCTTTATATATTTTAAACGAGTTATTAGTTATTTACTAACGCAGTGATGGCAGGGGATCATCTGTGCAAATTGAAGTTATTTATCAGTTTTCCTGTCCATGCTCTCACCGAAAAATACACATACTCACATTCACATATTCTCATATACACACACACATATTCTCACATACACAAAAATACTTCTGCTATTGTGTACATACATAGGTTTCCATACCTCAAGCAATATTGGTGAAACGTCTCCATTTAAACTTCCGCCAATTTCAATCATAACGAACCTGAGATAATTCTGGTGACAAAAAGAAATAAATATATGTACAATTATAGAGGTCAGCTATGAACAGATGTGAACAATTCTATCAAAGTCAGTAAATGAAAAAAACTATTTAGGAATCACAATGTCTCTACTAAGATTATAGATTCAAACTTCTGCCTATAGCTATTTTTCAACTTGACTATGTTACTTAATGTCTAAGTGGACATATGAAGATGCAAATATAATCTCTTAGCGGAACTGTTAAAATATATAAAACTTTTTTAAATATCAATACGTAAATATTCTCCATTGTTGTTATGTAACCGCCAATGTAGTGCCTTTATTTTATTATTAAAACCTAGCATTTACGTTATGGGGACAATTTAGATAATTAAAGCAGCATGTATAAATTAAATGGTCATCTAATGTTTATTGAATATATTAGCTTTGTGCGCTGCCTTCTCTTTTCTTTTGAAAGATGTTATATCTTCTCCTGGGCTCTCACGTATAACTAAACCAAGTTTCAGCTCCAAGACAGCACACACTACTTCAATGAGGGGTTCAAGCGTGCTGGTGATCGGAAAATCGTGCTGCTCCTGCTTTTTCCATTCCTCTAGTTATTTGATCTATAAGCTGACAAACAACCAGTCATACATTCATACATGCATGCATACACGCATTCATATTTACGTACATACATATATTCATACATACATATATACATACACACATGCATACATATATATTTACATATATAGACATATACATATATACACACATACATGCATACATACATACATACATACATACATACATACATACATACATACATACATACATACATACATACATACATACAGACAGACAACGAGCTTCCGCATAGTTTCTCAACCAAATTACTCTCTTAAGCCATTGACCAAACTGAAGAAATATAGAGGTCACTGATTCCACACTCAAATTGCAATTTCATAATAATAAAGACTTCACCTTCAAGATGTAGCTAAATTGAATGTAAGAAAAGTAATACTGTTCATATAAAACAAATATCTACTTATATATTCCCTTTACAGACAAATACCAAGAGAATTCTAATGTGGACAGTCATAACTAACAAACCTGATATAACATAAGATAAGCATGATGCATCCTAGATTTATGGACACAATGCTTGCGACTGTGTCAAACACATTATGAAGATAAGGTTTTGAATAGATTGAAATGTTGATAGCAGGAGGAGTTTGGGACATTTTTGTTCCCTGCCGAATTATAAAGTATTTGCAAGAAAGAATAAAAACATAAATAATTAAAAACTAAAACGTAAACGTACTTTCAATGTTTTTTTACGTATCAGGCGAGTTTCTAGATATATGTGTTTCTGTGCGTGTAGTTGAATATATGTGTATGTATGGGGAATTGAGAACGTGTTTTTTCACAACTTTATAAAGTGCTTGCATTGTCTAGGCATGCAGCTAATAATACCACGTTTCCTGTCTCTATCCCACCACCCTTCGTATCTCTTGCTACTATTGATAATACCTCTCATACCCTCTCTTCTGCTTCGTTTGCTTCAAGTTTTAGTTGTGTTTATTTAGCTACAGGCCACTCATGAGGCAGCTTATGTATGCTGAAAAACATCCCAGTTATGACTGTCTGTTATGGGGGAATTATTTAGGACTACATGACATAAGGACTCTCTTCCATTTTTCAGTCAGTAAGTTGTAACTTGAGGAAGATTTCGCTGTTATTTCTATTGGGCCTGATGTTATAAGCTCTCTAACTGGCTTGACTAAACACTTTGTATTCAACTGATTATTTTTCTTAAATGTATTTTCTTAAATGTATCTGCCGTGGTGAACTTAGCATTAAACCTTTATGGCATTGAAAATATATTTATATGTCACATTCGTCTGTAAATCAAAATAATGTTTTGTAATATGAAAAACATCGTTTTCCAGAAAATCTCTTAAAGGGATATTATGAGCGTTGATATATGCGAAGTTTAGCGTCAGCACGGTAATGTATTTACCGTATTTAACCTTTGAAAAATCGAACTGTTTTACAATAAACAAACAGGAAATATTGATTTCTATCATTGACATACAGTCACATATGTCTGGAGAGATGTATAGTCAATTGATTCTATTCTCCGTACTTGAATGTCTCTTTATCTTAAATATCACGATGTAATTGAAGGCAACGTTGTTTGTTGGTAATTGAAATAGCATCAACTCGTAATGTCTTGTCGCACGCATTAGAAGCATAAGACACTTAAGACGCCACGGCTCATTAGTGATTGTGAAGTTTCATATGCAGTCTCTTATCTACACTAGATTCGATGCCAGAACTACCTTACTACTGATATAGAGAGACTAAAGATATAGAGAGACGTTCTAACAATTCCACCTTCGCAGGCTAATATTTATTTATCGATTCATTCACAATGACAAGCGGTGACAGTGGGCTTTGAAAAGAGAGGTGATAAAATGGCGCAAATATTTCTATCCAATGCTCGCCCGCCAAATTGTTATTAATTAGCGGTGGATTGGCAGTATCAGTAGAGAGTCGGACGCCATGCTTTGCAACATAGAGTTACGTCCCTTTACGCTCAGAGTTCAAATCCTGCCACGGTTAACTTTGCCTTTCATCCTTACTAGGTCGATAAAATAAAGTACCAGTAATGTACTGGGATCATTGATGGCCTTGTACCAAACATAGAAACAGTTATTACTTAGTCTGTCAACAAAGTGTGTTGTACCTCCATCAGTTTCGATCACGAGAGTTCCAGAGTATTGGATCGATTAATTTACGAGCCTGGTAAATTAACGTACAAGTGGCTATGCATTCTAAAGGCACATTTGCCTATAACGTAGTTCCTAGGAAGATTCAGAATCATACAAGCTGGTTCTTTGAATTGAAAGCAGAACTCATTTTTTACAACTAAATAGACGGGAGAAACGTGAAATAAACTGTTTTGCCCAAGGAGACGATGTGCACTTAGAATCGAACTCATGAAGCTAACCAATACGACACATCCCTTTGAATAAGCACCAATCAAATGAAATAGATGCAAGTATGTAAGCTTCTGCGTGATGGGAACTTTTAAGTCAATAGGAAAAAGTTGTATAATTTCCAAACATTTTACGGATATTTAATCTTCTAATGATTTTTCTTTCATTTGTTTATACAGAAATTAATTTTAAAATGTATTAAAAGAACTTGCAATATCGCTATTTCGTTGTTTTATTTAATAGAAAGGCTGGGAATTAGTCGAAACGTTAGGATGTCGGATAGGATGCTTTGCATTGTTCTTTCCGGCTCAATGCAGCCTAAGTTCAAAACCTACCTCAAGTAATTTTGGCATACATCCGTTCGAAATCGATTAAAAAAACTTACCTGTTTAATACTGGAGTAGACTTTTCCATTAAATCGCATCCTTACTTTCTCTCTATTGCTTTAACTCCCCCTTCTCTCTCTCTCTCTCTCTCTCTCTCTCTCTCTCTCTCTCTCTCTCTCTCTCTCTCTCTCTTTCTTTCTTTCTCTCTCTCTCTCTCTCTCACTCTCTCTCTCTCTCCATCTCCCTCTCTTTGCTGTCTCTCCCTCTCACTCTTTCCCTCACTCCCTCTCTGGAAGAAATCAACTGTGATCTGATCTGGAACGGAGATGAGTTTCGCCGGGTTTAAAAATGCCTAAGACACGCTGTACAACACAATATTGCTCTCTATCCTCCGTATATATATAATTTTTAGAGAAGGTCACGAAGGTGGGTGCAAGCTAAATGGGAAACCGAGTTTGTAACTCAAATTTGATATCCTGTTGTATCTAGTTCCCTTCTTTTTTTCACTTCACGTAAGTCGTTGATGTCCCTGACAAAAGTGGGAATGTCGCATGTCCCTTTAACAAACAATTAACACATATTGTAAAGGTATCAACTGTTTATCTCTCCTTATCTCAACGATGATGTCAACTGCTTACATTCTCAGGGTCAGAGATTTGGTACAATGTAACATCACCCATATTGACCGTTGTTCTAATTCCTGAGAACAAAATGCAGTAGACACCAAAGAGATAACATGTAAGTAAGCAGACTCACAGCTTGCTTGAAATAGAAACCAAATCTCCCAGAAGTATCCATGCTACCGTCTTAAAGAAATGATCATTGACCAATAAGATAAGATGGTAACAGCTAGAATGTCTACGACCGCAGCTCCCTTCCAAGGCTGATCAACTATAATTTAACGGAAAATTTTATTATATTTAGAGAAATAAAATAAGATTCTTTTTCTTAGCCTTTCGAAATCAATAACTTCAATCAAATTGCTTTGAGAGATGATATGCGTGAGTGCTTGTGGATTGACGCAAATTTTCATTTACCTCTTATTCTTCAAATATATATATCAGCAGCGAAGTAAACATCTTTCTACACACAACCGAGTCGGCGACAACAGTGATTACACAGCATAAAAGAACAAAATTCCTGCATCATTAAATACTGTATTTATTTCAGATTCATATTGTTTCAGTTGCAAATTGAATTTGCTGATATTAGGCATAGACACTGAATATTAAATGTACGAACGCGCAAACACACACACACACACACACACACACACACACACACACACACACACACACACACACACACACACACACACACACACTCACACACACACACACACACACACACACACACACACACACACACACACACACACACACACACACACACACACACACACACACACACACACACACTCATACACACACACATATATATTTGTATATATATATGTATATAAGAAAACGATGAAGTTGTGTTTACATGTTAGTTTTTTTTATTGTGTATCGATCTGTTACAGGCGTTTCGCAGAGGATTGGCTCAAAGTCACCCATAGAATTTATGGACCCGATAGTGGAGTCGGGTCCATAACTTCTATAGATGACCTTGAGCGAAATCTTTGTGAAACACGCGTAGCAGGTCTAACAACATGTAATCGAAACATCATCGTTTCCTGTATTTGCTACCACCACCAGTAATTCAGTGAATTATATATATATATATATATATATATATATATATATATGAATAAAAAATGGCGAGCTGTGTTGTTGCAATTAAGTATAATAAATGAAGAATTAGAAATAGAAGTTAGGAATATCGGTCTTCAGTTGTCTACTAGCCATCATGTTTACATGTCTCACTTTCTCCACCCAACTCTTTTTATCCCAATAACTTATTTTAGTTATTGTATCGCCCTAGCTGGAGGTATATTGTCTGTAATGCGAAGAAATACCTATGATGGCTAGTAGACAACTGAAGACCGATATTCCTAACTTCTATTTCTAATTCTTCATTTATTATACTTAAATGCAACAACACAGCTCGCCATTTTTTATTCATATATGCTTTCCCCTTCGCTGTGACTTGTCTTTTTTCTATTCCCTTACTGCTATACTCATTCTCTCTCCCCTTCTCTATCCTTCTCCCTCTTACTTTCACTCACCCCCTCTGCTAGTCACCCTCTCTCAGCTAGCCTCTTCCTCGCACTTTCACTCCCTCACTCTCTGCTACTCACCCTCTTTCTCACTTCCTCCATTGTCCCACACCGTACGTGATCCTTTTCCTCGCTCACATCCGTACGACTAAGATGTGTCTTTAACTTTTCGTCAAAATTCGCCCGTTCTTATGTTCGAAATGAATTATTGACTTGATTTTTTTATTTTTTCCTCTCTTTACGTTGCCTCCCGATTCGTGTTTGTTTACCTACCTCTCTTTCTCCACCCAACTCTTTTTATCCCAATAACTTATTTTAGTTATTGTATCGCCCTAGCTGGAGGTATATTGTCTGTAATGCGAAGAAATACCTATGTTGGCTAGTAGACCACTGATGACTGATATTCCTAACTTCTATTTCTAATTCTTCATTTATATATATATATATGCGTATGTGTGTGTGTGTGTGTGTGTGTGTGTGTGTGTGTGTGTGTGTGTGTGCGTGTGTGTGTGTGTGTGTGTGTGTGTGTGTGTGTGTGTGTACATGTGTGGGTAGGTGTGTGTGTAACAGAATCGAAAACCTCCCTAGCTCAAATTAATTTCACATTCCGGCACGTCTTGTTACAGTTTTGAAATGTAAACCATTCGTGTAATTACAAACGAAATACGTGATTTGATTGGTAGTTGAGGCAATGGTTTGGAGAAAACAGATATTAGGTTATGGATGTCACGAACAGAAATGAGAAGGGACAGTAGAAGAGTGTGGGAGGATGAGAAAGAAAATGCGTTATAAGAACGAAGGAGGAACATACCAAAATATAGTGGTTTGTTTACCGGATGGCGGTACATTTACGGAACATTTGTTTGAAGTGGCTAAATGGAAGGAAGCCAAAATAATGTGGAACATATTTTGCTAGGCCTCATGCCCTATATATTGACAATTTCTTTTTTCATTATACGTTAATTCAGTTTTAAAAAAAACCACCAATTTTGAATTTATTTCTAATATTTTGAGATATGCAAAAAAATACGATGCATTTTCTGTGATGTAAACACTAAGTTTGTTCCACACTATGAATATTTTCAATTGAAACTCCTGTTTATTGGACAGTCAAAATAGGAGATATAAGAAGAACGTTATAAACATTGATCATCTGCACATACAGACATGGACATATATCACATGGGTCAACCTTATCTCATTGGTTACGGGAATACTGCATGTTATTATTGTGAAGCCCATAGATTTATGAATGAATTACTGAATTGAGACCAGGACAGAAATTAACTCTGTTAACTACAACTTTTTCCAGAAGGATTAATAGTTTTTGTTTCCATAAAAAAATGCATATGACTCTAATTACACTGGTCAACAAATATTCTTCATCAAGCATATGTGAAGGTGTACTTAGTGTAGTTTTTAATGCTGATTTCAAATATACAATTAGTTTTTTGACATCACATACAGTTTTCAAGATGAGAAAGTTTTGGGGTTTTAGCTCATGCATTATATAGAAATTCTAATTAATGACTTGTATGCATGTATTTCATTTACACCATGGAAACATACCTTTAAAATGAACTACATTATTCATTGCTGCATAGTTCATCATCTTAAATTAACCAATCAAGTTTTGTCTGATGAAATAGGTATTTCAACATCTCAAATTGTCCAGTCATAATTGGTCTGATGAAATATTTTATCATCTCTCAAATTCAATATAAGTATAACTGTTTGTATCTATTTCCTTACTTGTTTTACAATGTTAACAATGTCAAGACAGTGTAGAAATCGTCTTTATGTGTTTTGTTATGTCTGTGGACAATTTATTGTGAGAGCTCAAAAACGTACGATAACACCAGAGATCAAGAAGATTTATTAGCTATAATTTGACTGTCCTCTTGGAGATCAGGACAAGTTATGGACACCATATTTTATCTGCCCAGCTTACTCAAATGGCTTACTTGACTGGTTCAAATAGAAGAACTCCATGCCTTTTGCCATTCCAATGATATGGAGGGGGCCGAAAGATCCTTTTAATGACTGTTATGTTTGCAAAGTAAATGTCACAGGATTTTCTATGAAGAATAAACAGAAAATTGTGTATCCCAATTTGGATTCTGCAATGAGACCTGTGCCTCACAATGGAAGTCTGCCTATTCCAGTTCCACCAAATGATGATATTGAAACATCAGATGATGATGCTGACGTGGCTGATGTTGATAGCATTGAACCTCAGAAATGTTCCCAAGCTGACCTGAATGACCTTGTCAGAGGCCTATCCCTCTCAAAAGATAAAGCAGAACTGTTGGCATCAAGAGTGAAGGAGAAGTATCTGCTAGAGCACGGTGTTAGTATAACTTATTTTCGGCAGAGAAATGTGGTACTACAAACGTGTTTTTCTGTTGAAGGCCCGCTTTGCTTTTGCAGTAACATCGATGGACTTTTCGAATGTTTATCACGAAATCATGATCCTGCAGAGTGGCGTTTATTTATTTACTCTTCAAAACGAAGTTTAAAGCTGAACTTCTCCATAATGGTAATTTGAAGCCCTCCATTGCTATTGCACACTCGGTTCATCTTCATGAATGATATGGGTATATAGAACGTTTACTTCATGCCATTGCCTATGAAAGATACTCATGGAAAATATGTGGAGATTTAAAAGTCATTGGAATGTTAATGGGAATGCAGTCAGGTTTCACAAAATACTGTTGTTTCTTGTGTCTATGGGATAGTCGGGCAACTGACAGACATTATTCGGAATCAAACTGGCAGACAAGAACATCTAGCGTCAACACCTCTTGTAGATCCATGTAATGTCTTATTGCCTCCTTTGCACATAAAGCTTGGACTGATAAAACAGTTTGTAAAGATACTAGGGAAGACAAATGCCAGAGGGTTTGAGTATATTGTAGAAAATGTTTCCAAAATCACACAGGCGAAGTTGAAAGAGGGTATCTTTTTCAGATCCCAAATTAGAGAAGTACTCAAATATGTCAACTTCAAAACAACACTGGAACTGCCTGCCTGGAATGCTTTCAATTGGATCTGTGATAATTTCTTGGACAACAAGAAGGCAATGGACTACAAGGATGGAATCAAGAATCTTCTGAAATGTTACTCATCAATGGGTTGTCGCATGTCACTGAAAATTCACTTCTTGGACTCCCATCTGGATTTCTTCGCAGATAACCTTGGAGCAGTGTCTGAGGAATATGGAGAAAGATTTCACCAGGACATTAGTTCTATGGAGAAACGGTACCAAGGCTTCTGGAATGACAGTATGCAGGCTGACTACTGCTGGACACTTTACCGTAATCAACCAGATCAGGAACACCGCAGGAAATCCAAATCACAATGTTTCTAACTCAGTTGATCTAACTTTGTCTCTTTTGTCTGACCCATCTTTTGTGTATTCGCTCTTTGTAGAATGATAATGATGATTTTTAACTCAATAAACTCATTTACTTTCTAAAAATAATATGTCCTTATTTATTACGTTAATGATTTCATATATACAAATATGTAAATATTTGCATGTATCTACTGAAAAACTGATACGTGCTGCATACAAATGGAGTGAAATTTTGAAATCAGCATGAAAAATGAGTCTAAAAAAGTTGGTTTTTATTCATGTATTCGTATAATACATTTAATTTTCTTGACCAGTGTTATTGGAAAATAGGTATACAATTTAGTGAAAGCTTTAGCATTTGCAATGTCGTAGTTTTCTATTAGCTATTTATGCCTTTTATAATACAAGAAATGTACTTTTGCTTTGGTCCTCTTTTACGGAGCAAATCATTTAAGTTTTTCAACACATAATTATTATAGCCGAACCAAAAATAGCAACAGTTGAAAAGACGAGAAATAGTTCTTTAATATCAAATAATGAATACTTTAGAAAGATGCAGTAAAACTTATTTAATGAGTCTTATCATTTTCAACGTATCAAGTACTGCGCGGAAAATATTGCTGCTAGATAGCCTATATATGGCAAAACATTTTGTCTTAATTAAACAACCAGTAACTTTTATTTATACAGACACTTGCAATAGATATCCCAACCCTGACCAAGACCTCTTTCAAAGAGATCAACACTTAATTCTCATTAAGGATGTATCTCTGATAACTTTGCGGTTGACTAAATATGTCTAAAACGATTCAAAGCGTATCAATTAACTCAAAATATGAGAGCCACAGAAGATCAAAGGACCCTTTGAAATTGGTTGCTTTGTCATGGAAATAAAACCACTCCCACTATTTCAGAACTAGCATCAAATTCTATCGATGTACCACTCTCTTCGTGTATTGAACATTTTCTAGTAACTTTCTTATTCAATGAAGCATTCAAAGCAGATGAGATATCTCGTGTGTAATGTTTTCCGTAAGAACTACGACTATCTTTCATTAGGTGATGAGATTGTAAAACTACGATAATAAAATGGCCACACATAATTTACCATAGAATAAATAGTAATAACTAGGCAGGTAATAAACGCTACACCATAGAATTATTTTACTCATTTACTCCATTTAGAATGCTACAGTGTAGATTGAATTTAAAGTGTAGAATCTGTTGTCACGTTATTACGTAATTAGCAATTCAACGGGGGATTTATAATGGAACTAGACTCTAAATTGTTAACTTACATCGTAATTTCATTAATGATTTGCTAATTGTGTTGCTTTGGCAGGTAGACAAGCGTTAATATCGAGTAATTAAAAGTTGCTTGTTATTTTACAAAGAATTCTTTTCCCTGTTAGTTTGCCATAATCGATAACATTTGATAAAACACAGGATCAAGCATTCTTCTTCTTTTTCTTCTCCTTCTTCTCCCCCCTCATCTCCCCCTCATCTGCCATTCTCCTTCCTTCTCCCCTCATCCTCCCTCTCCCCATCCTCCTTGTCTTCTTCTTCTTCTTCTTCTTCTTCTTCCTGAGAGGGTCTCAGGGGCAGAGTCCTCAAAGACTCATTCCAGCGGGTCCTGTCAGAAGCAACCGTCTCTAACTGATTCGACTGGATCTCCAAGCGAAACTAATCACGATCATTGATGTTATCCAACCATCGTGCTCAGGGCCTACCCATCTGTCTCATACCGTAAAATCTGTCCAGCGATCCTTTCTTGAGATATTCTAACAAATTGCTCATAGTATTGGAGCTGTGATATCTCAATTCGGAAAAGTAGTGGCTTAACCTGGAGTGACTCACTGATTTCCGAGTTACGCACGTTATCGTGTAACATTACTCCAAAGACTCTTCGGAGATATATAATTTCGGCCGCTTGTATTTGCGATCGTTTTCTTTCGGTCATTACTCAGATCATTTACCATAACCATAATTTAGTCTTGGACAGAAGTGTTACATTCTCTAGGTCTAGGGAATTAACTGATATATTTTGGTGGGGAAGTTAGCAAGGGAAACAAACAGGAAAACGTATCACTAAACGATTATAGATAAAGATGTACTAAATAAATAGTAACAATTTACGATAAAGAAACTTAATTCTAAAAGGATTATGGTATAGTTTTGTAACAGGTATGCAGATAAAAAAGTGTTATATTTGTAATAATATTAATTATCCATCCACCCATTAGAGAGACTGACAAATTCTTAGCAGTATGTATTCCAGCTCTTTACATTCTGAGTTCAAATCCCACCGATGTCAACTTTACCTTTCATTCCTCGGAGTCGATAAACTGAGGTACCAGTAAAGAACGAGGAGTCAATTTAATTGACTTTCTCCGTATACAAAATGTTGGATTTGTGTCTAAAATAGAAACCATTGTGTATCCATTCACATGTCATAAAATATTTCATGAAATTAGGCATGATTTCAGAGATACATGTTACAGTAATTACTGTTTACGGTGTCAAACAACAATCTTGTAAATTAGGCACGTCTAGCTAGTTAGTATTAATGGCACGCCAGTAAGATGGAGGTTTCTTTTCTTTCTAAGCGGAACTTGAACATCGAAAGCAGAACCACGAAACAGATCACACAAAGCATCTTTCCCGTCGCTGTAATTCCTCAACCAATCCCCCACCATAGACTTTCACTATTTATATAAGTCCCTCAAAACATAAAAGGTAACACAACAGAAGTAGCCGTATTGCCTTTACGCAGATGATACTCCATGGCTGAAACGAAATGTTTGCGTTCTGTACATGTCAGGATTTGTTCTGGGTTGAGTGGGGTTAAAATATAAAAAAGGTGTAATAATTATGGATGGAAATAGTATCTTCTTGTCGGATTTTATAGTGATGAATAAGTTTGCAGTATGAAAAGCACTCCTTCGTAAATGTTTCAAGCAGTTAAATTAACAACAAATAAAAGCAAAGCAAGATGGTTATAGACTACAAACGCTTCAAGTAACCGCATCTTTCTCTCATTATTTATATAGCATTGGATTGGCAGTATCACTAGAGGGTCGGACGCTATGCTTTGCAGTACCGAGTTACGGCCCTTTACGGTCTGAGTTCAAATCCCGCCGAGATTGACTTTGCCTTTCATCCTTACGGGATTGATAAAATAAAGTACCAGTAATGCACTGGGTCAATTTAATCAACTTTCCTTTCCTCCAAAATTGTTGGCTTGTGCCTAAGTCAGAAACTATTATTTATATAGCATATATATATATATATGTTTATATACAATATATTAATAAATGGAAACTATATTTATAAAACCATATTTATTTTATACATAATTCAAGGGCAACCATGGCAAATTATGGTGCGCTTTCATCAGATAAAATACAGATTTGTTTTATAAATAAATATTGACTACCCGGAAAAAAGACAACTTTAACGGTTGGAGCTATCCAGGAAGCTCCAACCGTTATATATATATATATATCTACACACACACACACATACATATACCTACGCACACGTCCACACATATAAACACAATAGGATAATAAAATAAAATAAATAAATTTACAATATTTTAGAATACATTAAAATCTGTATGTAACTTCACAAATAGATACATAAAAAAGGGGTAAATAAAAAACGAGGGGGGGGGGTGTACAGGAGAAGGTGCGTGTATCCATGTGATATACTACACACAGGTAGTATGAGGTGCAAACTTTGGTCCGTATATAGAACAAGTAACAGTAACGGAACAATAATAGAACAATAATGACAGTAATAATCATTGTTCCAAAGTGGAACATGTGGAGAACATATAGTCACGAGTGATGGGGTACACATTCAAGGGGACGCCCGGCCCGTGGCTGGGGTGTTCTGTTCTATAGGTTTGGGGTATCGGACCGGGCGGTCGTGGGCCCCGTGTTATCCAGTCCCGGCACAGGCGATGTATCTGCCCAATGTTGTGTGCTCGGTCAGGTGCGCCCCTGGTTTACATATGTTTGCCTCAAGGGTGGCACAATGTCATCGGAGCATGGCGCCAAGTCCTCTAATCCCGTTGGGCCGTTCGGGTCTGTGCGTACCCGTCCCCATGCCCCAGCCTGCGCCACCCGGAGGATTCCATGCTGCAAATGTGCATCTTCTCTGGTGTCTGCAGGTCATGATAATTTCAGACTTGAGGTTGACCGTGTCATCTTTCAGTCTGACTATCTCCATGGCCTCGTGTAGGCATAATCGGCACTTTCTGCTTCCGGCCGAATATGCCCTCGCATGGCAAACGATACTCCAGTCCAGGGCGTACGGTGTGCCTTGGTCTTTCAGGTCCCACACCAGGTCCTCTAACCTAGTGCAGTGTCTTTTGCTACGGTCTCTGAAGGAATTCGTGTGATTATACATCCGCGATTTAAAGGTCGTGGATGTTGCGCCGAAGTAGGTGCGATGCGCGTTTTGGGTTGTAACCACACACTTGTATATTATGTCCTTCATCAGGCATTTTCTATGTAGGGGGCACTGGGTGCCCGCTCTACAGTTACATGTTCTGTTGCCAGTTCTTATGCATCCGATGTCCGGGCCTCGATCTGTTATGGCCCTCTCAAGGTTCTCAGGGTGTTGTTCCGCCGACACTGTTGTCTCTCCCATGCCACTATTTCCCTCTCGGCGTTGACCACATCACCCTCCGTGGGCGCTATGGTCGCCTCGGGTGCCGGGTTGTCATTTGAGGGCCGGTCCTTGGGTGGTTCTCCGCACTCCGAAATATGGTCATTCTGTCGCCGCCGTTGACGGCCAGTGTGCGCCATCTTCACCGCGTTAGTTTTAGCCATGTAGTCGGGTATGTTAGGTGTTGTGGAGAAGGAAAACTTAACCGTGTGGTGTTTGAAGATTTTGTGGTACTTGTTCATCGGCGGAAAGCACTCATCCAACGCTCGGAAAAAAAGTCCTGGCACGTTGGTGCGTACATGTTTGGAGTAAGGCGCATGTCTCGAGCTACCTGCCGGCGAAACAATTGTAACACGCAATAAATTGAGTCCAGATGCATCACTGATTTTTCTTTTTCTTTATACTATCTACACTCTACTCTGCTGAATATTGAGTGCTAATTTTGGCATACCGCCTATGGAAGCACCATAGCTACCATTATACACAAGTATATATATATATATATATATATATATATATATATATATATATATATATATATATATATATATATGAGAGACGTAAAATAAGAAAATTATAAAATTAACTTACATACTAAAATTTCACTCCAACTAATTAGTTTCTGAAAGGGAATAAACATAGTTTCCGAAGAAACGTACGGAGAAGCCTTTCGTCATCAGGGAAGTCTATTCTCAGCTCAGTTTCCAGACAATACGTGGACACAGGGAACTTATACAAAAATAATTCAGTGGATGGAAAAAAGCAAAGCGTGGACTAAATTCCAAGCCATTGAAAAAATCACTGCCTACTGCGTCGGTGGCAAATTCAAAAGAATCAGTCACGTGACATCGAGGTCAATCAGTGAGGAGTGGTTTGTTAAGAAGACAGCAGCCGGACCGTTACTATAGTAGCAGTTTTGGCCAATTTTTGCTCGACAAAATAATTTGGAGTTAATTATAAAGAATTAATATATCTAGTAACATATATATACAGATGTATATATATATATATATATATATATATATATATATATATACAAATATGTACATATACATAGATAGATGCATATATATATATATATGTATATATGTATAATTATATATATATATATATATATATATGTCTAATTATATATATATATATACACACCCACACACACTCTCATATATATATGTATGTGTGTGTGTGTGTGTGTGTGTGTGTGTGTGTGTGTGTGTGTGTGTGTGTGTGTGTGTGTGTGTGTGTGTGTGTATGTGCATGTGTGTTTGTATATACAAATATATGTTTATCTATATAAATGTATGCAATATGTAAGATTGTTCCGAAGATTTTGGATCAGCTATAGGAGTTCACATTTGAACACCTCTAAGTAAAAGTTTTAAATATTAAAATGATGTACCATTACATACACACACACGGACATACTTACATGTGTGTGTGTGTGTGTGTGTGTGTGTGTGTGTTCGTACACGTACCTATGCTTGTGTCTTTGTTCTTAAGTACATGGTTTTCAGACTCACAAAGTATTGAATATATATTGGCGATGACTTCTAATTTCATGGAAGACTTTAACAATTCTGCCACTTCACTGCTCTAATACTTAGTAAAGCAATATATATTATTGCCTTATTTACTTGAATGCTTGTGTGTACTTTTCTGTATGCGAGAATATCTGTCTAAATATATATGACATTCAAATATTATTTCTTTATTTCATGGTATTGTTTGGCAGTATCGGTAGAGGGCATGGCGCCATGCTTTGACGCATAGAGTTACGGCCCTTGCCATTCTGAGTTCAAATCCCGCCGAGGTTAACTTTGCTTTTCATCCTTACGTCAATAAAATAAAGTGCCAGTAATACACTGGGTAATTGCTGGCCTTGTGCCAAAAGTAGAAACAATTATTTCTTTATTTCATATTTAACTAAAAAAACAAGATAATACATATGTATTTTTGAAAATGACAGGTGAATTTAATGAAATATATTTCGTACAAGAAATATAAAACAGCATACAAGATAGAATAATATTGTCAGAGCCAGGGATCCTCGTTATCTGTATCAGTCACCGAATAAACAGTCACCTAAATATTAGAAACAACTTTTGAGTGTCTTTTGTTTTGAAATATTATATACTTCCTCTTCGTACGTGATTATATTTCCATATATATAGATAAAAGTGTCTGTGTGTGTGTGTGCCTGTGTGAGTGCGTGTGTGTGTGCGTGTGAGTATGTGTTTCTGTGTGTGTGTATGTGTTTCTGCATGTGGGTGTGGGTGTATGTGTATGTGTGGGTGTTTCTGTAGGTGTGTGGTTGTGTGTGTGTATTGGCTAGAAAAGGAAGAAACACAGCACAAGAGAACACATTTACAATAAGAGTATATTGGATTAACACTTATAAGATGTATGAAGATAATTTTAATGTTTCCGATTCCAGTCCTGTTTCAGAAGGAAAAGCTAAAAGAAAAGAGGAAACTTGGGGCAGCTATTTCATATTGTATAACCCTCGAGGTTATATTGTAGTGGTCTTTAGCATCTAATAAAAATTGTACCAATTATAAATTCAACAGACTGATCCGTTAATCGATTGCAAGATGGGGATGAAAAGCCACTGAACTGTAAAATATCGATTATCCGTCCAACTTGTTTTTCCGCTCGAAGAAATTGGTCTAGATACGTACGTTCGTTGAGATAATATATGCTGCTCTGCTTAGCAGGATCAATGATCATCAATAACTAGGAGTGTCAACAAGAATGTGTTTTCGACAAAATTGCTATAACCATAAAAGTAGAGCTAGGAGACAAAAATAGAGGAACAATAGATAGAACAGAGTGGTATGTACTTACGAACGAAGAAGTATAGGTAAAAGGTATAAACCGCTGAAAAACTATCACCGCAAATTTTATTATTTAGATAAGATTAGTCGATAGAAAACTTATTGATTGGAAATTATCCGTGATTTATCAAGAGTTAAAGAAACCTATCACAATGTTTCAATCCCAGGTTTTAACATTCAACGTATTACTATATTCTGTTGTAATTACCATTCTCCAATAGGGTATCGATTACTCCAAAAGTAAGGGGTATCGATTAAAATGGTAGAATACAAAGGAAATGTTTTACCTATTTCTAAACGAAACAACCAATTACGTAAAAATTCACTCAGTTGGATACTATTATTCGATGTTATGTGAATAATTAATTCTCGAACAACCGGT
>OZ024741.1:62931361-62938861 GCA_964016885.1 Eledone cirrhosa | reverse complement strand
ATACGCTCCTTACTCTCCGAATGTATTCAGTTCTTAACAATTCCTTCATTTTTTTGTTCTTTATGCCATCAGCCTCCAGAACGCCCAAATACTTGTATCCTTCCTCAGAGTCAATTTCCTTTATCATCTCACCTGTTGGTATCTGGATCCCGTTACTTCTGCTCAACCTACCCCTCTTCATCACAATGACTCCACATTTACCAATACCAAACTGCATACATATATCACTGCTGAAAATACGGACAGTGTCAACAAGCACATCCAACTCCTTCTCACTTTTCCCGAAGAGCTTAAGATCGTCCATGAAGAGGAGGTGATTGATGGTAAGCTCTCCCCTTCCCAACTTGTATCCTGCTCTCACTTTTCGCAGCATAATGGTCAAGGGCATCAGGGCAAGGACAAACAACAGAGGGGACAGGCTATCTCCCTGGAAGATACCTCTCTTGATCTTCACGCTTCCCAAGGATACTCCAGTTGATGTTAACTCTGTCTCCCAGGACCCCATACTCCTGCCTAGCAACTGTCTGATGTTATCTGCCACCCTGAAGATCTCCAGGCTTTTGGTGATCCAGGAATGAGGCACCATGTCAAATGCCTTTTTGTAGTCTATCCATCCCATGGCAAGATCAGTGTGTCTCCTCCTGCAATTCCCCATTACCATCTTATCAATAAGTAACTGGTCCTTTGTACCACGTGACTTCTTTCGGCATCCTTTCTGTTCGTCCGGTAACAAGTTGTTTGTGTGGAGGTGATGGTAGATTTCCTCAGACACAATGTTCGTCAACAGTTTCCACATTACGGACAGACATGTGATAGGTCTATAGTTGGTAACATCATTACCCTTGATTCGGTCTTTCATTATCAGAACTGTGGTACCTTTTGTCAACCACTCTGGCACCTCACCCGACACCAAGCAGTCATTGAACATGGCCGTCAGCTTCGGGTGGAGGGATGTTAAATGTTTAATCCAATACCCCTGCACACCATCTGGGCCTGGTGATTTCCAGTTGGTTAGTTTTTTGGCCTGCCCCTTAAGAGTTTCAACTGTGATACTCAAATCAGTTTGTTGTTGTGCCTGCTCACCGATCTCCCTCTGTACTGTCTCAATCCACCCTGCCTGGGCATTGTGTCTAACATCCTGCTCCCATATTCCTCTCCAGAATGTTTTAGTTTGCTCCGCCCCAGGGATCAAGTCGTTGCCTCTTTCTTTCCCCTCAAGCTGTCCAAACAGCATCTTCTGGTTGTTGTCGAACATGCGGTTCTGTTTATACTGACTGACTCTGTTCTCGTATCGCCTTATTTTTGCACTCTTTGCTACAATGCGTTGCTTCAGTTCCTCTATGATAATATTTAGCTTTTTCCTCCTAGTTTTGTATTTTATTTCCAGCCTATTTTTAGTGCCTATGTTTTTTAGTGTCCCATTCAGTAGTGACTCAAGCTTTCCTATGTCATTTCTCATTTCCCCGATTTGCCCACTCAGTCGCTTCTTCCACCACGGCTCTGCTCTTTCTTGTCTGTTGTTTCCTCTCGCTTTTATACCAAGTAGTTTCCTCACCGTATTTGCTGTTGCTTTGAGGATATTGTTGCACTGGTGAAGGCTCCTCGCCTCAAGGTATGGGAAGACTTTGTTTACCTTAGCTGTTGTTTCTTTTAACTTTTTCCTGTCTACAAATCTTAGGTTCATAGGTCTCCCACTATCATTGTTCAATTCATCTACCACTAAATTTAGGATGTCAACCGAATCTTGTCCTAGCCCGTCAGCATTCATCTCCTCAGTGGCCGTATCTCTGTTCCAGGTATTATTTATCTCAGTATTCAGATCATTGTCTGCTTCGGGTGGTTCCTCCGTTCTCAGGACCTCTTCACCTTCATTTCCCACTGGCTCGCTTATCTGGCATACTACACCCGCCATCTCCAAGCCATTCTCTCTGCTCAGTTCCTCCAGTTCCAGCTCGCCTATCCATCCATTAGTTCTTATTACCCGAGCCTGCCCGGCCAATTTTTGTTCATCTAATTTAAATAAACCAATCTCGTTCCAGATGTTATGCATCCGTCTCCTGTAGCCCCTCTCCTTGGGGTTACTTTTCAGGTAACATTGCATAACAGTTCTATTCAATTCTTTCGTCCAGTTGGTTCTGGCCCCTTTCCTTCTTCTCCTTCCTCCAACATCAGCAGTATTTTGTTGACAGTCAGGTTCCTGCTGCTGAGCCAGAGGGCACCTGTTGGGTGAGAGTCTGTCACATGACGTTCTAGTCTCCATTTCACCGTTATTCGAACTGTTTATGTTCGATATTTAAACACTCTTATCGAGGATTGGCGAATGTATGGTTACATATCCATCTGTGGATCCGCCATTCCACTTGGCCCTTGTGTGGCATTATCACCACGCTGTATACGAACACACATAGACAAACAAACACACAGGCAGAAATGGCCCCAAAAATGAATAAGCATAAGTTTCATTGTAATGTAGTGTTCGAATGTCTGACTTAGTTTTTGTTTTTTAAGTTTTAGTTTTTCCCCCCTCTTCTCTGTCCGTCCGCCTGCTTCTCTCTTCATTCTTATTTTCTTTACGTTTATTATTATTATTATTATTATTATTATTATTATTATTATTATTATTATTATTATTGGCGACCTACGTAGGAAATCGTATTATCGTGAGCTCCGCAAAGGTTTGTTATTTCCGTTTGTTTAAAAATTGCCATTTATGGAAAATTTTATTGTTAACTGTTTATAAGCACACATACATTGTTTTCCGAAAAGGACACCTAAAAAGATTGGGGCCTTGTGCCCCAAATTTTAACTTTTATTATTATCAAAAAATTTCTTTGAAAAAAATGGCTAATTCACCTCTGCAACAAGCAGCTGAAAGCCTTCCTCACAAAATAACACCTCACACCGACACCACCATTGTAAATGTTACTACGTTTGCCAACACAAAAAAAAATATAAGCAGTAGCAATATTTTAAATTTGTCTCAGGCAGACATTCATTTCCCGCCATTACCAATGACTGCAGGTGTTAAACCCTCCACCACCACCACCACCGCGACAACCACCACCACCACCACCACCGCGACAACAGAAACAAAAGAAGAAAAAAATAAATTAACTCGTGACGTCGAAATGAAATCAAGCAAAATGGACTCTTCCCCACCAAAGACGACTGACGTCAGCACCACCACAACTGAAAATAAAATTAATATTAACGATAGCAACAACAACAACAATGACATTATAAAACCGACCCTCAGTTTCGCCATCGTAGCAAAACAATTCGAAGCGTTCACGGTAACTCAAGAAGATTTAGAAAATGCCAAACAAATGGTAAAGAAAGATGGGTACAGGGTCAGCCTCACCCCCCCCCCCACCTAATAAAATGAAGCATCGGCGCCTGTGCACCGTGTCGTATAGAACAATAAATGTAAAATCGCGCCGAGTGGAACGGGCATCCGAGTCCCAAATCCAAAAAGCTTTGGGACATGTGTGGGCAAGAAAAACCCACATCAGACGTGGGCAAAAGTATGGAACCGTGGATGCGTTCTTTGAAACACCAGAGGAGGCTAGAGAACACTCCATGGCCCCATTAAAAAGTGACGACCTCACACTCGTCCCAAGCTATTGTGGCCAGAGACTCGTAAAGATCAGGGTGACCCACGTTCCACCGGCCATCGAAATTCCCTGGCTAATAGCGGCTGTCCTCGCCGGCATCGAAGCCAACACGAAAATAATAGCAGTAGCAAAAGAAAAGCAGGAAAACTGGTCCGGATCTGGGATGGAGCTCCTGATCCAAGCGGACCAAAAAAGCAGTGAGGAGATCCCAGAGGTAATAGACCTCACTGACGGCAGCCACCTCACGGTAATTGTCGAGGGCAGAAGACCTAGGTGTGTCGTTTGTGGTGAAGGAACCCACCTAAGGGCTTTCTGCCCTCAGGCTAAAAGGTTGAGGCCACCTCTCCTACCCACCCCAGTGACACAACCATCAACACCACCAGTAGCAGAGATGGCAGCAACAACTGTAGCAGCAACAACAGAAGCAACTATAACAGCAACAACCCCAGCAACAGTAGCAAAACCAACACCACTACCACCACCAGCAAAACCAACACCACCACCACCCAACGCTTCAGAACTAGCACCAGCGCCTACACCATCCACCACACCACAACCAAAACTAACGGCTGTGGAGGATTTTCCACTCCCCGGCCTATCACAACTGGAGACAGATTGTGACGACGAGGAGTGGGAAACGATATCCGGAAAAAAAAAAAGAAACCAAAAAAGAAAAAATTCTCTTCCTTCCCCCTCCAAAAACAAAATACAGAGGGAAACAAATAAACTAAGAAACAAAAAAGTTAGGACAGATATGCCACCATCCACACCAGCATCACCAACCCCATCAACCCAAACACCAACACCATCACCATCATTAACTCCAACACCACCATCACCTACACCACAAAAGTCACCAAAATGCGAAACAGAAGCAAACCCACAACAAACGCAAACAAAACAAAACAACCAAAACGATACACACTACACAGCATTAAATTTTTTGCCTTTCATCCTTACGGGGTCGATAAAATAAAGTACCAGTAATGCACTGGTAATTGCTGGCCTTGTGCCTAAAGTAGAAACAATTAAATTTGAACAGCAAGCAATTATTGTACTACATCCAACACAACACCAGCATCACAGAAAAAGACTACACAACAACCCCAAAATTCACACCACCTCCACACATACAAATCACTCGCATCACACAGAAAACGTACATGACACTAAAACAAAAATTCCCCAAAGACATCGGAGACTTCCGACAAGCACTCTCCAGGAGGATTTATAAGGACATCCTTCCTGAGGAGGCCACAAGCAGTGAAAAGGATGGAAAAACCGTCCTTCCCCTACGAGAAGTAAGGTAAGTGGTCTTTCCCATCTTTTCCACTCCTTTTCAACATGACCTCACTCAGAATAGGCAGCATAAATGCGCGTGGCTTGGGGTCGTCATGGAAGCAGGGCCACCTGCTCAACGACCTCAGGTCACTAAACATAGATGTAGTGGCCATCAGCGAGACCAGAATCTCCGAAGCACAGGCTTTCGCACCGATCTTCGGCGGCCACGATGTGTACGCATCTCCCAGCCGTCCGGGATCGGGGGGATATGTTGCTGTGCTTTTTCGGAGAGGTTTGGATCTTGCCATACGGGCCATCTTCCTGGACCCAGAAGGTAAGTTGGTGGTGCTGGACGTGACCAGCGGAGACGGGCAAGCTTTCAGGTTAGTGGCCGTCTATGCCCCGACAGGAGCAGGGCGGCCTGATTTCTTCCGGCGTCTGGAGACCTTTCTTGGAACGTCCCGCTCTTTAGTGTTAGTGGGCGACTGGAACGGGATCTTAGATGCACGCTGGGATTGTGTGGGATTAGTGGATAGGGAAGGAGGGTGCAAGAGTCTCACCAACCTGCTCAGACGTTTTGAACTGTCTGACAGGTACCGAATGGATTTCCCGAATGTACCAATGTGGACTTGGACAAATCGCATAGGGTCATCCAGATCATATCTAGATAGAGTATTTTGTAGGGAAATAGATAGGTCTAGCATAGGCTGTCCACAATTCAAGATATTAAGCTACACGGACCACAAATTCGTGATCTGTGTGCTTGACTTAGATAGGCTTCATAGACGAGGACCCGGCTACTGGAAGTTAAACGCGTCCTTACCAGCGCGCAAGGCCTACAGAGACCGGATTAGCGAACTAGTTAAGCGGGCGTTGACGGGGGCCATCGTCAACAACAAGTGGTGGTTTGCTCTGAAAAGAGCAATTAGAATAGAGTCCATTAGGTTTAGTAAGACTTTAGCAATAGAGAAAAATAGAGCAGAGGGAGAATTAGTTAGAAAATTAGATGAGGCGCTTAGGAAAGGCATCGCGACCGACGTACTTGCGGCGAAATTGGCCCTTGACCAATTCTTCAATGCAAAGCACGAAGGCTGCGTTGTCAGAGCTAGGGTGCGTGCTCTCAGACACGAGGGGACGAAAGCCGTTCAATGGGCCCGAGTGGCGGAGGCGCGTCGTGGCAACAAAGACACGATCCGGTCTTTGGTGGACCACGACGGGCGCATGCTACTCGATCCCGGGCAAATGTGTGAAGCTTTTCAGCGACACTTCGCTCAACTGTTCGGGGGCAGTGGCGGGCCGGATCGAGGGATGGACTTTAGTGTCTACCTCGACGGACTGCCGCGGCTTTCGGCCACTGAGGCGGAGTGTTGCGAAAAGCCGATAACAACCGCTGAAGTACGGGATGCAATGACTAGTTGCACAAGGGGTAAATCGCCTGGTTTGGATGGTCTGCCCTATGAACTTTACGTACAAATGCCAAACTTGTTCGGAGGCCTCTTGGCGGACGTCTACTGCAACTGGCAACAGAACGGGAGAATTCCCAGCTCTGTGAGCCGAGGAGCGGTGGCGCTGCTGAGAAAGGATCCGAACAAGGGGGATAACATAGATAATTTTAGGCCCATAACTCTGCTAAACACAGAGTTCAAGATTTTGGCCAAGGTGCTAGCAAAGAGGTTGGCGCTTGTCGTTGGTGGTCTGGTGGGAGAGGCACAGACATGCGCCATTCCCGACAGATCCAACCACGACAACCTCCACCTCATGCGATACATCGTAGAGAGGGTAGCTAGGGAACCTGGCACGGGTGGGTCTTTGATCAATTTAGATCAGTCGAAAGCCTTCGATAGGGTCGACCATCGTTACCTAGCGGCAGTCCTGAGGGCGGCTGGCTTTGGGCCCGTCTTCAGAGGCTGGATCGCTGCCATGCACAGCGACATCTGCTCTGTAGTGAGAGTGAACGGTCACCTTTCGGAACCGTTCAACATCATGCGCTCGGTCCGCCAAGGATGTCCCCTCTCGTCCCTATTGTACGTATTGACTCTCGAGCCATTACTGCACAAACTGGAGACATTGAGGGGGGTCCCGCGCGAACTAGGATGCGGAAGATCCGTGTCAGCATATGCGGACGATGTCACCGTAGTGGTGTCGAACGCCAAACACATCGAGGCGATCGGCACTACACTAAGAGAATACGAAGCGGTGACAGGAGCAATGATCAACCAGGAAAAGTCAGTGGGCCTGCAGCTCGGCACCTGGAGAGGCAGGTCCATGCCGTACAACAGCGTCGTCGGGCGCTGGACGGACGGACCGGTTAAATTGCTAGGGGTCTGGTTCGGTCCAGACCTCCAGACGGACAAAAACTGGGACGAGGTGACGAGCAGGGTGGCTTCTCTCACCCAGAAATGGGCCGAGAGGAAGCTATCCCTGAAAGGTCGAGCGGAGGTGGCGAATGCGTACATCGCATCCGTCATCTACTACCGCCTGACCGTCGTACCTAGTCCTAAGCCCCGCCTGACTGCGCTGGAGCGTTTGCTCTTTCGCTTCTTGTGGAAGGGACGCGCTCCGATGGTCAGGCGGTCCATCTGCTGTCAACACCCGCTACGTGGAG
>OZ024741.1:62913861-62926361 GCA_964016885.1 Eledone cirrhosa | reverse complement strand
AGTTGCTCAAGCTATACTTATTAGGAATCAGTTAAGATCTACAGGTCACAAGATTCGTATGCGTGACGGACGCATCCACGAGAAAATGTTTTATGGCGAAATCAAGCTGGGCAAAAGGTTAACTAGTAAGCCAAGGAAGGAATACAGAGACTCTCTAAAAGCGAACTTAAAATGCCTTAACATATCCTATAAAAATCTTGAATCATGTGCAGGAGATAGAGTGGCCTGGAGAAATGAAATTTGGAATGGAGTTAGAGCATTTGAATGGAATGGGTAAAAGATGCAGAATTGGAAAGAAAAGTGCGGAAAAATGAAACTAATAGTAATAATTGTTTCTACTTTTGGCACAAGGCCAGCAATTATCCAGTGCATTACTGGTACTTTATTTTATCGACCGCGTAAATATGAAAGGCAAAGTTAACTTCGACGGGATTTGAAATCAGACTGTAGAGGAACGTAACTATACTGGAAAGCATGGCGTCCGACTCTCTACCGATACTGCCAATTCACCTGAATCTTATCCAACGTTGGTTTTCAAATGCCCTATGTACCCTAAGCTGTGGCTTTCAAACGCTGGCTTGAAGCACATGATGATAACATCTAAGTTGACTATTCAAACTTCGTTGCAAAGAATCAGTTCCAGTACCATGTTTGTCTGAAAATTTGCAAATCAGGTGGTGCATTGAAACGACATCTGAACATAGACAATAAGCAAACCCAAAGTGGAAACAAGAACGAATCGAGACATTATTGTATGATTAGTGGATGGGTTTTTCACAGGCTTTCAGGAGACGAAAGCCATTTGAGATCTCATGCCAGGAAGAGACAACCATAAATTGCAAGTAAGAGAGAGAGAGAGAGAGAGGTGGAAACTGATAAATAAATAAATATATAAATAGCGAAAGAAAGAAAGAAAGAAAAAGAAAAAGAAAAAGAAAAAGAAAAAGAAGAAGAAAGAAAGAAAAAGAAAGAAAAAAGAAAGAATGTAGGGAAGGGAGAAATACCTATAGTGAATGAATAGACCCCTATATTTGACTGGCATTATTTTTTTTTATTGTGGTGGATTGGCTGTATCGGTAGAGGGTCGGATGCCATGCTTTCCAGCATAGTTACGTCCCTTAACGATCTGAGTTTAAATCCCGCTGAGGTTGACTTTGCCTTTCATCCTTACGGGGTTGATAAAATAAAGTACCAGTAATGCACTGGGTAATTGCTGGCCTTGTGCCATAAAGTAGAAACAATTATTTTTTTTTATTGATCTCTATAGAAGGAAAGACAAGTTTAGAGAACGCCGAGAGCCCAAACGTATACCGCAAATCTTTCTATCGGACGTTCTAAGGACTTTGTTAATTCGCTGCCTTATCATATATACAATACGCCTGAACAAAATGCGGGATGTTTACAGTTGTAAAGTCATTATCATTGGTCGGCTGGATGAAGACTGTCATGGGCTAAACAATAAAAACATGTAATGTTGACCAACTATCCCAGACTGAAATATCACGATATTGATTCATCAGATTTCTTCATCGATATCAGATTCCGAAGAAGTAAAATCAACAGACATCTTTTTTTTTTTTAGATTAAACAAGCACTTAGATACAGTTTTCGATAATTTAAAGTATGACATTGTTTATCACAACTTTATCTCAACATTTGTTTAGCACGCTTTCACTTATATATACATATATATATATATATATATATATATGTATATATATATATATATATATATATATATATATATATATATATATATATATATATATATATATATATGAATGTATATATAGTGTATTTTGCAATACACTTTATGCTTAATTAAAAGCATTTAGAAGACCATATGCTATTGTTTTAGAGTAGTGACAGACTCACTTACTTTAATTTCAGCAAACAGGGGGAGATAAAGCTGACAAAGCCTTGTTTCTGCATTTATTGATGCTTATCAAAGCCAAGTACTCCCCCGTCTGCTGAAATTACGGATGTTATTTTCTTATAGAATTCTAGTAAATAATCAGGAACTGATTATACAGAGAGGTTGCCGGTCAAGCAGAAATTAAAAATTAGAATTGGTGCTCTGAAATAGCCATATATATATATGAATGTATAATCAGTTCCTGATTATTTACTAGAATTCTATAAGAAAATAACATCCGTAATTTCAGCAGACGGGGGAGTACTTGGCTTTGATAAGCATCAATAAATGCAGAAACAAGGCCTTGTCAGCTTTATCTCCCCCTGTTTGCTGAAATTAAAGTAAGTGAGTCTGTCACTACTCTAAAACAATAGCATACGGTCTTCAAAAGGCTTTTAATTAAGCATAAAGTGTATTGCAAAATACACTATATATACATTCATATATATATATATGGCTATTTCAGAGCACCGGATGTTTACAGTTCTAGTTACGAACTTATAAAGCTTCTAAAAGACAGAAGCATTAGCGTAATAGGTAACGTACTTTCCCAGCATCTGCCTCAGTCCACATTCCCCGTCTCCAAGAACAATTTGTCGATTTTATCAACTACTAGTTATTGTGATCAACAATTATTATTTGGCAGTATTGGGAGAGGGTCGGACTCCATGCTTTCCAGCATAGAGTTATGTCCCTATACAGTCTGATTTAAAATGCCGCCGAGGCTAACTTTGCCTTTCATCCTTACGGGGTCGATAAAATAAAGTACCAGTAATGCACTGGAATAATTGCTGGCCTTGTGCCAAAAGTAGAAACAATTATTATAATCATTTACGTCAAACGGCTATACGTCCTATGATATTAAAATCACTCGGAAAATAATCAAGAAGTTGATAGGAATGTGTAATATCCGTTTCGTGTTTGTAACACTAATGTTTTTGCAGACCTATCGACTCTCCCCATGCGACCGGAGATCTGTCAGCGAGTGGGTGAAAATGGATATAGTTTTCATTATGTGAAAATCTCCTAATTTTGCCTCATTTCTCACCGATTTGGGGCACGTTTTTTCAAAGTACTACCGGTTTAGGATTTTAGAGGTTCGCAGGTCTGTTTTTGATATAAACTTTTTTGATAAATATATAGTTTAGAATATGTTATGCTGGTAGAATCAGGGGTGGTTCCAGGCAGTTTCCTATTAAACATTGCAAGCAATTACATAGTGTAAGAAATATAAGTTATTAGTGCTTTGGACAAATATTTAGCCGTATTTGTTTCTTATATATCTATAGTCCCATAATTCCAGGAAGAGTCGTAGGGGCACCGTATTAATATACGTTTTGGAGACATTTTAAGCCTAGTAAGGTCCATCCCTCTCCAGGCCTGAGTACAGCAGGTTTCTTCCAGAGAAAGATAGAAAGTGAGAGAGAGAGAGAAAATGAGAAAGAGATATAGAGGAAGAATCCACCCTACTAGTCTGGTACATTTTTATCGATCGCAAAAGGATGAAAGGCAAAGTTGACTTCGGCAGGATTTGAACTCAAAGAGCAGAGTGCCGGAACCAATACAATAAAGCACTCTATCCGACGCTCTAACGATTTTTTTTTCGTGTATTTATGTTCAAATCAGAAGAGAGGTAACCTCTCAAGTAAGCTGATCTGTATCGAAAAACTGTGTGTAGCCAAAGCCCAGTAGATAGTGGAAGTAATAAATGGAACTCTGAGGGAGAGTGGGGTATATATTTTGTTGACAGCCACATTAAGACAACAGCTACAACAACAACAACAGCAACAACAACATAAACAACAACAACAACAGCAAAACACCGACCAAACGTCGCCGTCACTGGCCGTACCAGTCGCAGTGATAGTATTACCCCGCAGACAACAATGATAGCAACAGCTTACAGTAAACAGCTACAACAACAACAGCAACAACAACAATATATATAGATATATATAGATATAAATTCATGCACAGTCAATACAGTCCTCTTTTCCACCCTAAGGCACAAGATTAGTAATAATTACAGTGCAGAAAATTACTAACCACAAAAGCAGTCATTTGTAACTACAATAGCATCAATACTATCAAAATGGCTGCTAGACTATGGAAGTGATCTGTGGCAAGCGAAAGTAGGGACATAAAACATATAGATATAAATTCATGTACACATATAGAGAACATAAGAATAAACGGGACAAATATACATAAAAACAACAGTATTTATATGTTTTTCTATGTTTTTCTGTCCCTATTTTCGCTTGCCACAGATCACTTCCGAAGTCTAGCAGCCCTTTTGATAGTATTTATGCCATTGTAGTTACAACTGACTGCTATTGTGGTTAGTTTGTTTTCTGCACTGTAATTATTACTGGCTTTGTGCCTTAGGCTTGAAGCGAGGCCTTCTTGTTGCCGCCTTCATCGTTGGTGGGCTCATCTCTGGTGTTGTTGTTATTGTTGTTGGTGTTACCGCTGCCTGGCTCTCAGATAATGGGTACTCGCTGCCATTGACTGGATACTAATATCACTGATACCACCACTACGACGACCGGGGTGGGTGATGGGCGATCTTAATGTTGTTGCCGTTACTATTTTTGTTGCCACCAAGTCTGTGTATCAACCTACCTCAGAGTTCCGTTTATTGCTGTCGTTGTTGTTGTCGTTGTTGTTGTTGTAGCTGTTTACTGTAGTTGTTGCTATCGTTGTTGTTGTCAGTGGGCTAAGTCCTATCACTACGACTGCTACGGCCAGTGTGGGCGACGTTTGGTCGGTGTTTTGCTGTTGTTGTTGATATTGTTGCTGTTGTTGTTGTTGTTGTTGTAGCTGTTGTCTTAATGTGGCTGTCAACAAAATATATACCCCACTCTCCCTCAGAGCTCCATTTATTACTTCCACTGTCTACTGGGCATTGGCTACACACAGTTTTCCATTTTTTTTCGTTTGATACAGATCAGCATACTTGAGAGGTTACCTCTCTGCTGATTTACGACCTCAACTCCGTGATGTTTGCGTGAATCCTGTGAATCCCATTTTTCCCTAATTGACATTTTACTCCAGTATACACGACGGCTGGGAGACCCTTTCTGGAACACATATGCCTGCTGCGCACACAAGCAAAAGGACATGTGTATTTCCCTGCCGGCGGCATAGCAAATAAATCGAGTATCATCTGAGGATACCTTTCTCATAACAGCAACAAATGCATACAGGACTTCTCGATTGCCTGGAGAACCGTGGAAATGATTATAATTGTTTCTACTTTTGGCAGAAGGCCAGCAATTATTTCAGTGTATTACTGGTACTTTATTTTATCGACCCCGTAAGGATGAAAGGCAAAGTTAACCTCGGCGGGATTTGAACTCAGAGCGCAAAGGGCCGTAACTCTTTGCTGCAAATGATTATAATGATTAAACGATTTATGTAACCTCAGTATCTGATTTTGTTATATATATATATATATATATATATATATATATTATGTGTGTGTGTGTATTCTCACAAATACATTTGCTTAGAATTGACCGAAAGGCGAGTTATATATGCAATTCTTAATTACTTTGAAGAAAATCTAATATAAAAACAAACAAGAGAATAACCTGGAATAAACGCTCACATCAATTTCACACGAATAATTATTGAACAGACAGGAACTCGTTCAAAGCTCTTGCACACACACACACACACACACACACACACACACACACACACACACACACACACACACACACACACACACACACACACACATATATATACATAAATATATATATATAATATTTATATATAGATATGTATGTGTGTGTGTATATATATATATATATAAGTGTATGTGTGCGTGCGTGTGCAGAGAGAGACAGAGACAATAGAAATCAACAATAACAAAATATATTCTAATTTGATAAAATGGGAAAGAATAAAAGGATGCCAGAAATCTCAAATATTTTAACTTAATCTTGCCGAATACAAAGTCTAGACTGTTTCAGAAGTTTACCTGGAGGAAGACATGCCAAATGAGATATTATAAGATAAAATCGTGTTGAAGTGTATTGGGAAATGTTGTAGTCTATTAAGAGGCGTGCTACAATGTTAAAACTAATTAATAGCTCTGTTTATAATCTATTAAAACGTGCCTTGTCTTTCACACACACACACACACACACACACACACACACACATATATATATATATATATATATATATATATATATATATATATATATATATATATATATATATATATATATATATATATATATATTTATATATATAATTTGTTTTTGAATTTGTTTTGCGAAATATGTATATATATATATATATATATATATATATGTGTGTGTATATTCTCTGTATGAGTGTATATCCGATTATGTATATGTATATATGCATATGTATATGTGTGTATGCATATATGCACACTCATTTGTATAATTCCATATATGCATACATAGAAAATAACGCATATACACGTATATGTATGAAAATGTTCTCAGCTTTAGATAGTTATCACGTATTTAATTCTTTTTATTGTTCATTGCCATTGCCAATTATTTCAAATGATTTCACCCCTTTGTAAATTTCTATCTAAAATGATGTGAAACGAATTGTTTTTGAAAAAAAATGATTATAATTATCGTTATTGTTATTATTATTCTTGGTGAATTGGCAGAATTGGTAGAGAGTCGATCAACCTGTTTCGTGGCATAGAGTTACAGCTCTTTACATTCTGAGTTCAAATCCCTCCGCGGTTAACTGTGCCTTTAATCTTTGCGGGGTCGATAAAATAAAGCACCAATAACGTACTGGGGTCGATTTAATCGACACTCCCCTCCCCCAAAATTACTGGCTTTTGCCTATACTAGAAAACATTATTATTATTATTATTATTATTATTATTATTATTGCTCTGTCAAGGGATTGGCAGTATCGGTAGAGGGTCGGACACCGTGCTTTGCAGCATATAGTTACAGGCCTTTATGATGTAAGTTCAAATCCCGCCGAGGTGCCTCTGCCTTTCATCCTTACGAGGTCCATAAAATAAAGTACCAGTCACGCACTGGGGTCGATTTAATCGACTTTCCTCTCCCCCCAAATTACTTGCCTTGTCCCTATAAGAGAAATCATTATTATTATAGGTGGATGAATGTGGCGAGAATGGCCCGTGCGAATGGGCCTACTCTGACTATGCGCCTATAGGCTAGCTAACTTGAGGAGAGGGGTGCTCTCCATGGGTGCCCTAGAAGCGCAGGGTGGTTCAGGATTGGTGGGGTACCTGAGTCACCCCAGGGTCGTCCACCCCCTATCGGGGAATTTATTTTGTTATATTTATGCATAGTTTATTTAATATTTTTTTATATCTTCATTGTTAAATTAGTCTTGCCATTGTGTACCTTTACTTGACCTTATTGTAAACCCCCACTGTCCCTGTCTTTGTATTGCCCCCTACATGTCGGCACTTGTGGCTAATAAATGAAATCATTATTATTATTATTATTACTCTGTCAAGCAGAGCAGTTGGATGATGCACCAGGATATTTAGTCATCTGTAAAGTCGCAACAAAGACCTCAGACAGATAATACTATCATGCATGCAGTATTTAGGAAAGCTGCCATCTGTGTGACACCTAACTTGTACCGTATTTCCCGGCGCCGAAGACGCACCCTAATTTAGACAACCAAAAATTTGAAAAAAAAACATGATAAACAACATTCGGCATCCAGGACGCATGGTAGATTTTTGAGACTTATTTTAGGAAAAAAGTAGTGTCTTCGATGCCGGGAAATAGGGTCTGTTATTCCCAGTACCTTAAGAAGTTTTGATGTTTCAATGGTATTGACCTTAATGCACCGATGACAACTGGTATCACTTTGATATCATCCTCTTGAATTCCATATAGCCTTTCCCACTCCACACTCAATTCAAAATACTTGATGATTTTTTCGATCGCCTTTCTGACAATATCCGTGTCATTTATTATGACTACGACGATGATCTGACAGTATTTGTCTTTTTTGTTTAATACGACAATATTCGGTTGGTGATACTGAATTATTACTTTATCAGTTTAAAAATCACAATCCCAGAATATCGTTGTTTTCCTATCCTCTTGCATTTCCTTGCTCAAAACCAATTCTATATGATTTCATATTATTGAATAGGTGCCTGTGGCTTCTCGTGGCCTTTCTCCGAAAGTGGACCTTCGAAGTTTCCACCTTATTGGAGAATTGTTTTTGTTTTCCTTAAAATTGTGTACATGGAATTCCACACTGTGTCGTCCTGTGACGTCCTGTACCGTTCTTAATATTTTTTTTGATGTGAGTCCCATGTAGCTAATAAAGAAATCATTATTATTAAGGCAGTGGATTGTCAAAACCTTTAGAGCGTCGGAAAATGCATTGTGACACTTAGTTATGGCCCTTTACGTTTTCAGTTTAAATCCCACTGAAGTCAACTTTATCTTCCACTTCTCCGGATTCGATAAAAGAAAGTACGACTGAAGTACTAGGGTTGATTTAATTCCTTTTCCTCTTCCCCCAAATTGCTGGCTTTGAGCCTATATTAAAAAAACTTATCATTATCTTCTCTATTGATTGTATTTGGTGGTGTTTTTGTTACACTTTCCAGTCTGTGAATTAATGAAATTGTATAAATTATCTATTTCAAATAAATTTCTCAATACGTGACTACATCTATACTATGTACTTATCTAACTTCACATGTTCTTCAGAGAAGTTATCAGACTGCAGCACGATCGGATGGTCAGTTACAGTCTGCATCGTTCTGGCTGCTGTACAAAACATTACAACAAAGACGGGCTAATGTTGCAGCCCTTCTTTAAATAATTAATCTCCTTCAAATGATTATCAAATACTGCACTATCTATAACCACAGGTCTCTCCAACCAGTCCTGATCTGGAAGTAAACAACAATATTTGGATAGCTAATCAATCTCATCGAGCTGCATTCCAAGAATTTATACATTTGGTGATGTGTTATTGGGTGTTGTTAAAAATGTGATACATTGTAGACACGAAGAAGGTGTGTGAATCCTATAGGTTTGTATGGAGGTAATCTGCAAACCAGTTACTCAATATTATCTTGTGATGCTCTAGACCAAAGGTTCTCAACCCATTTCGCCGAAAATCACGAAACGCCCCCTACCCTGTTTTTCCATTTTTCAATATACTACTGATTTTGATATCAGTAGATTACTAAAAAATTGATTAACGATATTCCAAAGATACCATTGCAGGCAGTTGAAAGTATAAATACATTCCTTGAAAGGAAGTATATAAATTTCAAAAAAGGAACATAAATGTTCTTTTTTATGAATAAGGACCAGTTGAATTTGTTATATTCCCACCAGACGATACCAGCTATTTTGAACATTTATACAAGAGCAACTCTGTCTATCCAAAGAGTGCTCTTATCTGGAAGAAAGTGGCAATTGTATTATTTCAAAGCTTTCCAATTTAATGAAACGGACAGAATAAATATTGATATCTAACTTGATGTCCCCTCCGCTTTGTGAGCTTAGAGACCACGCAAGAGGGGTTTCATTACCACTTAAGAGGATATTTTCATTAGTAAACGGTAAAATATATACAACAAATGATTAAGTGAATTGTGGTAGATGGTTTCCAGACCAGTCAGACTGCAACTACAAATAAAAAATGGACTTACTTTGACCTCGTTTCAATGGGACCCTTGAGCTTCATGGAGTTTAGCTAACTCTTTGACGTCAGGCTGGATTTTCGTAAAATGTAGCCGGAGATCTCCACGTGTAATCACATTGTAGCGGTTGCGAGCCTTACTGTGTAGTCTGGAAACAGCGCCAAACCCCCCCTCGACTAAGTATGAGCTAGGAAAAGGCAAAGTAAATCTCTTAGCCTCTGCATGTAGGAGTGGAAATCGACGTTGAATTTCCTCTTGCATCCAAAAAAAGGGGTTCACCTAGTTTGGAAAATTTAATTTTGATAATGTTATCTGTCTGAAGTTCAATTAATTCTTCCTGAAATTTAACGTCAAAATCGTCGACTTTAGCTATGAAGGGATCTACTATCCACATTGGGATGTCCATCTGAAAAAGGTCGACAAACCGTTCTCTCATGTTGTCTTGTAGTGCACGGAGGTGCGCGGTATAAATTTCACGAAAACGTAATCTATTATCTTAAAAAAAGGAAGTACACAATGGTTATGTAGTCCTTACAACATAGAAAGAAAACGTCCGCAACTTTTCAAGCCGTAGGTGCATTGTCCTGATACGCGGCGTGCCATGTACATTTTTAACCTTTTGAGGCGCCTTCTCCTCTGGGCGTGAGCACAGCTGATTTCTTCCAGAAAAAAGTGGGGCGAACGTGTGAAAAGGAAAAAAACTTAGATGGAGAAATAGTCGCAGTACTGGATAGGCTTTCAATTTATCGATCCCCAAAAGCTGGAAGGTAAAGTTGCCCTAGGATGGATTTTAAATCAGTGCACATTGAACTGGAAAAAACACCGAGGTGTTTTATCTGACACATTAACGACACGGTCAATTCATCGCCTTTACATAATATAAGCCGAAAGTAAAAAGAGCCGAGGTCACACCTAGCTTTCTTTCCATCATATGTTTATTTGATCAGGCTGTATGTGGAACTATATAACAGAATCCCCAGTTGTTTGATTAATACAGTCGAATGCACATAGACAGCAAAATGTTTATGTGCAACCATAGATAGACACATACATAAGTATAGCTATAAAATAAATATTCTTGTATTTCACAGACGACTAGCTGAATAATGTATGCCGCGACCTTTTGAGGTTAGAAGTTACCATCCACGGGTAATACACCATAGTGAGTTTATATAAACACATACATATTCACTCACACACACACATATATACAACATGTATAAACCCACTGAACGGAAAACGTAATTTACGTTTGTATGCATGAAAGTATGTGTCTATATATATTTGCCTGTATGTATATATACACACACACACACACACACACACACACATATATATAGACATAGATACACAAACAGTTTTATATATCATTTATATATCTGTATATATATAAATGATATATAAAACTGTGTGTTTGTGTATGTATGTCTATATATATATATATATATATATATATATATATATGTGTGTGTGTGTATATATGTGTGTGTGGTGTATATATATATATATATAAATATATGTGTGTATGTCTGTGTGTGTGTGTGTGTGTGTGTGTGATACTTGACCTTTTCATCACCGAGGTATCGCATAATGGGATCGAGAAGAAAAACGCTTGGTTTCGACGTGAATGTCTTAGCCCTACAGCTCCATACATTTCTCCATACATTTAAAGAGATTATATTGCCTGACTAGTTGAATCATTCTGACCGAATAAACTAAGTTGTTCTTTACTAGAGAAAAAAAAAGGCAACAGAAAATGCTTTTGTAATTGGGGTCACATTAAATAAACATCGAAAGTGCTTGTTTTGTTTTATAAATTCAATCTATATCTGTTAATTCCGAAAAAGTTTTATTTTATGATTTGCAACAAATTTGTTGAGATGTTAAGAAACTATAAATGTAATTATATTTCCATTAAAAATATTAACGTCAAAGAGAATGATTGCCATGTGGCTTATTCGACCTTATATTTCACTATTTAAAAGAATATGGCTTCGTACGTCATTGATAATTGCGGTTATCGATTTCTCACAGCTTAAAGCGATTACTAATTTGTAAGAGAGGTTGCACGATCGATTGAATTTTCTGATCACAGTATATGATCGGCACTGTATTTTGGCTGTGGAGACATCTGTTGTCCTTCGTCCTAGAGCCACCTCCCTGCTCACCACAATCGGCACAGAGTTGACTAACCGCATGTGTGAGCCTCGCGAGCTGGAATGTCTATTCTAGCGCGTCTCCCTCACCGTCCTCTGGGAAACCTCTTCTCTATTCTGTCTGCCGGGGGCTGCGGCGCGGCCAGCGCGTGGGCCCCCATTTGCTCACAATAGTGAGAGATGGGAGAACGGGAGAGACGAATGCAGTGACAGTGGGAGTTTGGATCTTTTGTGTTCGGACCATGTATATATATATATATATATGTGTGTATAAAGGGGAGTGATGAACTATGTAACTGATTACAATCACTTCCTCAAGATAAAAAAGAAAATTGAACGGAGATTTGTTTCTTATTTAGTCACGAAGAGTGTCAATGCCCATTAACCTAGACTTGTATATTGAGGGAGGATAGTATCGTATATCTGAAAAAATAACTCGAATACTTGCAACAGAATAGTGTTGGTGTTAAATATGGCGACCGAAGAGACATGGATTAGTAGGTTTGTTCTTCAGCTCAGGATCTTAAGGTCATCAGTTCGATTACCGCTGGCACAATGTGTAATTTAACAAGATAATTTATTTCCCGTTATTCCAGTCTCCACGACTGACAAAAATGAGCCATACCTTAAATTCAAAAGACCAGCCTTGTACACACTAAGAACTACGTTGAAGTGTTATAGCCACACGTGTAATTTCATGAGCCTGCTGCTACCTTGATCGAGTCAAATAGAATATTCGTCGTGTGAACCGTCGTGT
>OZ024741.1:62901361-62908861 GCA_964016885.1 Eledone cirrhosa | reverse complement strand
AAAATATTTATGACCAGACTCAGACTGGTGGCGACGGGTACCCCCTCTACAGGCGGAGACGGCCCAAGAACGGTGGCTTCACCACACCAGTAAGGGGAGATCAAGTCCACAATAGATGGGTGGTCCCTTACTGCTCGCTTCTCTTGAAGATGTTCAACGCCCACATCAACGTTGAGTTTTGCATTTCCGTCAAGTCGATAAAATACATATGCAAATATGTAAATAAGGGCTCTGATGCCGCAATGTTTGCATTTCAAGCTGAAAATAGCAGGGACCAAGTCACAGAATACCTGGCGGGGCGGTACATCAGTAGCAATGAACCTTTTTGGCGCCTATTTGGTTTACCCCTACACCAACGTCACCCCGCCATCGTACAACTTGCGGTACATTTGGAAAATGGGCAAAGGGTTTACTTTACGGACCAAACCGCCGCCAAGTTGGCCGCCGATCCGGAAGAGACCTCTCTGACGGGTTTCTTCAAACTTTGCCAGTTCGATACATTTGGGCAAACAATTGTGTACTCCCAGGTTCCATCCTACTTTGTATGGTCGAAAAACACTTGGGTGCGAAGAAAGTCAGATCAGGCTGCTGAAAGACGTCCTGGTGTAAAATTTGACAGCTGTCTTGGAAGGGTTTACACTGTGCCCCCAAGTCAACATGTGTGCATTCATCTCCGCCTTCTTCTGCTTGAAGTTGTAGGCCCACAAAGTATTCAGGACCTCAAAACTATTGATGGAGAAATATGTGATACGTACCGGGAAGCCTGCTTTAAGCGTGGTATTTTGGAAGATGATTCGCAATGGGATACCACTTTAGCAGAGGGTGCTTTGTTAAAATCACCTAAAGGTCTACGGGAACTCTTTGCCATTTTGCTTCAAAAGTGTGAATTGGGTGATCCCAAATCTTTATGGGTCAAGTACAGAGGCGTCATGTCTGAGGACTTGCTGCGCCTGGCTCATCTGCAGTATACTTCAGTGGAAGTTTGTTACAGCGACATTATCTACAATAGGGCACTCATTGATATCAAGGACGCCCTCCTCGACATGGGTGGGAGTGAGTTGGCGACGTATGGCTTGCCGTCAACCGTCAGAGAGGAAGCTAACACGTTGGCCCCGGATTTGTTGCGGGAAACAGCATATGACATCGAATCTCTTTCCCAATACTTAGAGGAAAATGAGCCCAAACATCCATCGGACCAAAGGTTGGCCTATTTAACTATCATTGACGCGGTTCAAAATCAGACTGGGGGTATTTACTTTTTCAGTGCTCCTGGGTGTACCGGAAAACCTTTTGTAACGAAATTGATTCTCGCTAAGTTTCGTCAGGAGAAAAAAATTGCGTTGGCCGTTGCATCGTCCGGGATCGCTGCTACTTTGCTGCTGGGAGGCAGGACAGCACATTCAACATTTAAACACCCCTTGGATTTAGTAAAAACTGAAACACAAACATGCAATATCAGCAAGAGTTCACACAAAGCTCTGGTTCTCAAAAGATGTTGCCTCATTGTTTGGGATAAGTGGACTATGGCACACAAGGGTGCCCTTGAGGCATTGGACAGGACCCTGAAAGACATTAGGGAATCTACGGCTCCTATGGGTGGCGTAACCCTTCTGCTATCAGGGGATTTAACGCCAAAGCTGCTTGTCATACCCAAAGGGACAAGAGCTGATGAAGTGCGTGCCTGCCTTAAGTCGTCCATGTTGTGGCTCTAGGTGAAGAGTTTGTACCTGAGCACAAATATGCGTGCTCATTTGCATGGTGACATGTTTGCAGCATTTGCTCAGAATATTTTAGCACTTGGTGAGGGCAAGGTCCCTGCGGACGACAAGGGCGGCATAGCAATCGACTCCCTGTTCAACAAGGTGAGCAGCCCTTCTGACCTTTTGGGAAGCAGTTTTTCCTAATGTCTCATCTAACTTTAAAAACCTCGATTGGCTCAGAGAAAGAGCCATCCTTGCTCCGAAAAATACCATTGTTAATTTTATTAACGAGCAGATGATTGAGAAGTTTCCCGGTAAAGAACACATCTTCAAATCTATCGACCGGACGTCAGACCTCGACGATATCGTTAATTATCCGGTTGAGTTATTAAATTCCCCTGAGTCCCCAGGGCTCCCACCTCACAATCTTAAGCTTAGGGTTGGCTGTCCCATTATGCTAATAAGGAACTTGCGTCCACCAAAGCAGTGCAGCGGTACTCGCATGGTGGTCAAGTCAATGACGCCCAACTTGATTGAGGCCACCCTTGTAACGAGGTGCGGAAGAGGGGAGAATATTTTCATTCCAAGGATGAACCTTTTCCTCTCGGCGTCAGATATCCAGTTCGATTTCCGGCGATCCCAATTCCCGGTGAGACCATGTTTTTCCATGTCCATTAACAAGTCACAAGGGCAAATATTTGTCGGTGGCGGGCATCCATTTGGGGGAGCCATGCTTCTCCCATGGCCAACTTTATGTTGCCTGTTCCCACGTAGGGAGCAGGAATGGACTTTTTGCTTACATTCCTCAAGGGATGACACGCAATATCGTCTACAAAGAGGTGCTATAGATGTTGGTTCAGGTGCTGGAACTATGCCGGCTGGAAAACTGGTAGGGACAGATCTGACACCCAGCGGTATCAGGGCCGCCATCTTGCAGCTTTGGTCTACTAAATTCGCTATTGGAAGATTATTAACCTATCATTGATTGTCCAAAATGCTAATTGGTTCGTAACTATTAATAACCGGTTCAACTGCTTTATGCACTTAATTGATAAGCTTATGCGCTTTCAAGCTACGTTTATCTGTATGTAACTTTTCATAGCAAATGAACAAGCCCGAGCAACGCCGGGCTAAACTGCTAGTATAATATATATATATATATATATATATCTCTATATATAAAACGGTAGATGTCTGTCTGTGTGTGTGTGTATGATTTTTATGCATTTCCACATTTCTCTACCGATTTTGATGATTTCTTTTCCAATGTGCTCCAAATTTACCAGGACAGGTCATCACGTAATTACTTTTGCCAGATATTTCCTGCTTCTATGAAAAAAACCAATAAAACTAAATACATGCTGTAACTATCTCTCTTACACGATTCATTCCTCTCACTACCCTCAATCTCCTCCGCAACTCTCTTTAAAAGGTTACTGCCTCCGTCTCTGAAGGAACGCGACACAACATTTCATAACCCTCTCTCTTACACGCTTCATTCCTCACACTACCCTCAATCTCCTCTGCAACTCTCTTTAAAAGGTTACTGCCTCCGTCTCCATTACAGTTTAGAACAACGACAAATCTTCTCTCTCTATAATAGATCATTCATCCTCTTCGTTCGTCATACAACAAATATAAAAAATTAAAAAGCCGATAACACTAAATACATACTGCTCTCTCAACGTTACATTTTACATCAAATAACAAATATTCAAAAGCAACAGATGAATTTATAAAACAACAAACGTAACAATAACGAAGCTTAAGTGTTCATTTTCTTGAATCTCAACAAAGACATTATATTTTATTGTTGTCCTTTTTGTAATTTTTCTTTCTTTGATTTTCTCAATATGAGATAAAAAATTAATGAGAACACTTTTTTAACGAACGTCTGATTTCAATGATTTATTTTCCAGTGTGCTCCAAAATAACGCCCCTGTTTACGTTCTTTTGTGCTATAACTCAGACAGGCTTGGCTTACAGGTTTGACCTATTATTTGACGTGCATTCTTCATAGATCTTACTTAGTACTCATTTTCCACTTACTCGTTCAATTGAAAGTTTTGGCTACTCCCCCTTTCATGCTCCATTACCTGCATAAATATTTACGTGTTCAGTCCTGCTACAATATAGTACTCACTTTAAACTAATTCAAAGTTCATTTGAAAATTTTCTCTACCAAACACATTCTTTGAATCTACGGTCATGCCACCCAAAAAAAGACCACGACTTAGTCGCCAAACTAAAGCTGCTTCTGCTGCCAAACGAAGAAGAGCTACAGAGTTGTCCGTAGAAAATTTGACTCGGTTGTCAGAAAATGCAACTCGAAATGCAATTACCCGGGCAACTGAGACAGAAAAAAAGAGGAGCATCCGCCTTTTCGGAAATGCATTTGTAAGTCCAGTTGCACGTGCAGCGCAAACTGATGAACAACATTCTCGACGACTTGGAATTTAGTCCTCGCTTGCTTTTTTCCATCCACTGAATTATTTTTGTATAAGTTCCCTGTGTCCACGCATCGCATGGGAACTTAGCTGAGAATTGACTTCCTGATGACGAAAGGCATTCTCCATGTTGTTCCATTCGGAAACCATGTTTATTCCCTTTCAGAAACTAATTAGTTGGAGTGAAATTTTAGTAAGTAAGTTAATTTTTATAATTTTCTTCTTTTACGTCTTTCATATAATTGTTCTGCATCCCCTTGCATTGAACCACAAAGTTACTAAGACAAAACCTATATATTTGCTAGCATAGGTATGCATCTGTATATATATGTTGGTAGATATACTAATTCTTCATATATATATATATATATAATAAAGAGTCGGATTCCGACGGGTGAGCTCTTGCCGTTTCAACAGCAAGTACCAGATTGTTAGCCAAAAATGCTCACATTTGACTGGCCATTTCGTTAGGGGCGCGGCTTGTCCATATAAGGATATACGTTGTCCATCCATATGTAAATTTTCTTTATGTTATTGCAGAAAAGCTTTAGAATGAATTGATTGCAGGATATATACATACATACATTTTCATATATTAAGAGAGAAATTATGTGTCTGTTTGTGTAGCTGTGTATGTGTGTATATATATGTGTGTGTTTATGTGCGTATCTGTGTGTATCTGAATGTTTCATTTCTTATGAGGTGGGGGGATGAAATGAAAGAGTTGTTAAGATGTCGATTATAATTATCGAAGATTTATGTTGTGTGTGTATGTATGTCTACAAACAAGCATTTGTTTCGCCATTTATATGGTCGGAAAAAAACCTATAACTAGCATATTTGAAGACATTGGAGCCAGAGAACTGACGCGACAACAAGAGGCTAGTTCCGCCCGCTCACACATAGACTAATTAAATATATATTTCTACAAAAGAATCTATTTCAAAAAAGCCCAAACCAGCTGATCAGTATTACCATTGTTGTTTTAGTTTCGAGTGAATGTATTATTTTGAGTTCTTTTTGTTGTATTTGTTACTGGTTGCTAAGCTAACACTTAATTTACCTTAAATTACGAACAGATGTATACATATTTATAAAAACACACATTTTAATTAGATAATGTCTAGTACTACGGAGTTAAATGTAGAGAAGTTGTGGGTGCGAATATGCATGTGGGTATGGCATGGCTTTCCATCTCAACTGGAGCCAGCAGGCCTAGACCGCGGAGATAGCAAGCGCCCCGACCGAATCAGCCTCTTCCCATTCCAAGAAGGTAGATCCCTCATCTGGAACGCCACCTGCTGCGACACGTTCTCAGCCTCCAGCTTTGTCGCGTCGGCCACCAACCCCGGCCCGCCTCGAAGAAGAACTTTTAAAAAATATATACTGGGATTTGTCTGGCTGCTTCCTCTTCGCAGCAGTCTCCGTCGAGACCTCAGGCGTAATTTCACCCCGTACTGCCGAGCTCCTCCGCAAGATTGGTACATCGGTGGCCCGTCTGAGGATGGAGCCCCGTGAGGTTGGGTGGCTCTTGCAATGGGTGTCACTGGCCATCGTCTGCGGGAATGCTTTGCGGTCTTGTCCGCGGGCCGCAGTACTTCTGCCCCCTTGCCCTAGGCCCAGGGCACAATTTCTGCGACACCAGAGCTCTTGCTGCGCCATCTTCTTCCCGTTCTTTTCTTTCTCGCTTTTTCTCTCTTTTCTCTATATTTCCCTATTCTTTTTTCCTTGTTTCCTTTTCTATTTTTTTGTTATTGCCATTATCATAGTTGTCAGGATTGGCAGTATCGGTTTACAGTCGGACACCCTGCTATGCAGCATAGAGTTACGGCCCTTTACGGTCTGAGTTCAAATCCTGCCATGGCTAACTTTGCTTTTCATCCTCACGGGATCGATAAAATAAAGTACCAGTAATATACTGAGGTAATTGCTCGCCTTGTACCTATATAAGAAACAATTATTATTATTGTTACATTAATAAACATACATTTATTATATTTGTATGTATGTAGGAGTTTTGCCGACGTACATGTGTGCGTGTGTGGTGTTGAAATTATTATATATTTGTTCTGGCTTAACATTGTCGTGAGTACCCATGTTTGTTAGAGTGTGTGTTTAATTAGAAACATTCTTGTAACTGTTGCTGCTTGTTTGACGAAACACTTAAAATACCATAAACTACCGGAGGATATATACATTTTATATTTTAATATTTTAATTTAGTTGAGTTCTAGTACTACGGAGTCAAAAAGCGTGTGTGTGTTGGTAGTGTGGGTGCGTTTGTGTGTTGCTGGTTTGGGTGCGTATGTATGTATATAATGTACTTAATGTGCTTTTATGCATGTGGGTTTGTGCCTGGCAACAGGTGTGTGTGTTAGCGATTGTTTGTGGGAGGTGGTGATGATATTGTATGTATTTGTTGTGAATGAGAGAGGTGGTGTGGAGAATTATTATTAATTTGTTATGCAATATAGTGGGCCTATGTTTATATTGTGTGTCTATTTGTGCTAGGCATGGGACTATTGATAGTTCTGTAATAGGGTGTCTGAATGAGTATTGTTGTTTTCATGCCGCTATTGGATTGGTGTTGTGGGGCGAATCTATTGGGGAGTTATCCTGTATTGCGTAAGAGCTGGATGAGTGGTTAGGGTTGGTGTATATTGACCTGCTTATGCGCCAGTGACATAAACAGCTATTTTTATGATTTCGAGTGATGGTATGGGTATGTAGGGTTGTAATCACTAAAGTACGAACACTCAATATGCAAACAGAGATAAATTACTACATTCCATAAAACACGAATCTTTATAATATAGCCAAACTTTCCTATCAAAAGTATCGAGTACTCTGTTGATTAATGGTCTAACTAGTTGAAAACTGGTTATATATATATATATATATATATATATATATATATATATATATATATATATATATATATATATATATATATATTCATTAGTTAAGCAAAGCAAGACCACAAATTTCACAAAGAAGACATTATTAAAGGATTGTTAACATAGTTTTAGTTTAATGTAAGGAATGTAGAGTATAATAATAATAATATTAATAATGTCCGTTTACAATTGTTTCGCTACTCCATATAATGTTTCTGGATCAAATGATTGTAGATCATTATTGATCTGGTTCAGTTGAAAATAATTAACTTAGGTAAAATTAGAGCAGTTCATCGGAACTTCAAAAGGAATATAAATTAAAATAAAAAATGTTACATGAATGTAATGTTCCATATATTGGTATTTCACTATGGTGTCCAATATATCTATTGTCTGCCACAGTCGAGCAATATTCTTCTGTCGAGGCTGCATTGTGTGAGATGTGACTATGGGTAA
>OZ024741.1:62871361-62896361 GCA_964016885.1 Eledone cirrhosa | reverse complement strand
CCCTCCTCACCAAGAGACCTTGATGGGGTTGCCAGTTTAGTCGCCAACGACCCGACCATGAGACAGGTTATACTGGGATACATGTTACCAGTAGCACCAACTGGTGACCTGACATAATATATATATATACATATATATATATATACACACACACGCACAAACACACAAACACACAAACACACAAACACACAAGCACAGACACACACACACACACATACACACACACACACACACACACACACACACACACACACACACACACACACACACACACACACACACACATACTCACACATATATATATATGCATGTATATCCGTTTGATTGGCGACTGAGAGAAAAGAGTACTCAATGCGGAAGCAGAATTTAAATATTCATTTTATTCACGATCAATAGTGAGTCGTATTCTTCTGGTGTTTTGCTTGCTTATCAGAGTGTCATCAGATAAGAAAGTGTCTGATAGCCCAGGGATAAGTAGGCGAAACACCAGAGTAACAGGACTCACTAGTTTGCCATAATATATATATATATATATATATATATATATATATATATATATACACACTTTCTTATCTGATGACACTGTGATAAGCAAGCAAAACGCCAGAAGAATACGACTCACTATTGATCGTTAATAATATGAATATTTAAATTCTACTTCCGCATTGAGTACTCTTTTCTGTCAGTCGTCAATTACAAACGGATATAAATGCATATACATATATGTGTGTGTGTGTGTGTGTGTGTGTGTGTGTGTGTGTGTGTGTGTGTGTGTGTGTGTGTGTGTGTGTGTGTGCGCGCGCGCGTGTGTGTGGGGGTGTGTGTGTGTGTGTGTGTGTGTGTGTGTGTGTGTGTGTATTCAATTTAAATCCCCTGAAATATCTGCAATATTTTATTCGAAACCGAATCTTTAATCAGATAATTTATTACTATAAAATACAACACAAATTTCAGTACTTAAATTATCTTAATTAAAATCCACTGTGATTTATTACTGGTTCTAGATAAGTAGAAATCAATTTAAATGATAGTAAATATTGGTTTGCCTCATGTTGCTATTAATGCTGTTGTACATGATATTGTTATATAGATCGCAAACCAGTTTTAGACTAAAGTACAATTATAAAATATGTCATCGGAATGGATGTGTGAAGGAGTTCACTTCGGAACCTTGTTGATTCAGGTTCAGTGCCATTGTATGACACTTACGATGTCTTCCATACAATAGCCGTAGGTTTCCCAATGTCTTGTGAGCTAAATTCTATAGACGGTTACTGTGAGTATCGTATTCAAGATATAATCTCCCAGTGTAGCCCGGGCACTATCCAAAGTGCAACATGAGAGGATTATGGCTGCTATTTCTAGCTGACCCAATAATCGCATGAAGGCTGCTCGTTATCTAAAGGTCTATCTGCACCCAGTTAGAACAACCACCAAAAACTATGTGCTACCTTCTCATGAATATTGATAAATCGTTGAGCATCTTCGTAGTCATTCGATTTGCTACAAAGAGTAGCACAATTTCTCTCGAATCACACGCTTCTGTTTTTCAAGGAAAACGAAGGCCACATTGGTTAATCTAGAGTGTAATAAACTATATCTGAAAATACTGGATAGTCAGATGTAGAATGTCTTCCATAATATGTTTACATGAGCAGGGTTTACCTGTGGTTAGTAGTCACAACGACATAAAGAGTAAGATGTTTCAAATATTGTTTTTAACAGTTGAAACGTTTACAAAATCAAAAAAATATTCCTATTGCTATTGTGTAACGCTCATGTCTATCCCAAGAATTAACAATACAATATGTCCTCATTATGTTATCCACATTCATCCAGACGAAATAATAAATAATAAATCATGCAAAGAAATCATTGTATATGGCAAGGAAACCTTTCAGTACACAACCGCACATCAGAAACAACAAATCCTCTAGATCAGCTTTTTCCTTCGAAGAGTAAACTTTTTCCTTCGAAGAGTAAAGGTATAATAATGTTTTCATTCGTATATTTGATGTTTTAAAACTTATTGAATGTTTTAGTGATATAAGAATTATGAAACTGTGCATACATATACTCTCCAAAAGAGTTAAAGTCTTGAGAGAAATTGTTCCAGTCGAAATATTGAACTCTAATCGCTGTTATCATAATGTCTACTGTGACATTTGAACCGACGCCATTAATATAATAAGGTGGTCATTTTTATCATAGAATTCAATTAAGGACAAAATATCACCACCAAACTTAACTTTCCTTACTTTCATTACTTTAGTAATTGAAAATTTTCCCAAAACTAAATGCTATATCTTTCAAAAACAAAGATTTAATCAGATAATTTGTTGACATATAACGCAAATTTCATGACTGAAACGCTTAATTAAAATCCATTGTGATTTATTACCGCTGGCCGATAAGAGAGTAATTTAAACCACTGTAAATATTGATTTTCCTAATGTTTCAATCAACAAAGTTTACTATGCTATTCTTATATATATATATATATATATATATATATATATATATATATATATATATATATATATATATATATATATATATATATATTGCTTTAAGATATATATATATTGCTTTAAAAAAAAATATATATATGTATATATATATCTATATATCTTAAAGCAATATTTGTTTAAAGTACAATTAAAATATAAACAGGTCATTGTATATTGTTTTTGTTTAGCTCCAAGTCAACTCTGATTAAGCAAATATATAAAAGTATTCCGACAAGCACCGTTGTCATTTTCTATTCAGAGTATGCCCGGATTGCATAACCCAAAGTATTATGAGGATTTTGTGTGAAATTAGACGGAGTTTACTGCTATTTCTAGCATATTGAACTACGCAGATTATTCCTCATTATACAACATTATTTGGTATTACAAAATATAAAAAATGTAGGAACTTATTCTACTTACGATTTCATATTCCACTTGTAAACCTTTTCATTTTAACTATGCTAAGACACAAACATTCCTTCATCATATACATATTTCCTCCAATTTCTAAAGCCAAGAATGAACGTCATGATTAAATACACAATTTCAAATGCGACTCTGTAGTATTATAAATTATCTGAACTTGTAATAACGAAGCGATTATTTACTTTGGTGTGTATCTTTTAATCAATGATATTAGTAATATAAGTTAACTTAAGAACTTGTCCAGACAGTCGGAATCTTACACGTTGCTCTACAACTCTTTGGGTATATTATGGAGATTGCGATGTTCATTATTGTTTTTTTGGAGGGGCCATTGATTTCACACTGGAATGTGGTGTTGGTTGTGTTTGGAGGCCCGGCTGGCTGGAATAATCTTGTTTATATGATCATAGTTTTCACATATCAATATTATGTCATAAGGCAACAACGGACTGGGAGAGTTGTAAGACTGTCGGTTCTATAGTACTCTGAGTTCAAAAACAACAGCGGTCAGCTCTTCTTTTAGCGATGGAAAGAAAAGTACGTTCAGTATATCTCTATTTCACTTCCACTTTCTAATTCCCCTTCTTCTTCTCTGGAAGTTCAGCACTACCTTTTGTATATAATTATTTTGATGTGAAACCATAAATATAATCTATTTTGTGGAGTTCCGACTCACCATTAAGATTTTAGTGATTAAGATTCATACGTACACCGAAAGACACTAAATACCTAATAAAACCGAGGATATTAACGTATATATAAATTACATTTATTGCTGCCACTGGTTTATTGGAAAAATCTTTCATCTAAATATTTTCTTCATTAGTTCAAACGTGTGCTTCGCTGTCACGAGTTTCATCCCACCGTGCAACATCTTGTTTGTTCATATTGACTTGATCCACAACTGACAGGCGATGGTGCAACTGTGCCAGAGTAATTGATAGCGTATAATCTTCATTTAATCGAAAAACTGTAACGTCGTAACAGTCGGTTCATCCATCAACAACGTTTGATATGTGTAAACCTCTGTACAATTCTATTTGACAATGAGCGAATGGGATTGCATTTTTATCAAACGCATAGCTTACCAACACCCTTCGAAGGGATAGCATTGACTGGTAGTAAGCTAACAGGAATCTCGGGTTGCTTTATAGACTCGATTCTCTGTTAAACCCTTTACTTATTTCCCTACGATTTCAAACTCCTGGACAAGAGTGGGATCCATCAGTTTAACTTGATGATGGTAAACTATATGAAATTAAAGAATCTAATAATAATCTAATGGTAATTAAGTAATTAAGAGTTTCAGAATGCTTATGTCAAGTGTGTAATATTTTAAAAAGAACTGTGATAGCGTGACGATCAATATTTCATTTTAAGTCATTAACGGCACAAGTAATCTGAATAGATTTCTGCTATGTATGGATACATTGAAACTACATTGTAGTCATAAATGGCTTCATACTGATCGAGTACACTAAGACTCATACCACAAAGTGTGAAAGTAATCTTTTCCACAAAATATTATTGGTTCTGCAACCAACAATTTAATGAAGCGCCAGAGTTGAAGACTCCTGTTAATTTTTTAAAACTTATATCGACCCTTCAGAATTACTATTACAGACAAATAAAAGAAATGTACGTCTCATGTTCGAGGGACTAACACAAAGAGATGATGTAGCGAATTTTCTATCTATCTATCTATCTATGTAAAGTCTGTCTCGAGCCTGGCAACTCATCAGGCCGGAGCGTCTTCCGGTTTCCGTGACGTGAAGCAACTGATAGTAAACTCCCACCACCACCACCAGCGCCACCACCTGGACAGGACGCCAATCCATTGTATACTTAACCACCTCCCAAATATTTCTGACACTTATTTTAGCTGTGTATACTGGAGCAATGTGAAATGAAGTGTTTTGCTCAAGAACGAAACACAGAATCCAGTCCATGAATCGAACCCACGAAGTTATCATCACAATTCTAACATTCTTACCACTAGGCCACGAGTCCCCATTATATGTATGTATGTATGTATGTATGTATGTATGTATGTATGTATGTATGTATGTATGTATGTATGTATGTCAGGTCACCAGTTGGTGCTACTGGTAACATGTATGCCAGTACAACCTGTCTCATGGTCGGGTCGTTGGCGACTAAACTGGCAACACCACCAAGGTTTCTTGGTGAGGAGGGTGACTTTGGACATCCTGCAGGACTAAAAAGAAAACCTGTCAAAGGGCAAAGGAGCTCTTAAGAGTCAATGGCCATCCAAAATCACCGGGAGAGATGACCCCTTAGTCTTTGTCAAGGCAGAATTCTAGGAGAAGGAAAATTCTGACATAACACCTGCAACCCTGACGGTATCCAATGATGTTGACTTGTTCTTCTTTTTGGTAAATATCATCTTAGTTAAGAGAGTGGGACTGGCTTTGTGCAGTGCCTTTGCTCACTATAAAAGCTTCACGGCACAGGCATTGATTTATATCTGGAGATCTCTCTGCATTTGTCGTCACATGGTACCATGGGCCCAGCACTATGTGTCAATAATTGTCACAAGTGTAGTGTTTGTACCAGAGTTTTCAAGTCGCTGGCTGGACTAAAAAGTCACACTCGTTCAGCGCATCGGTAGGGGTTCTCCTACATAGATATAAAGTAGTGGCCGTACTCGAAAACGAGTTGGCAGCCACCATGTATGTATGTATGTATGTATGTAAAGGAAAATCACTTTAGATGCCAGAATACCGTGAACTTCGCGAACTCCGTTACAGTTTCATCAAGAGAAGATGGGCATTAAAAACAACTCAAACGATTGAGGATAAAAACAAAAATAATATTTCTATTCAACAGACACAAGGTGAGAATTTGATAGTGATAATGCTGAAATAAATGTCATAACTGACAGCATTTCACTGTTTAAGAAACTTAAAAGGTGTTAGAAGTTTGCATCCTCTGTCGGACACCATGCTTTGCAGCAGAGTTACGTCCCTTTATGGTCTGAGTTCAAATCCCGCCGAGGTTAACTTTGTCTTTCATCCTTATGGGGTCGATAAAATAAAGTACCAGTAATACACTGGGTTATTGCTGGTCTTGTGCCAAATGTAGAAACAATTATATATTGTTTATATAGTTTTATCATCCTTATTGGTAATGACATTGATGCAACTTATTAATATTTCCTTTTTGAGACTGTTCCAGCAATAGACGAAATATAATATTCCTTCCTTATTCTTGATATGTCGCAAAAAAAGAAAATAGACAGCAGTTGCTTTGACAAATGCCAGGTTTGTTTTTAATGAACAAGTCATGTTTCTAAAACATCATGTTAGATAGGAAAAAATTATTGCAATATCATTTTCTCGCTTCTCTTTATATCAAAAGCTGAATATTGATTGTTTTTTGCAGAACAATGTTATAATTTAATATATTCATAACAGAAATAAATACGTGTCAAAAAATACATGTGATTTAATAGATGTTTATTGTTGTCATATGTAATCATGTATATTACACACATTTACACACACATGCAGAGAGAAACATAGAAACACACACACGCATACATACTACACACACACACACACACACATATATATATATATATATATAAGTATTAAGTTGTTAAACAATATTCGATGATTATGTCAAAGAATGAGTTTTACAGTAGATTGGAAGCACTCAACTGTAAAATAATTTTCAAGAATTATTAATATTAAAATATAAGTATTAATAAAATAGATGTTCTTTTGATCAATTACATTTTATTATACATATTTCGGATGTACAACAGTACGTCCTCATCAGACAAAATATAATGATACATGACATACACTGAGATATTAAATGGTTAAGATTTAATTAAGGTAGTGATTACCCGAGAGAAAATTTTGCGTATATACTATCTGTGTGACAGTGCGAAAACGTAATGAATTCATTAGAGAATGCGTGAGTAAGAAAAAACGTTGCATACTTAAAGTGTTCTAAAATTTTAAGTTGTATGATACGATAATATCTAGGGGAACGTCTCGTGAATCATAATAGCCAGTGATAGCCACTGGAAAAAGATTTATAAGGAGGGGAAAATAAAGATATCAACGTATTATTAGATATAGGGATGTATATATATAGATATATATTAGGTATTATTAATGCAGTATACTTTAGGTAAATGTTAACAGTTATACTCTTAACAACATGTTACATTTATAAATATATATCTATATACATATAAGAAAAACGAACAATGAGTGCATGTATAAAGTTCAAAATAATGTCTATAATAATTTTTAGTTTGGATATTTTCTCTATATTTGAATCATGTATATAGAAGTATGGTAGGTATATTTAAAAATATTTTAAAATATATAGAATACAATATATAACTACATATATATAATAAAACATTATATTATAAATAAATAAATAAATAAGAGATCGAAAGTACAGCGAAAAAAATTCACATTTATATATAAGTTTGAATCCGTCTCAAATTTAGATATTACAGTGCAGTAATTATATTTAAAAGAAATATATGCTTTATTATACTATAAATAATAGATCAAAAAGTCATTAAACATTTGGAGTTATAGATAAGTTTCGTAAACATTTTTGGATTGGGTATTAAAACTAAAATTTAAAAGAGATTACAAATGTATTAAAAATTCACTGTTAAATAAATTCGATAGATATGTAAGGATTAGGTATTGTACTAAATTATAGATACATGATGGTGTTGATCAAAGTTAACAAATAAAGTTTTGTGTATCAATGTTTAGGCATGCTAATTGAAATATTGTCATTCATTCAAACGTTGTTTTTTCTATAGATATTCATAAAATAAAGCAATATTAAAGGCCATTGATGGTGTTACTGTTGATTATATATTCATGGTAACCGAGTTGTTATTGGTTCTTTTTTTCTCGTTTTAGATTACAAATGTTTTAGATTACAAATGTATTAAACATTCAGTTAAATAAATACAATAGATATGTAAGGATTAGGTATTGTACTAAATTATAGATAAATGATGGTGTTGATCAAAGTTAACAAATAAAGTTGTGTGTATCAATGTTTAGGCATGCGAATTGAAATATTATCATTCATTCTAACGTTGTTTTTTCCATAGATATCCATAAAATAAAGCAATATTAAAGGCCATTGATGTTTTTTACTGTTGATTATATATTCATGGCAACCGAGTTGCTATTGGTTCTTTCTTTCTCGTTTGATGTGATGCTAAAAAAGTGGACATAGCTTTATGGAGGCAATTAGAGAATAATTCACTTTTTTTGTTAATTAGGGTCTCATAATTATTAATAATCAACAGAGCGGGCAGTTATTTGATATACTAGAGTTGCGGTAAATTCCACAGTTACGAAGTTTTGTCCAAAAAATGGAGTATTCTAGGTTCCTCTCTTTTAAAGACCATATGAGCTGTGATAAAGACGTGGATGATTTCTTCTTAGAGTCTGAGAATGAGCATTTATGGTTCGCGAAACGAAGTTTGAATGTGGACGAGGTTGATCCAATACAATTCTATGTTTTATGGTCAGTTTTTACGGTGCATTTATAAACCAAATTACTATCTAAACAATTATTTTGCAAAGGGCAATTACTTTTATTTGTACAATTACAATTTGGTTTAGTATCATTAATGTTAACTCTATTATTATGATCATTAGGTTGGTTTGGTTTTAGGATTTTGGCGTTTAATTTGGCGATGTTTTGTTTGTGAATTTAATGGTATGTCTATTAAAAATGGAATGGTATTCATGTTGAGTAGGGAAAGAGGTGTCAAGAGCTTTAAACAATAGTTTTGCAATTGGTGTTTTAACTGCGGCCGAAGCTGGGGGTGCAAACCATATGACTGGTTTAGATCTAGTTCGTATTCTAGGTTTATTTAGCGTATGTGTGTTTGAGTTATAGTTATTAGAGTTACTCTTATATGTGTTATAATTTTTATTATTATTATTAGGAATAATACTTGGATTGTTATTATCTACATATTCTATATTATTCATATATCCTGCTCTTTTTAAAGCGTTGTTGTAATATTCCGCATTTTTATCAAATATATCTTTATTAGCTGATATTTTATTAATACGTTTTTGCACACTATTTACTATAGCTTTTTTTTACAGATCTAGGGTGATTTGAATAGTTACTAACATAGTTTAAGTTTTCATTAGGCTTATGAAAAGGGTAATAGAAGCCAGTGTTTAAGTTAAAGGTAACGTCAAGGTAATTAACTATTTTGGTATCATTCTACTTCTAATTTAAGGTCGTACGTTTTAAAGAATCCTATTATACTTTTCTTAACTCTATTCAATTCTATATTATTGTGTTTGACCACCGTAAATAAAATGTCATCTCTATATAAACCACAGGTAATCTTTGTCAGTTTACTATTTATCATGTTTAATATGAAAATTCCCAGAAGATCTATGATTTGCGCGGAATGAGATGCCCCCATAGTGATATCAAAGTTTCGATCTCTATCTGAGCGTGTCCAAAGTTCATTATTGAATTTAATGAGAGTTCTTCTGGCTGTTAAAATTATATCTATTTCATTTGTAGTTAGATCGGTATGCTTATAAGCTTATAAGCTTATGAGAGGGCCTTATTTAGAAGTTTAGGTGTTATAGAAGAATAGTAGCTAGTAATATCCATCTGGATGAATATATAGTTTTACTTATCTTCAATGTTTTTGTTATATGGTTTGCACCCCCAGCCTCGGTCGCAGTTAAAACACCAATGGCAAAACTATTCTTTAAAGCTCTTGACACCTCTTTCCCTACTCAACATAAATACCATTCCATTTTTAATAGATATACCATTAAATTCGCAAATTCTGCAACCAGTAACATGGCCCAAAACATCGCCAAATTAAACGCCAAAATCCTAAAACCAAAACACCTAATGATCATAATAATAGAGTAAACATTAATGATACTAAACCAAATTGTAATTGTAGAAATAAAAGTAATTGCCCTTTGCAAAATAATTGTTTAGATAGTAATTTGGTTTATAAATGCACCGTAAAAACCGACCATAAAACATAGAATTGTATTGGATCAACCTCGTCCACATTCAAACTTCGTTTCGCGAACCATAAATGCTCATTCTCAAACTCTAAGAAGAAATTATCCACGTCTTTATCACAGCTCATATGGTCTTTAAAAGAGAAGAACCTAGAATACTCCATTCTTTGGACAAAACTTCAGAACTGTGGAATTTACCGCAACTCTATTATATCAAATAACTGCCTGCTCTGTACAATGGAGACACTGTTGATTATTAATACTTATGAAACCCTAATTAACAAAAAAAGTGAATTATTCTCTAATTGCCACCATAAAGCTATCTCCACTTTTTTAGCATCACATAAAACGAGAAAGAAAGAACCAATAACAACTCGGTTACCATAAATATATAATCAACAGTAAAAAACATCAATGACCTTTAATATTGCTTTATTTTATGGATATCTATGGAAAAAACAACGTTAGAATGAATGATAATATTTCAATTCGCATGCCTAAACATTGATACACACAACTTTATTTGTTAACTTTGATCAACACCATCATTTATCTATAATTTAGTGCAATACCTAATCCTTACATATCTATTGAATTTATTTAACTGTGCATTTTTAATACATTTGTAATCTAAAACATTTGTAACCTAAAATGAGAAAGAAAGAACCAATAACAACTCGGTTACCAGGAATATATAATCAACAGTAAAAAACATCAATGGCCTTTAATATTGCTTTATTTTATGGATATCTTTAGAAAAAACAACGTTTGAATGAATGACAATATTTCAATTAGCATGCCTAACCATTGATACACAAAACTTTATTTGTTAACTTTGATCAACACCATCATGTATCTATAATTTAGTACAATATCTAATCCTTACATATCTATTGAATTTATTTAACAGTGAATTTTTAATACATCTGTAATCTCTTTTAAATTTTAGTTTTAATACCCAATCCAAAAATGTTTTCGAAACTTATATATAACTCCAAATGTTTAATGACTTTTTGATCTATTATTTATAGTATAATATAGCATATATTTCTTTTAAATGTAATTACTGCACTATAATATGTAAATTTGAGACGGATTCAAACTTATACATAAATGTGAATTTTTTTCGCTGTACTTTCGATCTCTTATTTATTTATAATATAATGTTTTATAACATATATCTAGTTATATATTGTATTCTATATATTTTAAAATATTTTTAAATATACCTACCATACTTCTATATACATGATTCAAATATAGAGAAAAAATATCCAAACTAAAAATTATTATAGACATTATTTTGAACTTTATACATGCACTCATTGTTCGTTTTTCTTATACGTATATATATATATATATTTAAATGTAATATGTTGTTAAGAGTATAACTGTTAACATTTACCTAAATTATACTACATTAATAATACCTAATATATATCTATATATATACATCCCTATATCTAATAATACGTTGATATCTTGGTTGAAGTATAATTATACATATGTATAAATTTTATCTGTAACATATTATTTTATTTTATTTTTACCTTATATATACTGATTCATTAATATATACCTATATACATAATAGTTATTCAAATATTTATAACAATAAGTACTTCAAAACATTTACATACCTAATATGTTGAGATATTTGTTAAAGTTTAGAGTTAGGTAATTAATCAACAGTATAATATTTCATACTTTACGTGCCAGCTAAATCCTTTAAAATGTTATTCTCACAATTCAGAAGTTTAGAAATGATAACACACTTATCGATTTATCTAAATAACATATAATTAAATAGCAAATAATCCTGAAATCTGGAGTCGTCACATTAATATTTTAAAGTTAATATTTCCAAATTCTGACCGTTTAACCTTCGACCCCCCCCCCCCCCACATACACACTTTATCTTTCCCTCCTTATAAATCTTTGTCCAGTGGCTATGACTGGCTGTTATGATTCACGAGACGTTTCCCTAGATATTATCGTATCATACAATTTAACATTTTAGAACACTTTAAGTATGCAACGTTTTTTCTTACTCACACACTCTCTAATGAATTCATCACGTTTTCGCACTCTCACACAGATAGTATATAAGCAAAATTTTCTATCGAGTAATCACTACCTTGATTAAATCTTAACCATTTAATATCTCAGGGTATGTCATGTATCATTATATTTTGTCTGATGTGGACGTACTGTTGTACATCCGAAATATGTATAATAAAATGTAATTGATCAAAAGAACATCTATTTTATTAATACTTATATTTTAATATATATATACATATATATAAATTCGTATGTTTTTAGTAATGCGAGACTCTTTTTTTCAAATTGATATGCTTCATCTTACACCTCCTCATTTCTCTCTCTTTCTTCACTTAATCTCTCTCTCTTCTGCTTTGCTCTTCCGTCTGTCTTTTTAGGTCTTAACGCACAAACAAACGGAAAATACTTTTATTAACTATCTCTTCCACCTTCTCTTTTAATTCTTCTTTTCTTGTAATATGTTGGATCTCGTCAATATCTCTTCTTTCATTTGCAGCTCGTGGATTCGTGGCACATTTTCTCTTATTTGTAAATAGTCATTAAGTTTGTCGTCTTGTCCTTTGTCCATTTGTTCCTGATTCTTGTGCACTAGAGTCAGTTGTTTCAATCGTAAAGCGCTGAAGCAATGTATCTCTACCGGTCTACTGATAAAATGGGACTTTGTATTCGTTCATTTTCCTGTCTTCTCCTATATTGGATTTTTCATTTGTATGTTTTAAGCCACGCGGGAGATTTTTTGTTCAGATTTATACACACACACGCACGCACGCACGCACACGCACGCACACGCACGCGCACACTCACACACACACACACACACACACACACACACACACACACACGCACACACACACACACACACACACAGACACACACACACACATATATATATATATATCAACTAGAAATTGATTGACATATATATATATATTTAAAATAAACTCATGAAACAATCACAGGGGATAATTTGTAAAGCGTGTAATCACACATAGCTAGGTAGGTAACTAATTAAAGTATAACTATAGCTTCAAATATTACCTTTTAAAATTATCCCCTGTGATTGTTTCATGAGTTTATTTAAAATATATATATATATGTCAATCAATTTCTAGTTGATATAAAATGCCCGGATCTATTCATTGAATTCTTTGAGCTTATTCTACGGTGAATATGGCACATGTCTCGGACATGACTCCCTTAATTTAATTTAATTTAATTAATTTTGTATATATATATATATATATATATATATATATATATATATACCATTCAATATACCATCGAAAAAACATTCCAGAAAAATCATTTTTTAGACCAAGGCTACAGGACCCACAACATCCGGTGGCACAAACCGATTTTGAAAATACAAACCTCTCAGCCCAACAAGTAAAATTTCTCTCCAAATTTCTCTCCCAATGAGATAAATGACGATATCTCACACTTCTGTAGAAAATTACGTCTCACAGAGGAATTCTTTGACAAGGAGAATAACGACGAATCAATTGTATGGAATAAAAGCAGCTACAACCCAACAAAAGGTAGAAACAGAGTTCTGGACACATTTTGTGACCACATAGCTACTTTCCCATACCATGAACTACCGCAACCTAAACCCAAACCCAACACGAGTCGAAGGGAATGGGAGATTATCCATGAACTAAAAAAACAATACGGACATTATAATTAAGGAAACGGACAAGGGAAGTACTGTTGTCATTATGGAGGCTGAAAAATATAAAAATTCTATGTTCTCTCTCTTACAAAATGCTAATTACTATGAAAGAGTAAAAAACTACCAGCAATAGAAAACAATGACCAGATTAAACACACTGATTTATCGATACCAGGAAGACCTAACTAAAAAAGGAACGCGATTATTTAACACATTTTGAATACAAAACCAGCAACCTTTACGGACTTCCGAAGATCCACAAGTGTAAAATAATTAACTATGCCTGTAAACATTCCACCTCAGCCTGCGTGAACACACAATACCCCTCAGACCTTAAATTAAGACCAATTGTAGCGGGCCCACAATCTGAAACACACAGACTGAGCAACTTTATAGACATACTACTAAAACCAATTCTCAAACACATACCAAGCCTTGTAAGAGATGATCTGGACCTCTTAAACCACCTCCCCAAACATGTCAACAACGACACTAATATTGTGTCTTTCGATGTAGTGAATCTCTACACAACGATCCCACACCAATACGGACTAGAAGCAATAGGATTCTGGCTAGAGAAATATCCCAATGAGATACCTGGCAGAATAGAAAAAAGCTTCATCACCGAGGGATTAAAATTCATCTTACAGAACAACTTTTTTGATTTCGATGGCAGTACTTACAAGCAAATATCGGGGACTGCGATGGGTACAAAAGCCGCTCCAACTTATGCTAACTTAGTCATGGCATACTTAGAAGTCCAGATATATGACAGTCCAAATCAAAATACGGTTTGAACTTCCACAAATATTTATCAGAGAATTGGAAACGCTACTTGGATGATTGTCTCATTCTTTGGTCCCTCACACTCGACCAACTGAAGGATTTCAATAACTTAATAAACAGCATCAATAACCACATCCAATTCACAATGGAATACAGCCAAGATCAACTCCCATTTCTGGACATCTTAATCTTAAAAAAAGACACAAATATTGAAAGTGACATACACTACAAACCAACAGATTCCAAACAATACCTGCTATTCACCTCCAACCATCCAAAGCACACGAAGACGAACATTCCTTTTAACCTAGCAAGAAGAATTTGCACAATTGTCTCCAATTGTGAAACGCGAAATAAAATACGTCAAGAATTAAAGGAAATTCTACTCGAAAGATAGTACCCACCATTACTAATAAATAATGGAATAGAAAGGGCTAAAGCAATAGGAATTGATGAATTACGAAAAGAGAAACAAATTCAAGGTACGTCCAATAGTCTATCATATATCTCAACACACAACCCAAGAAATGCGGAAGCTTATAACACTATTCACAAGAACATCCCACTACTAAAACAAAACCCAAGAATGAAAAAAGCCCTTGAAACACAAAATAATCAAAAGACAACCGAAATCACTGAAAACATTACTCACCAATGCCAAATTACCTACCATGAACCCACAACCAACTGTCAAAAAGTATGGTCGCTCTAATTGTGGAACCTGCACTCACCTCATTGAAGGCAACACGTATACATTTAAATCAGGACAAAATTTTGCTGTAAAAAATCACTTCACTTGCTCATCAAAACATCTAATTTATGCCATTAAATGTAAAGGATGCAATGAAGATTATATAGGACAAACTAAACTCACACTCAGAAACAGAATGACAGTTCATCGACAACAATTACGAGACAGATACCACTAAGCGCATATCTAGACATATGCGCAAGTAATAAGACACCCAAATACCAAGTCTTCCCATTTTACGTTTGCGCTAACATTACAACAGAACAAATACGAATAAATAAGGAAAATACGTTTATTCAAAAATATAGACCAGCATTAAATATGGTTTAATATACATTATATCAACACCATAACATGCTAACCATCCAAACAGACACATACTCACACACATAACACCTGCTACTTCAGAAAATAAAAACCCGAACTAAATAAATTTTAACATACGTTTGCGCTGACTATACAACAGAACAAATACGAATAAGGAAAATATGTTCATTCAAAAATATTCCTACTAAAGGAATCATTTTCCTACACACACACACACACACACACAATATATATATATTCTCTTCATCTTTAACATGCTAACCATACTCCCACACACATAACATCCATACACACACATAACAACCCCCACCCCCACACACAACTCCCTCTCCCATTTCTACTAATAAAATCACTTTCCTACACACATATATACACACACAAAATATATATATTCTCTCCATCTTAACATACTCCCACACACACATAACACCCATATACACACACAACTCCCTCCCCCATTTCTACTAATAGAATCATCTCCCAACACACACACACACACAGACACACAAGCACACAAATAAACATACATATCTTTACTTTCTTTATTCAATAGAAAATCTGAATTCTGACACCCCAGCGAACTAACCATATTCACTGAACCAGAACAATTATCTCATCCAATTTCTCTTGACCATTATCTTTTGCTTGTCATAAAATTCTCTAAAAAGGCTACAGAATATATTTCCAAATAAGGGCGCGAAAATTTAATGAAAACTTGTTAACGTGACAGCCATAATTTCATTTATAACCAATCAAATTATGTTTATTTAAATAAAGCCTTCGTGAGCCCCCTTTTTTTAAGTAAAAAGAAATTCAAACACTCATATATGAAAAAACAACCTGTGTCCCCCCCCCCCTTGTTTGAAGAACTTTGTAACGCGAACTGGCTCGAAATTTATTATATATATTGCTCAACCAATCAAATTACTTCTCTAAAAACCTGGCATTTCGAGCCAATTTTTTCCATATAAAACAAGTAACATTCAGAGACCAACCAGATGTGAGAAAAACCACAGACCCTCCATCTCAACTGTACTTTTGAAAAGCAGAAGAACTGCGAAACCGGTAAAGGAACCAAATAAATATATATATTTTTTTAAAAATAAGACTCCAGTTGCATTTTCGATTTCATCCCTTTTTCTTTATACTTCCACTCGTGTAGGACACCTAGGTTATTTTTCATTTTGTAAAAAAAAACTCACTTTCTAATATATATATATATATATATATATATATATATATACATATATATAGGAACAAGTAAGACCCCGACGGCTGAGCTCAAGACGTTTCGACGGCTTGAGCTCAGTCGTCGGGGTCTTACTTGTACCTATTACCCACTCTACTACCCTAAGTATTGAGTACTTTGGTGCGTTATGGTCCACCTGGTTCCTTACCACATTTCCTTCGTTATATATATATATATATATATATATATATATATATATATATATATAGGAGAAACGGCTTGAGCTCTGCCGTCGGGGTCATACTTTCTCCTATTACTCACTCTACTACCCCAAGTATTGAGTACTCTGGTGCGTTATGGTCCATCTGGTTCCTTACCACAACTCCTTCGTTTTATATATATATATATATATATATATATATATATGTGTGTGTGTGTGTGTGTGTGTGTGTGTGTGTGTGTGTGTGTGTGTGTGTGTGTGTGTGTGTGTGTGTGTGTGTGTGTGTGTGTGTGTGTGTGTGTGTGTGCGTGCGTGAGGAACAAATGGACAAAGGACAAGACGATAGTCGTAATGACTATTTACAAATAAGAGAAAATTTCCCACGAATCCACGAGCTGCAACTGTTCAGCGCTACTGGTAACATGTAACTCATTACAACCTGTGCTAGGTCCAGTTGTCGGCAACTAAACCGGCGACCCCACCAAGCTTGAGGGTGATTTTGGACACCCTGCGGGATGAAAACAAAACCCGTCAAAGGGCCATACAAAACAGTATCGTGTTTTTGTAGAGCGAGAGACTCTTAGTCTTCATTAAGACATCTCTCTAGGAGAAGGTCACTCTGTATAAAACCTGCGACTTCTTTTGCTTTCAATGATGTAGAACAATTCTTCGTTATGGGCAAATGCATTCGAAGTTTAGCGAGTGAGATTGTCCCGTGCAAACCCTTTCTTCACTTAAAAAAGCTTCACGCGCAGACATCGTTTGATATGTGACATTCTGTTGCGATGCATGGCATTGCTGGCCATAGACAAGTCCCTAGCAGGACTAAAAAGCTACGTCCAAGATGCTCGAGCTTAAATATCAAGCGATGGCATTATTCGAAATCGATTTGCAGCCATCGTCATGTATGTATGTATGTATGAATTAATATATATTTATATTGTAATATTGGCAACAGGTAAAAAATTCGAAATGGACGAGCAAAATTGACATACGGTAAAGTATAGATATTTCCTAAATATAGCTAAAATAATAGGATCATAGAAACGCAAGAATATTTTCATTCGATAAATGAGGTGGTTAAATTGATTCGGACATTGTTCGAACTTATTGCATTACTGATGTAGGTGCGTGTTTGATTGGTTATTGATCAGCTGATCCATCACGTGCGATGTGTGTGCATTCACACAGCATGCCTCGGGGACTTGCAACACCTGGTTCTATCCGGAAAGCAATTGTAAAGTTTTATCAGGAAGATCGTTTCTCCATCAGAGCTATAGCTGAATGAGTTTAGCGCTCCAAAAGTGTCGTATATCATATCCTAAAAAGATACGATACCATAGGCTCATGAAGAAGCTGAATCTCGATGGGTAAGCCAAGAAACACCTCGAAGAGGGAGGATGAAGCCATTGTCCTCACTGTAGAAAAATGAGCGTTTCAAGACGCCAGCAGAGCCTTCCCGAGAAGTAAACGACTCTATGAGCATCAGTATCTCCAGGTTGACTGTATCACGATGCCTGGCGAAATACAACCTGCAAGCTATATTGATATTAATGATATTGATAATAATATTCGATTTGTGTGCAATTATGCAAGCCTCTTTTAAGCCATGTCAGTAGAATGAGCCCCTCGTTCTTGCTCGAATATTATTATTAATATTCGAAAACCGCAGATTACATTTATTGTATTCAGCAATGTAGAGCGATAACTCTTAAAAAGTTTATTTGAATGTGGCAAAGCCGACCATTAATCACTCGTATACATGAACCTGACTGGCCTCTCTGCTGATATGCAAATCTGGCTAATAAGTGGATCTGCTAATATGCAGATCTGAATGATCAGCCAGTCTGCTAATATACACATCAGGCCGATCAGTCACTGTATATTTTAGAAAATATCACATATTTTTACTAGCTCTGATAATTGGCAGTTGAACAGTAAACTGCACTGATGAAGGGTAATCACCCAGAAACACTAGTGTCTGCAGTTATATTTACATGTCGACACAACAGTTAGTACGAAGGGCTCATGTTACTGACATGGCTTTAAAAAAGAGGCTGTTTGCATAATTGCAAACGAATCGAATATTATTATTAATATTCGAAAAACTCAGATCTCATATATATATATATATATATATATATATATATATATATATATATATATATATATATATATATATATATATATATATATATATAGGAACAAGTAAGACCCCGACGGCTGAACTCAAGCCGTTTCGACGGCTAATTCCGGACTGTTCCTATTACCCACTCTACTACCCTAAGTATTGAGTACTTTGGTGCGTTATGGTCCACCTGGTTCCTTACCACATTTCCTTCGTTATATATAAATATATATATATATATATATATATATATATATATATATATATATATATATATATATATATATATATACACACATATATATATATAGGTATGTATGTATGTGTACATGTGTGTGTGTGTGTCGCTGTGTGCCTGTGTGTGTATATGTGTGCGTGTCTGCGTGTGTCTCTATATGCAATTATATATATAGATAATAATAATTATGATGACCAAAATCTGAAGAGGGCTCGATGAGTATTATATATTTATATATATGATGGCCGCAAACTCGAGTTCGAGCACTCTCATCGACTGATAAAATGCTCAAAAATGTGAGGTACGAATGTCGCTCTTTAAACCAGCCAAAATCTTGCACCCTCTGGCACACACATGCAACTGCAGACTTTTCTGAGACTTTCCACTGCTTGGTTCTGATTGTCTGATCTCATATGTCTTTTAAGACCTCCCATGATTGCACATTCCCTATAATTTTCCAGATCATAATCTACATGAGGTCTACTGATATGACTTTGTTCATGTATGATCAAACCAGCTTTGCCCTGGCAGACTCGACTAGAGTGATGGCAAACCATGTTGCTCAACAGCTGGCAGTTCAGAACAGTCTCTTTTCCTTACCTTCCTTTTCAATGTTAGGTGTTCTCTTCGACAAGTTTGAAAGTGTTTACTTCCTGACTTGATCAAACGTCTCCACTTCAAACGCTCCACAGCCATATTCTCCAATTCATCAGATGAAATTCCAGCACAAGCTTAGAACCGCATTTTTGGTTTGTGTGGTGGTTGCCTTCCTTCGCCAGTTCACCGTAGAGAAGTTGCTTTGGAATACGATAATCAGACATCCGGACCACGTGACCGCACCACCTTAACCGATGACGAAAGATCATGCTCTCAATCCTCATACACCGGCTCCGTTCGAGAACTTCCAAATCACTGACGAGCATCGCACTCCGTGTATCTTACGAAGAGATTGTTGGTGAAACCTCTCCAGTTCCTTGAAGTGCTTTCTGTATGTGACCCACGTTTCACAAGCATAAATCAAAGGGGAGACGACATAAGTCAGATACACTTTTACCTTGGTTTCAATGGTGATACCTCGTTTGGGCCATAAACCTTCATTCAGTCGTCCAAAATCATCACTGGCTTTCTTGATTCTTAAGGATATTTCATCGTCAAGTGTGCATGAATTGTTCAACGTACTACCAAGGTAAACAAACTTGTCAACAACTTTTAGCTTCTTTCCGTACACGATGTAGTGTATTCTTTCCCAGGTGCTGGCTGGTACACTACAACACTCTTTTCCAAACTTATTGTGAAGCCCGAAGACAGATTTCATAATATGCTGCATGTCACTTTCTGAGTGTGGAAAAAGATCGCAGTCATCTGCATACAAAAACTCTCGGACTAAGTTGTTAATACCTCTGTGCTTATATATAGGTTACCATAACGTTTCCCTGAAACTGATTTCACTCACAAGACATTGATCCAGCACGATCCGGCGATTGCGTATACCAAGTAATTAAATCCTATATATCCATCCACAATTTGTAGATATTGTCTTTCAAGCGGGTGATGCTCCATCTTGATATATTCTGGTATATAATGATATATAATATATTTGATATATAATGATGTAACTAGGCTAAGATTATTTTTCTACCACACTTCCTGGAACTTCGTTCTCACAAATCAATAAAAAAATAACTTTATTCTGAAGTGTAGTTTTTTGTTCGGTATCAAGAACAAACTCAATCTGAAAGCAAAGCTTTTACAAATAAATATCATGGGGGATTATTAACTCACACTAACATGATATTTCTATGAACAATAATGCTTCATTACACTCGTGAAATTCACATTACCTGGAACATCAATGAAAGGGGAAATAAATTCGCTATTAAATCTTGCATTGACATCAATTTCAAGCACTTCATTATGCTTTCTTCCTAGCTCATGGGTTCAACTGCTATGTGTGGGGATAAAACTGTAGCACTTCAAATACAAAGCATATAAAACTATAAGATTACACGAACAAATAGGATATTATCTTTTATGTTAGAGCCTACTTCAGAAATGTTCTTCAATAATATTATGCAAGGATGTATTAATGATATTCATGTCTCGTTGGTGTATGAGAGTACAATTTCTAATAATGCTGTGATAGAGGTTTCTTTATTTCTGATATGCTTATGGCAACTAATTCATCGGGTCACTTAATATCCAAGAGAGAAAATCAGTAATAAAAGAAGAGTAAACAGCATTCAAATGAACACAGACAAGAAGTACGCTTCCTAATTACGTAGTTTTCGGTTTGTTCCTGGTATGCAGCAGCGTGGAAATTTGTATCATAGTTAATGGTTAACCCTGGACTTGTGAGGAAGATTATGTAGTCTCACATTGTGTGAGAGAATATACATGGTTTTAATAGTAGAATTAACAGGGGTCTGGCCATATTGTGCATTTAGGAACGTTCACTCTATCAAATAGGAGGTAAAATCCTATCAAATCTTAGCTATGCAGACGATCTGGCCATCCTGAATTACTCTAGCATTGATCTGCAAGACTTTCTGAATGTACTAGCCAAACATTCGTTGGAGGCTGGCTTGCGCATCAACATCTTCAAAACAAAGTGTATGACAACTGATAAAAACAATGCCAATCTCCAACTCACAATCTACAACCAGCAAATTGCTCAAGTTACAGAGTTTGTATATCTCGGTCACAAACTATCATCAAACAACAATGGTGGAATGGTTGTTGCGCAATATCGCATCGCTCTAGGTTGGGCAGCTTTCAACAACAACAATGAAATACTAACAGCAAAACGAGTTTCCTATCATTTGAAGGCTAAGATCTTCGATACTTACATCCTACCAGTTACGTTCATGGAACTTTATAACTGGCAAGCGGCTCAGTAACAGTATCTGTATCAGAGATCTGCTCAACATTAACAAACTTAGACCAATTACATCAATTTTCAAGTCAAAAGTACTCTAACTATACGATCATATAAAAAGATCAACACGTAGTGTGAGTAGGTTATGGCTGGAAGGAAGGATTGCTGGTAAGAGAAGCAGAGGCTGGCAGCCAAAACGATGGCTTGATAATGTCAACCTATGGAGTGGACTTGATCTTTGCTCTTTAGACGTTGCTGTTGGTGATCGAACTTTGTGGAGATGAATATCTCATGATGATGCGCAGTCTGCAACTAGCGGAGTTTAGCGTCAAAGTAGTACTCTATAGCGAACATTTAAACCGGATCTTCGCTCAGAAACTAACTTGATTTCACCATGTACTGCTCCCTACTTCTGCAATCGATGACCCGTAAATTCTTCCTCTTTTTCTGTCACCAGTTTCAGAGGTCCTCGATAAATGTAATTGGCGTCGTCTTTTCCCTCCCAGCTAAGCCATATACCATAGTAAACAGTTAAATAACAGTTTTGCCCATCCGGTGCTAGTTAATATTTTAACCAAGTGAAATTTTAAAAGTTTGCTATTGAAAAAAAATATTGTCTCAGTAAGAATATATTTCAATCATTCTGAGAAATCCAGCGCAGTGCATTGACGCTCGTTCAAATTCCCTAACGATATGATCTCTACTGGTTACGCACGATATGATTTAATTAACTAATGATTCTTTGTTATAATTTACTATTATGATCTCCGTGGCTCTGTCAATTACACAACGTAAAACGACTTAATTTAAATTCACTAATGCCTCGTTATGATAACCTAACAATATTATTCAATGAGTATGCTCCCTCCCAGTATGAAAACACAATTATTAAGAGAGAAAGAGGAGGGAATTTTCAAATAATGTCAGGGAAAATATATTAAGCTAATTAAATTCCTTTCGAATTGCATGATGTTCATGACATAAACAGATTAAAGAATGGGAAGTGCGGTGTATAGCGTTTAGTAACAGTTATGCATATAACGACCAGCATGAGTGTGGATATTATTGAACCGTGTTCTAGATTGGCAAAATCACTAGAGTCGGATAAAATGTTTCGTGGTTTTTAGTTCCGGTAATTTATTTCTGAGTTCAAATACCACAGAAGTGAACTTTGCCTTTCATCATTCCTTGATTTATACCTGTTACATAGTGAGGTCGATATCATCGACGTTTTCCTCGCCACAAATTTTTATCCGTGAGTCTAAATTCTAAATCATTATTTATCATTGTTTTTTCTTTAAGGGTTCTTCTACTTCTTAATTTTCGTATGTTTCTGTTGTTTCGAATACAAAGGCAATGATTTCGTTCCCACAATTAGAATTACTTAATTCTATGTTGGTATAGTGTTTTTTAAGAATAAAATACAGTCCGTATGTTCACTTTCCATATGATACAAATTTACAAATAATGAACGCCATCACTTGTATTTCTTTTTACAACCTTTGCAATATTGGCCTCCGTCTCGAAAATGAGGTTACTTTATCTAAAAACAACGTTTTTACTACTACGAGGATTAATTTGATAAGCTTATATTTAATATAATTTTAGTGCTTTTGGGTACCAAAATGATGGGATTCTCTTCTTAATTATAAAATTTGTCAGACTATTCACACCATTGTGATGATAGAACATCTTCTATATGTAGATTCATAAGAAAATTGAAAAAATTATGAAGTCTATTACACTTTCATAGTTCTAGTCGAAGATTGAGTTAAAATAACAAAACTTGTGTATTTGAGGTTTTGTGTCACAAATCCACGTCGAATCTTACTATATTTCTAAGTCTCTTTCAAATTTAAAATATAGAAATTATCTATCGTTTTCTATTTCTATTGTAAATGTATAATGGAAGATCTGGGGCAGTAATGGGCCAGCTTCAGCATTCAGAAATCAGAAGGGAAGTCGGTGTAAAAGCCAAACTCGCTGTCTTCAATTCGATATTCGTGCAAACCTTTACCTATTATTCTTGAGTAATGCCAGAAAGAATACGGTCACAAATACAAGCGGCCGAAATGGGAATCCTCCGAAGAGTCTTTGGAGTAATGTTACTCGATACAGTGCATAGCTCGAAGATCAGAGAGTCACTCCTGGTAGAGCTGCTACTTCTACGATCGCGCCCCCAATATTACGGACATGTGGTTTGAATGTCTCAGGAAAGATTCGTTGGACATATTTTAGGGCAAAACCTACCGGCAGGAGAACCTAGTGTAGACCCCAAGCAAGATGGTTGGATAACATCCCTGAGCTCGATTGGTCACGCTTGGGGATTCAGCCAGACAGATAAACTGGAGGCGCTTGCTCCTGATCCTGCCCCCCCCCCCCCCCACCCCCCACCCTCTCAGGAATAAGTGGGCGGAGAAGAAGAATAATGTATAATTCGCCTGACTCCTTAGTAATATCAAGTTGAGCATAGAAAACATGTTGGCAGTACCATGGGGAATAACTATCTAAGGTTTCACAGAAAGCTTTCTCGTCCCGGCCCAATAAAAGATATGTCTTTCGGATGAAGCTTTAAATATTTTAGACGTTTTGATCGTTTAAAAGGAAAGCATTTTGATAATGATAATATAAATGGCGACTAGCTTTTAAAAATTAATATCAATTTTGATTAGTTTATGTAATTTACACATTTTGTAAAACCAAAAGGATGAAGTCAATATTGTAGTATACGGGTGGCAATTTCTTTTTTAAATTGCTGTAGCCATAGAATT
>OZ024741.1:62826361-62866361 GCA_964016885.1 Eledone cirrhosa | reverse complement strand
AGGCCCATAACACTCCTAAAGTTTAAGATTTTGGCTAAACTGTTAGCGAAGAGGTGGGTGCTTGTCAATGATGTGGTAGGGGAAGCGCAAACTTGCGCAATCCCGACTAGGTCCATACACAACAACTACCACCTCATTCGATACATATATCATAGAGTGGGCAGGGTGTAAACCTGGCATCGGTGGGGCTCTGATCAATTGAAACGTTTCGGTAGGGTTGACCATCGATATCTGGAGGCCGTCTTCATGGCTGCTGGCTTCGGTCCCGTTTTCAGAGGCTGGATCACTGCAATGCACAGCGGCATCTTCTCGACGAAAATAATACGTCATTATTTGGAGCGGTGAAAACAATTACACGCAAAGACAAAACCACGTTTATGGTATAAATGAAGTCGTAGACTAATATTCTATTAGGTGGTTCATGGAGACGTTCTCTGGCAATCAACTATAAAAACGAATATAATACGTCATTATGTAGATCGCTGAGAACAATTACACGCAAAAAACAAATCCACGTTTATGGTATAACTGAAGTCGTAGACAACATTCTAACTAGGAAACCGAATGATTCTCGGCTTCAGAGTTAAGAATAAAGTAAATAAAATACAGAGGTAATTGAAATTAAATATATACATACACGCATCCATATACGTACATACACAAGCATACGCGAAAACACTCGCCATGGTTATGCAAATACAAGCACGTACACAAAAAAACACGCACGCACATACAGAACCCACGCAACGCCTTTACGCGCACGCTTACGAACGTATACACCAAATACACATAAAAATATATTAAAAAATATATATATATGTATGTGTGTGTATGCGTGTATACATAATTAAATAAGCGTATATAAATATACACACATAAATACGTATATAGCGCGCGCACACACATACCTATATGTACATACACATATGTTCGCGGACGTCCGTCAACCAAAACACAAAGTACCCATATACAGACACCCTACATACGTACGAACCCGCACACTCACACAGACGCAAATCTCACGTATACACATAACCAAATGCACATGTACCAGTATATATAATATATACGCCATAACATATAAAAGCAAATATACGTACGAGAAAGTATACGTACCTTCACTAAACATACAGGTAATATATACTTACCTATACAAATAAGTAATGGTATAAACATATCATATACTTAGCTACCACATCAAGACGTAAAATATCCGCGTATAGTTCGTACTATCCGTTAGGGTATAATGTGGGGCTGTAATACAGGAAAGTTTTGTGCAATTTATGTTTACAAGCCGAATTGCCTCAGATTTTTTGTTTAAGATGTGGTCTTTGGCGAAGAGTATTTCCAGAGCCTCAGCGGCGCAGACGTCACATGGTCTTTGATTTCCGTTATACGATCTAGCCTTAGCTGGGATCTCCCAGTGTAATTTATATTGGGTGTGGTTGTCTTTTAGACTCCAGATATAAGCTGAAAGTGACGTCATATTCCTTCTTAAAGGGTTAAGAAAAGAATGTGTATGTATGTAAAGACGCTGCTTGAATCTATTGGCAGTTAACCCTACGAACGTCTCCATGAACCACCTAATAGAATATTAGTTAACGACTTCATTTATACCATAAACGTGGTATTGTCTTTGCGTGTAATTGTTTTCACCGCACCAAAAAATGACGTATTATCTTCGTTTTTTTTTTCGTTCTTTGCCAGGGAACGTTTCCACGAACCAAAGTATCGTCTTCCTGTCTTCCTTCGGTTGCAACGTTTTTTGAAATATTTACTTCTGCGTTGACAGATTGACTTTTTTAGTTTCAGAAGATCCCGTTAAGGGTGAAAGCAGCGATTCTTTGCTTAAACTTGTATCTGTTATTTTAATAAATATTTGGTCTACAGTTTTTATATATCTGATATATATTTATCCTTATCGAGCCCTCTTTGGATTTTAGTCTTTCAAATGATTATTACTATATATATATATATATATATATATATAACGAAGGAAATGTGGAAAGGAACCAGGTGGACCATAACGCACCAAAGTACTCAATACTTGAGGTAGTAGAGTGGGTAATAGGAACCAGTAAGACCCCGACAGCTGAGCTCAAGCCGTTTCGACGGCTAATTCTGGACTGAGTCCAGAATTAGCCGTCGAAACGGCTTGAGCTCAGCTGTCGGGGTCTTACTGGTTCCTATATATATATATATATATATATAGTGGTAGAACACTGGAAGGTAATATCGGTAGTGGTATATCACTCAGTCCATGGGACGAGTTAGGTAGAAGTAGTTACACAACACTTAGTTAACCATACCGAGAACAATTGTTTTGCCTTAGAGGATCCTCAGCTGCCCATTACGAGATGAGGATCCGCTAAGGTGAAACAATTGTTCTCGGTATGGGAACTAACTGTTGTGTAACCACTTATATATATATATATATATATATATATATATATATATATATATATATATATATATATATATATATATATATATATATAGAGAGAGAGAGAGAGAGAGAGAGAGAGAGATATTACATATGTACATATATATATAACAAAGAAAGTGTGGTAAGGAACCAGGTGGACCCTAACGCACCGAGTACTCAATACTTAGAGTAGTAGAGTAGGTAGTAGGAAAGAGTCAGGACCCCGACGGTTTAACTCCGGTATGGATCTAGCTGTCGAAACAGCCGGAGCTCAGCCGTCGGGGTCGTGTCTATTTTCCTATTATATACATATATATATATGTATACATATATATATACATATATATATATATATATATACATATATATATATATATATATATATATATATATATATATATATATATGTATGTGTGTGTGTGTGTGTGTGTGTGTGTGTGTGTGTGTGTGTGTGTGTGTGTGTGTGTGTGTAGAAGGTGAGTAATATTGTAGAACAATAATACTATGCATATATAGCACTCAACATTTGTAGACTTAGCACTTTTCTGTAAACAAATGCTATTATGCCTCATATCATTTTACCTTATTTTATCTGATGAGAACGCAATTTTTGTCCCAGGATCATTTTGTATTCGAAATGCGCATAATAAAATATATGGAACTCTTTTAACCATCTTTTAATTTCTTCTTTATTATATATATATGTATATAGGAAAATGGTCAGCTCTGTCGTCGGCGTCTTGAACATTTTGCTATTACGCACTCTACCACCCTAAGTATTGAGTACTGTGGTCCGTTATGGAACACCTGTTTCCCTACCACATTTCCTTCGTTATATATATATATATATATATATATATATATATATATATATATATATATATATATATATATATATATATATAATATGAAAACATAGCGTGCTGCGTGGTTGTAAATGTGTTATATATGAATAAATTTAGTCCTTCATCAGTGATCTTCCAGCCTTCATTGGTATTTCATCGCTTTAAAGACCATATACTTTCGGTTGGTGCAAGCAACGGCTAAAGAAAGTCGTTGGGACACGCAAATATGGGGAATAGCGAGACAGTAAACAAACAAAGATGGTAATGCAACGAAAAGTGAGGAAGAAGGAGTCAAGTTCCTGAAATCGATGAACATAATTTCTGTGAAATCGTGGACGAGAGAGAATAAAGACCATCAAACCTGGTCGAAATGTGAGTAAGGAAAGAATTTCGCTATGTTTTCATATTTTCATATATATTTTCCTCCGCTGTGACCCGTCTGTTTCTTTCTTACTGCTTCCCCGTTTCTCTGTATCTCTCACTTCCTTTTACCCCCTCACTCTCTCTGTTAGCCTCTTCCTCACACTTTAACTCACTCACTCTCTGCTACTCCCTCTCCTACTTCCTCCCGTTTGACCTGTGCGAGATTCTTTCCTCACTCACATTTCGACCAGGTCGGATGGTCTTTATTCTATCTCGTCTACGATTTCACAGAACTTATGTTCATCGATTTCAGGGACTTGACTCTTTCTTCCCCCCGTTTCACCTGTGCGAAATTCTTTCCTTACTCACATTTCGACCAGGTTTGATGGTCTTTATTCTCTCTCGTCTACGATTTCACAGAACTTATGTTCATCGATTTCAGAGACTTGACTCCTTCTTCCTCATTTTTCGTTGCATTACCATCTTTGTTTACTGTCTCGCTCGTTCCCCCTATTTACGTGTCCCAACAACTTTCTTTAGCCGTTGCTCTTACCAACCGGAGGTATATGGTCTTTAAAGCGATGAAATACCAATGAAGGCTGGAAGATCACTGATGAAGGACTAAATTTATTCATATATATATATACATATACATATATATATAATTACGGTATGTACACATTTCTTCTAAGTTTAATTTTACACCTAATTGTGTATGGTTGATGATATATTTAGTCAGTTTCTACATGCTGTCGAAATGTTGGATAAATACTCTATTGGGGCCACCGCGAAGAGGCCACTATCGGTTATTTGTCGGAGATTTCTTCATAAGAGCCTTTCTTCTTATAGCTTGGTCTTTTATATGGTTAATTATGCTAATTGGAAGAGGAATTTGTATATATTTTATCTAGTGATTCTAAGGACATGATTTATGATATATATATATATATATATATATATAAAAACAAATAACGAAACGAAATTAAATTTCGTTTCGTTTGTAACTCACTTTTGTATGACTGACGCTTAAACAATTAAGTTAAAAATGTACATCCACATATGTATACTGAAATACTAGTATGCATATGAATACACACACGTATACATATGTAGATGTACCAAGTTTTTCACTGGTCACTTTACTGTGAGTGTCCAGCTATTCTGTATGTAAACACACAGACAAACCGGTTATTAGAGTCATACTGGTTTTTGAGGAAACACCTTTCCTCTATTCTCCAGAAAGCCAGACAAGGAATATTGAACTAGTTTCGTTGTTGTTACAACTCATCAGCAATATTTACCTATCTTCCGGCCTCTCTGGAGAATCGTCAAAGCACATATCATTATATGCTTTTTCTATGAAAATTAGTAGTGGGCAGACTAATTTGCATAGAGCGTGAGTACGTACCGGTTCAACGGAGACGATAAAAACAAATAACGAAACGAAATTAAATTTCGTTTCGTTTGTAACTCACTTTTGTATGACTGACGCTTAAACAATTAAGTTAAAAATGTACATCCACATATGTATACTGAAATACTAGTATGCATATGAATACACACACGTATACATATGTAGATGTAACAAGTTTTTCACTGGTCACTTTACTGTGAGTGTCCAGCTATTCTGTATGTAAACACACAGACAAACCGGTTTTTAGAGTCATACTGGTTTTTGAGGAAACACCTTTCCTCTATTCTCCAGAAAGCCAGACAAGGAATATTGAACTTAGTTTCGTTGTTGTTACAACTCATCAGCAATATTTACCTATCTTCCGGTCTCTCTGGAGAATCGTAAAAGCACATATCGTTATATGCTTTTTCTATGAAAATTAGTAGTGGACAGACTAATTTGCATAGAGCGTGAGTACGTACCGGTTCAACGGAGACGATAAAAACAAATAACGAAACGAAACGTAAAGTGACCAGTGAAAAACTTGGTACATCTGCATATGTATACGTGTGTGTATTCATATGCATACTAGTATTTCAGTATACATATGTGGATGTACATTTTTAACTTAATTGTTTAAGCGTCAGTCATACAAAAGTGAGTTACAAACGAAACGAAATTTAATTTCGCTTCGTTATTTGTTTTTATCGTCTCCATTGAACCGGTACGTACTCACGCTCTATGCAAATTAGTCTGCCCACTACTAATTTTCATAGAAACAGCATATAACGATATGTGCTTTTACGATTCTCCAGAGAGACCGGAAGATAGGTAAATATTGCTGATGAGTTGTAACAACAACGAAACTAGTTCAATATTCCTTGTCTGGCTTTCTGGACAATAGAGGAAAGGTGTTTCCTCAAAAACCAGTATGACTCTAAAAACCGATTTGTCTGTGTGTTTACATACAGAATAGCTGGACACTCACAGTAAAGTGACCAGTGAAAAACTTGGTACATCTACATATGTATACGTGTGTGTATTCATATGCATACTAGTATTTCAGTATACATATGTGGATGTACATTTTTAACTTAATTATATATATATAGAGAGAGAGAAAGATTTGAATGGATACAGTTTAGTTGAAAGGAATTTATTGACACGTGTTTCTATAACAGTTACATAACCTGAAAACAGCTGCTATCTACAAAGTTTTAGTTATGCAGACATTCAATATTTCAATGTTATTATTTACTGTCATTTCATCAGAATAATATTACTGAGGACCTATTTAGTTTTTATAGAGAATATTAGGAGGGAGGGGTAAAGTTGTTAGAAGAATAGTTGAGGGAGTGGTTTGTTGATAGCAGTGAGAATTGTTGGTAGCTGTGAGTAATTAGATTCCCATCTGTTGTTTTGACATTTTTATAGAATATATTATTGGTTATTTTTCTAAATTTATAGAAGGATTAGAGATAGTAAAGATATGCGTGGTTGGTTTTGTGTTTGCACTTAATTAACATTCAGACTTAAATTTTTCTTTCAAGTGTACGTATCCTTTCACCCACGCATTCACACACAAATATATTTGCACACCTCTACAAAATACATATACTCACATTCACATATTCATACTTACATACATATACACATGCATACACATATATATATACACACATGTATTCATGTACATACATACGCGCTCATGTGTATACATTTTCATACTCAACTTATCTTTACATACACACGCATAGACACACACATATATACATACATACTATAGTCTATGTGTACACATATACATATACATACACATCTATACACACATATTTTTATACACACACATATATATATATATATATAGAAAGATTTGAATGGATACAGTTTAGTTGAAAGGAATTTATTGACACGTGTTTCTATAACAGTTACATAACCTAAAACAGCTGCTATCTACAAACTTTTAGTTATGCAGACATTCAATATTTCAATGTTATTATTTACTGTCATTTCATCAGAATAATATTACTGAGGACAATATTTAGTTTTTATAGAGAATATTAGGAGGGAGGGTGCTGAAGGAGTGGTTTTTTCGTCACAGAACTAAAACCCTTTTTTCCCACTACAAGCTGAATATTACATAAAAGAGGGACATCCCCCAACTATATAAACCTTAATCTAGTTAGAAAAATATAAAAACAATCTCTTCTCAACATATATTAATAACCTTAAATTACCACACTAATAATGGAAAGATATGCTGATGAGAATAGGTGCAAATATGCGATAATGAATGTGTCTAAAAACGTCCATAAGTATGTATATATATGTGAAAATGTATATAAATAAGTAAATATATATATATGTTTGATGTGTATAGTAGGATGTAAGTGTATTCATGTATTAAAGTGCTTATATATATATATATATATATATATATATATATATATATATATATATATATATATATATATATGTATATATGTGTATATAGATGTGTATGTATGTGTATGTGTGTACACATGGACTAGAGTATGTATGTATATATGTGTGTGTCTATACGTGTGTATATAAAGATAAGTTGAGTATGAAAATGTATACACATAAGCGCGTATGTATGTACATGAATACATGTGTGTATATATATGTGTATGCATGTGTATATATATGTAAGTATGAATATGTGAATTGTGAGTATATGTATTTTGTAGAGGTGTGCAAATATATTTGTGTGTGAATGCGTGGGTGAAAGGATACGTACACTTGAAAGAAAAATTTAAGTCTGAATGTTAATTAAGTGCAAACACAAAACCAACCACGCATATCTTTACTATCTCTAATCCTTCTAAAGATTTAGAAAAATAACCAATAATATATTCTATAAAAAATGTCAAAACAACAGATGGGAATCTAATTACTCACTGCCACCAAGAATTCTCACTGCTATCGAAAAACCACTCCTTCAACTATTCTTCTAACAACTTCACCCCTCCCTCCTAATATTCTCTATAAAAACTAAATAGGTCCTCAGTAATATTATTCTGATGAAATGACAGTAAATAATAACATTGAAATATTGAATGTCTGCATAACTAAAAGTTTGTAGATAGCAGCTGTTTTAGGTTATGTAACTGTTATAGAAACACGTGTCAATAAATTCCTTTCAACTAAACTGGATCCATTCAAATCTTTCTATTTTTCTCCGGATTACTTTTGGAACTACAACTGGAACCGTCGAGCAAACTCTACGTGAGCTGATAATCTACTGTGTGTAATATTTATATTACAACACAACGGAAAATACTGTATATATATTTATATATATATATATATATAAGCACTTTAATACATGAATACACTTACATCCTACTATACACATCAAACATATATATATATTTACTTATTTATATACATTTTCACATATATATACATACTTATGGACGTTTTTAGACACATTCATTATCGCATATTTGCACCTATTTTCATCAGCATATCTTTCCATTATTACTGTGGTAATTTAAGGTTATTAATATATGTTGAGAAGAGATTGTTTTTATATTTTTCTAACTAGAATGAGGTTTATATAGTTGGGGGGATGTCCCTCTTTTATGTAATATTCGGCTTGTAGTGGGAAAAAAGGGTTTTAGTTCTGTGACGGCAGAATAATGTTCGTTCAATTCTGTTATTCGGCAATTTCTTCTTGTGTGTGATTATGTAATAAATCTCAAGATTACATAATTTGCAGAAATTTCGGCTCCTGGAAAAGCTTTGGGTTTTAGCTAATTTCTCCCATTTTAGAGTAAACTTTTGATCGCTATCCCTGAGCGTCCAAGCTTTTTCTGCTAAAGTTGTTACATTTCTTTGGCTCTGGTGTTTTATTGAGTAAGAATGCCTATATAATCGAGATTTGAACGATGTTGCCGTTGATCCCACGTAATACCACTCGTTGCCTCCGGATTTAATGGTACACTTATAAATAATATTTTTTTCCAGGCAGTTATTGCCGAGGGGGCAGTTGTCAGGATCGGTGCAGTTACAGTTGTGTACGTTGGGTTTTCTCTGGAGTAGTATTGCGGACGAACTTAGGTGTGGTTTATTTATGTTCTGTAGTGTATTGTCTACTGTTTTTTTTGTGTTCTTTGTACTTAAGTTCTTAGTGTTTTCGTTTAACCTTCTAGTATTGATCTTTTTTATGTGTTGTTCAAGGTTTAACGCTGTAGAGTATGACAGTCTTATAGTGGTAGGGTTTAGGATTTTGTGGTATTTGTGTGATGTAGGAAAATGTCTCTTAATTATTTTAAAGAAGAGTACTGGTAAATTTGTACTAATGGAACTATTGTATTCGGGGTTATACCATAAGTACTCTTTGCATCGCTTTCTATTAGTTTTGTTTGTTGGTTTACTGGTGTGCATACTACGGTAGTAAGTGTGGTTTGGTGTTGTATTATTATATCTACCTATGTGGGATTTATTTTGGGTGTTTTGATTGTTCCCATCTATATACTCTATTTTGTTGAGGTAGTCTGCTTTACTAAGGGCGTTATCGTAGTACTCGGCGTGTTCCTTAAATACTTGTATGTTAGAAGATAGACCCGAGATTCTAAAGGAAATATTTTTAGGGATAGATTTAATTATAAAGATGGGGTGGTTAGATCCAACATTTACGTATTTGAGATTTTCATTCAATTTATGAAACGGTTTAATCAATCCAGAGTTTAAATTGAGTGTGACATCCAGGAAGTTAACTACTTTAAGGTTGTATTCATATGTTATAGTTAGTCCTATTTCGAGTAGTAGTTTCCTTATATCTTTGCGTAGTTTTTCTAGTTTTTGGTTATTTAGGTTTTTAACTAGGAGGAGAACATCGTCGCGGTATATTCCGCCGTGGAGATTGCTGAATTTTTCCTGGAGTCTAAAGGCGATAAATAACCCCACAATATCAGTTATTTCCGCCGAATCGTTAGAGCCCATTGTTATGTCAAAGTTAGAGGGTCTATCTTTACGTACCCAATAACTGTTCTCAAATTTGACTATAGTTTTCCTAGCTTCTAGTATAATCTTAATTTCATCGTTTGTAAGGTCAGAGTTATCCTTAGCAAACTTAATGGCTCTATTCAAAGTTTCAGGTGATATCGATGAGTAATATTCATCGATATCAAACTGGATAAACTTAGATTTATTCTTATTGCTAATGCTATTAAACCATTTTATTGCTTCTTGGGTCTTCCCCCAGAGTTTAATGTTAACCTTAGCCCTAATTTGGGGGATGATTCTATCTAAGATATATTTGCTTATTTTACCTATATCTGATTTAGAGGGGCAGATTAATCTAATTTTAGGGTCATTATCAAAGTTTACCTTATGGTCCTTAAGATTGAAGGTGGGTACCGCCGGTAAGAGTGGTCCTGTCTATCTTCGATTCCGAGATTTTTCACTATTTCGCATGCCTCATCATTGATGTGCTTAAGAGTTACTTCATTCGTTTTTCTATATTTTTTATGTAATTCTTTTCGAATGAAGTTGTTGTATATATATATATATGCCGGGTGGTTTGTGTGAGTGTCTGTGTAAGTCGTTATCTCATTCGTTTTTCTATATTTTTTATGTAATTCTTTTCGAATGAAGTTGTTGTATATATATATATATGCCGGGTGGTTTGTGTGAGTGTCTGTGTAAGTCGTTATCTCTTTTACAAGTATGCTACATGAATGCAGTCAAGCCTCAACTCAGTTTATCTTTTATTGTTTTATTTCATTTTGCAGCATAACTGATTATCTTAAATTTATATTAAAATGATTTAGAAACAAGATTTCGAGGAATAACAATCATTTTCTTAACGACGCTTCTTTCTTTTTTTGATATAGCCGAATTGAAATAAATATATCTAGGAATCAATAATAAACTATATTATATTACCGAGCTGAAATGAACCTCCGTTGGTTGCTACGATGATTAATGTATTGATCAATCTACAGACCTGCCTGCTGATAATATTCCACATACATATATACTGTTAACGTATTTCTCTATGAAATTCAGCGTCATGGTGTGTGATATGATTGGCCTTTTTTATTATGGGTTCAGTCCATTCGGTGGACTTCCAAATTGTTTCCAGCTACGCAAATTTATTCGCACATCTTTTAGTGACTCGTGGTTATGTTAAATAATAGTTGGTCAAACTGGTGATGTACTGATTATGTGTGAACTTGTAAATCCTGAAGGCATCGTAGGGGCACTGTAGTTACATACGAAGTGTCTTCGTCTTTTTTAAACCTGGCAGAGCCCCTCCACTCTTCAGGTTTGAAACTTACAGAAATGGATACAAAAAGAGAGAAAGAGAAAGAGAGTGATATAGATTAGTGAGAAAGAGATATGGTGGAAGAATCAACCCTAGTACTGGACTGGTTGTATTTTTCACAGGTCTTGAAACTATGAAAGGCAAAGTTGACCACTTCGTGATTTGTACTCAGAGAACAGTGATCTAGTACAAATAACGCAAAGCATTCAATCCGACGCTCTAACGATTCTAACTTAATATATTGAATAACCTATGTCAAAATATTTCAAAGAATTGAAATTTATCGTATGAAGAGAAAGTAGAGAAAGAGATTATAAATTTATGCTGAAAAGTTATTAGTTCAAAACTGACCAAAAAAATACAATAAAATATTAGCTTACAGTTTTCAAATAGTGGAGAGTTTACCATGATATGAATTCATTTTCCCACGTATCCAGATTTAACTACGAATTACCAGGATTATCATTACCTCCACGTGATCTGAAACAACCAATTGATCAGAGAGTTACTCCAGGTAGAGCCGCTACTTGTCTGAATTGAGAGACCACAGCTGCGATACTATGGGAATGTGGTTTGCATGTTTCAGAAAAAAATCGCTGGACAGGTTTTACGGGCAAAAGCAACCGACAGGAGACACAGGTGTAGGCCCAGAGCAGGACGGTTGGATAATATATATATAATATATATATATATATATATATATATATATATATATATATATATATATATATATATATATATCAAATCGTATATTTTATCTGACGAGGACGTACTGAAAAAACAACACTACCTTCGAAATATATATAATAAACCATATATTTTGATTATGTGAATATCTTCATTTGTTAATATTTTGAATAATATTAAAAACTCCATGATAATGTTTTTCTTTTGAGTGCTTTTAATCTATTGTAAAACTATTAATTGAGTAATCAATGAACCATATTAATCTTTGGTTATGAAGACAGCATATATATGTGAAGGTATGTATATTCCCTCTGATAGTTTGTAAAAATTTTACATAGATCTATATGATATACATACCAATACACACATATATATCCTAGAAACGATCGTAAAATGATGAATTTTTAATATAAGGAACTGTTTCTTTGTTTTTATTCATTATTTTTATTAATTTATCTTGACTCTGTTTTCATCGAAAAAAAATTTTGAATACATCTCTTTTCATGATATTTGGATTACATTGAGTTCTTCATACGGATTGGACACTGCCGTACATTTTGGGAGATTTATCTACATATATTTATATATATATATATATATATATATATATATATATATATATATATATATATATATATATATATATATATATATATATATGGATATTTTTATCTTTTAGGCAAATTTAAATAATTATTAAAACTGCATTAAAATATATACTAATATATAATATATTAAGATCATTTTATATCCGAATTATTTTATTTAAATAGGATATTCTCTTTATAAAATCATTTCTATTCTTTAATTATCATATAATTACAGGATTAAATTGCAGTCATAATTACTCTCAAGTTTTATTTCGTTAATATATATTTACTTCTGTAATTATTATTATAGTTTCCTTTTAAAGATATTCTTATATTATTAAACTACATAATTCATGTCAAATATAATTTAGCAAGCTATTCAAACAGTATAAAAAGATTTACAAAAGGAAGATAACTTATTCACCATATGTGAACATTTAAACCAAGTATCTACTCTGAAATCTAGTGATATTTCTAAACCATAAATCAACAAATGACTAGTTAAATATTGAACTGTCCTAATCAAAACATAGGATACAGAGATTCTTACTGAAATTATTCTAATAGATAAAACATCAATAAATTATTACCTCAGTAAGGCAAAAAAATTATATATGTTTACAGTCTCGCTCGTTCCCCTTATTTACGTGTCCCAACGACTTTCTTTAGCCGTTGCTCGCACCAACCGGAGGTATATGGTCTTTAAAGCGATGTAATACCAATGAAGGTTGGAAGATCACTGATGAAGGACTAACTTTATTCATATATATATATATATATATATATATATATATATATATATATAAATAAAAGGAATTCCAACTTTGTCTGATTTACTCGTTTTATTTACAATCCTTTAAAATATATAATGGTATTAGAATTAAATAGCATGGTAGAATATTAAATGTTATGTGTTAATTGAACAAGTACTTTCATGCTTTCGCAGTCTTCAGGTTCATACTGTGTGGTGACAGTCAAGTTTGTAATTTTCACAGTTGAAAATTGCAAATTTGACTGTCACCACACATTATGAACCTGAAGATTGCGAAAGCATGAAAGTACTTGTTCAATTAACACTGTACATTTAATATTCTACCATACTATTTCATTCTAATACCATTATAAATATTAAGGGATTGTAAATAAAACGAGTAAATCAGACAAAGTTGGAATTCCTTTTATTAACATAATCTTCTATACACAATCATACACACCCGTGTTAATTTATCTATCAATCTATCTATCTCTCTCTCTCTCTCTCTCTATATATATATATATATATATATATATATATATGAAAAGGTAATATATATGAAAAGGTAACCCACTAGAGAGAGATACAGTGCGCCATCAATAAAACAGGGAAAAACCACCAGTGTATGGAATCTATAACTTATGGAAGGCAGAATATTCTGCCTTCCATAGGTTATAGATTCCATGAATAATAGGGACAAAATAATCTGAATGGATTAGATTGATTCAATATCAGAATTATATAATACATTATAAAGAAAGAAGAAACATTAGATATAAATAAAAAGATATAATATACCTAAATTCCTTCATTATCCTCGACTACGTAGTTTCGTGGCTATTATGCAAAAACATTACATCATAGAGATGCAGTACTTTTGTGAGGTTTGCCGACTGATCAAGAGGATACCTCATTTAGAGTTTCAAAACACGTCCGTAGGACGCGATTAAGATTCTCCGCCTTTTGTGGTATTTTTCTCTTGGTTGCAAGAGGCTTAGTTAAGGTTGGCACCACACAAATTCAGGGATATATGTGGGTATATGCATGTATATGTATGTATTCGCATGTGTCTGTGTATTTCTTTGTATTGTATATATATATATATATATATATACATACATATATATATATATATATATATATATATATATATATATATATATATATATATATATATATATATATATATATATATATATATATACATACACACATGTATTAGACACTTGCACACACATTACATATAACACATAAACACTACACATCAACGTGATAGCATGAAACATACATTTGTGTGTCCATATATGTGTGAGGGTATATGTGTGCGTTCACTTTCAGTAATGGTGGAGAAGCTGCTTGAAAGGTTTTACACGCACACACGCACACACACACACACACACACACACACACACACACACACACACACACACACACACACACACACACACACACACACACACACACACACACACACATATATATATATATATATATATATATATGAGTGTGTGTGTGTAAAACCTTTCAAGCAGCTTCTCCACCATTACTGAAAGTGAACGCACACATATACCCTCACACATATATGGACACACAAATGTCTGTTTCATGCTATCATGTTGATATGTAGTGCTTATGTGTTATATGTAATGTGTGTGCAAGTGTCTAATACTTGTGTGTATGTATCTGTGTACAACTTAGTATATGAATGTAAAAAATATAGAAGATAATCTTTGTATCCTATTTTACTTTTATCTCATCAACAACCGATTTTGTACAAATTCTTTCTTGAAAGGCTTTCATCCCGGCATTGATGCATCTGATCATTTGCCTGCCGGATAATACATTTGACTTATCTAGCTTTGATGGTGAAATATCTTATAGTAATGAAGTCAACGAACGCAGACGAACTCTTATGCTCTCAGATTACAATGTTTTTTTTTCAAATCATTTTTTACATTGCTGATGAATGATTATATACATGTACACATTATATACATGTACACATTATATACATGTACACATTGTATACATGTACATATTATATACATGAACACAAAATAAAAACTGCTTTAAAAAGAAAGATTCAAAATTACAATATTTTGAAATGTTAACTATCTTCTTCTTCTTCTTCTTCTTCTTCTTCTTCTTCTTCTTCTTCTTCTTCTTCTTCTTCTTCTTCTTCTTCTTCTTCTTCTTCTTCTTCTTCTTCTTCTTCTTCTTCTTCGTCGTTTTGTTTATCCTCAATTCAGTTCTGATTTCCATCCGCAACAAAGAATAGATTTTTTTTTTCAGTCATAATATATCTGAGAGTATAAAGGAAAAGACTGAGAGTATAAAGGAAAAGAAATTATATGACAATACATTCGACGTCAAATAATGTACAACATTTGAATACTAATAATTAGATTGATACCGAGTTATGTGATCGGAGGAACCACCACCCTCGGCCGAGGTGATCTGCTTAAACTCACGGCATCGACCCAATTGGGCATATTTAATATCTCGGTAAATCGACATGATATCCTTATATCAGTTACCTTACAAATGCATTGCATTCTATTATATATTGTGTTTCACCATATTACGACATTTGTGTCGTAATGCGAATTACATGATGCGAAAGATGGGCAAGCCAATGGACGTTCATCTACATTAGCATATGGTCTTTTTCCAAGTTTTTATTATAATATATAATTCAGGCATTATTCATCATGTGTTATGTTTTATATATTATGGCATATGATTTATAGTTTATAATATGTTTTATTTTACATTATATTCCGTTAATAGTTTGTAATGTTTGATATTACGATGCCGAAAACACAAAAACGAAAAAAACACATCGCTACTCCATCAATGTGCCAGAGTCGAACATGAGCGCTCACTAGAGTACATTGAGGTAAACATTATATCTACATACAGAACAGACGCAACGTTCTGGCAGATTACACAAACTACAAACATAAATGAACTTCGAACAAAATTAAATAGAAAACAGCATAGTGACCAAGAACAATGTAAAAACACACAACAACAAAACTAACAATATAAATAGACAGACTCTCACCACACACACATACACACACACACACACACACAAACACACACAAACATAGAATATAAAAATCCAGATAAAAATTAACTAAGTAGGAAAGAGAGGAAAAGAGAAAAATGTGAATAGAATTACACACACATCCGGTTGTAACTCATGCACATTCCAGGTACACAACACACAAAGACAAGATGGTGTAAAAGAGAACATCGAAAAGACACAAAGTAACAAAAGTAGTCACTGGTGAGGTCACATAATGAGTAATGAAAGACCTTTGGCAAACAACAACCAACAACCATCCGCATATTAAACTGACGGAGAATTATAATAGTAATTTAAAGTAAAATTCAATTGGTCCTGCATTTTCATTGGCAGCATGAGCGTCCCAGAGTATAACAATATCTATTACAACACACATTTTTAGATCAACAATATTTTTACAAAACAAATACAAAGACGTAGAAATATATATATATATACACACATGCCTACACACACGCACACAAGCACACATACACACAAACACACACGTATATATATAATTATATATATATATATATATATTATATATATATATATATTATATATATATATATATATGTATGTATATAAATGACAGTCGATTGACTTTCGTCAAATCGGACCGAGGAAACAATGTTTCCATTGGTCTAGTGAAGGCGCGTGGCTGAGTGGTAAGAGAATTGAACTCTCAATCGTCAGGTTGTGAGTTCGATTCCTGGACCAGGCGATGCGTTATGTCCTTGGGCAAGGCACTTTATTTCACGTTGCTCCTTCTATCTGGAGTTGCGACCGATAGATAGTATTAGCAATTGGAAAGACAATGGAAACATTGTTTCCTCGGTCCGATTTGACGAAAGTCAATCGACTGTCATGTATATAAATATATATAAATATATATTTAATTCATTTATGTTCATCCATGGAACAAAAGCGCTACCTAAGGTTTCAAGGCCCAATTATTGACCTGGTACCTAATGGGCCTGGAAACTTTAGGTAGCGCTTTTGTTTTATGTGTGGACATGAATAAACAATATAATATATCTGCTCTCTACTCTATTGAGCATTCTTTCCCTTTTTCCTTTTTCACACCTAGAGATATTTCAACATACATATGCACACACACACACATGAACACAAATTCATTTATATATATATATACATACACACACACAAACACACACACACACACACACACACACACACACACACACACACACACACACACACACACACACACACACACACACACACACGCACACACACATATATATATATATATATATATATATATATATATATATATATATATATATATATACAGTTCAAGAGTAACCAATCTTAAAGAGAGAGATGGAGATAGGAGAGGAGAGATTGGTGAATTAGTTAGAAGCCAAAGCGTAAAGGCATGTGCTCAATGTGCAATATGCAGTAGAAAGCAGCTAGGTGGCTGGGTTAATGGAGGAGTTAGGTGCGCATTCTCTCATTATTTTAATTTATATTCCTTTGAAGTTCCGATGAGCCGCTCTGTCTTTTAAATATGTTAATTATTTTCAACTGAACTAGATCAATTATGATATATAGTCATCTGATCCAGAAATATTATATGGAGTAGCGAAACAATTGTAAACGAACGTTATTATTATTAATATTATTATTATTATTATTCTCTACATTCCTTACATCAAACTAAAATATGTTGACAATCTTTTAATAATGTCTTCCTCCTTGTGAAATTTGTGGTCTTGTTTTGCTTAACTAATGAATATATATATATATATATCATAAAACATATACGTGTTTTGCAACCGGTCACTTTGTGGCTCAATGAAAAATTAATAAATTAAACAATCAGAGCTATATATCATAAAACATGTCTATAGAATCACAAGATAAAATATATACTATTTCCTCTCCCAATTAGCATAATTAACTATATAAAAAATCGAATAGACCAGGCTATAAGAATGAGGCTTCTATGAAGGAATCTCCGACAAATAACCGAAACTAGCGCTTCGCGTCGGCCGTAGCGGAATATTTATCGAATATTTCGACAGCGTAATCGCCGACATATGTAATAATCTCCCATTAGGTTGAGATACAAATTTGGCTGTATTGTGCTGTGCTTTCTAGCAAAAATGCCACCAGTCGTAAGCAACTACCACACCCCTTCCAACTTGACCGCGACTACGTCACGATTTTTAGCCATTTTGAAATGAATTCTTGGCGCGATCGCTTTGGAAAATTTAGTGTCTAGATATGAGCGAGCTTCCTGAAGAATCCGGCGCTCGAGTTTACATAATTATTACATAATTATTTGAAAACTCAAAACACGGACGAAACCATGGTAGAGGTATTTAAATGTATTCTATTTTCTCCTAGTTTATTTTAAACCTAATTCTGTTTAGTTGACTGTATCTAGGCGATTACGCCGTCGAAATATTCGATAAATATTCCGCTACGGCCGACGCGAAGCGCTAGTTTCGGTTATTTGTCGGAGATTCCTTCATAGAAGCCTCATTCTTATAGCCTGGTCTATTCGATTTTTTATATAGTTAATTATGCTAATTTGGAGAGGAAATAGTATATATTTTATCTTGTGATTCTATAGACATGTTTTATGATATATAGCTCTGATTGTTTAATTTATTAATTTTTCATTGAGCCACAAAGTCACCGGTTGCAAAATACGTATATGTATATGTATGTATATATATATATATGTAAACTTTTATATGTAATAATCTCCCACTAGGTTGAGATACAAATTTGGCTGTATTGTGCTGTGCTTTCTAGCAAAAATGCCACCAATCGTAAGCAACTACCACACCCCTTCCAACTTGACCGCGACTACGTCACGATTTTTAGCCATTTTGAAATGAATTCTTGGCGCGATCGCTTTGGGAAATTTAGTGTCTAGATATGAGCGAGCTTCCTGAAGAATCCGGCGCTCGAGTTTACATAATTATTACATAATTATTTGAAAACTCAAAACACGGACGAAACCATGGTAGAGGTCTTTAAATGTATTCTATTTTCTCCTAGTTTATTTTAAACCTAATTCTGTTTAGTTGACTGTATCTAGGCGATTACGCTGTCGAAATATTCGATAAATATTTCGCTACGGCCGACGCGAAGCGCTAGTTTCGGCTATTTGTCGGAGATTCCTTCATAGAAGTCTCATTCTTATAGCCTGGTCTATTCGATTTTTTATATAGTTAATTATGCTAATTGGGAGAGGAAATAGTATATATTTTATCTTGTGATTCTATAGACATGTTTTATGATATATAGCTCTGATTGTTTAATTTATTAATTTTTCATTGAGCCACAAATTGGCCGGTTGCAAAACACGTATATGTATGTATATGTATGTATATGTATGTATATGTATGTATATGTATGTATATGTATGTATATATATATGTAAACTTTTATATATATATATATATATATATTGGAAAATTTGTGAAATCCTTGGTGCAGTTAGGTATATTTAAAAAAAAGGAAAATAATGACTTCACTTGTAGTTCTGTAGTTCAGTTCTAAACAATTTTATTTTATTTTATTATATCATAATTTTACAATTTGGTTTGGTAGATCTAGTAAGTTCGTTGTTAACTTCGGTGGGGAGATTTTTCAAAAATTCTTGGTTAACTTTCCTGGAGAACTTTCCTCACAGTCGTCGACGAATGCAAAAAAGTTATCCAGGAAAGTTAAACAACAATCCTTAAAAAAATCTCTCCACCAAAGAACGTATTAGATCTACCAAAACAAATTGTGAAATTATAATATACAATTAAATTAAATTGGTTAGAACTACAAGTGAAGTCATTGTTTTCTTTTTTAATATATATATATATATGTGTGTGTGTGTGTGTATATATATATATATATACATATATATATATATACACACATATATATATACATACATATATATATACATATATATATATATATATATATATATATATATATATATATATATATATATATATATATATATATATATATATATATATATAATGTTGCTGTCTATGGTGATTGTTTGTGTATATTTAAGGTAAAGGGCAGGGTTGGAAGAAATAGGTCGAAACAGAGAGAAAAGTTGAGTTGAAACGAAATGTCATGCTGAAATTAACGTTTAATTCACTCCCACCTATTCTTCTCTTTCGCAGCCACTACCACTCCACAGGAACCATTCTTCTTCCTATATGACTTTGTATATAAAAAAAAATCTCTATATCTCATTGACTATTTGCTGGGTAGATTCCGATCTGTCTGCCGAGTTTTGTAATGATTTTTGAGAAATGGTGACCTTTTTTCTAGACAAGCATGCAAAATTTGAATTATATTATATAGATAACTGTGCATACACACGCAACCCCCCCCCCCCCATATATATATATGAACGTATGTATACCTATATGCATGTGTGTATATATATATATATATATATATATATATATATATATATATATATATATATATATATATTTATATTTATATATATATATATATTTATATATATATATATATATATATATATATATATATATATATTTATATTTATATATATATATATATTTATATTTATATATATATATATATATATGCAAAAGTTTTATTTAAAATTGTTGGGTTACAACGAGTAAATATTTTATAACTGATATAAAAGCACTCAACAGTTTTTGGAGTAGGTTTACGATATTAAACAAATGGAAACTATATTTATAAAACCATATTTATTTCGTTATATATATTTCTGGGATATCATATTAAAAATATGGTATGCCTTCCTCAGACAAAATACAATATATAAGCTGTTTTATAAATAATTTTGACATACCTTAGAATAATGCAACTTCCATTTAAAAAGTTGATTTGGTAGTGAAACTGTTGAGGACAGTTATAGAGAAAGAAAGACGAAGAAAAACGAAGATAAAAAGAAGATGAAGAGATGTATGTAAAGAAAAACAACAGAGCGAGATAGAGAGAGAAGGAGATATGGGAGAGAGAAATATATTGAGGAAGTGAAAAAATAGTAGGCAGCTTGGGGACAGATGATCATCGTACAAGTGAGAGGTTAAGGAGGGAAGGGATACAGTTAAAATAGCCGACACATAAATCACGTCCAGTGTAGAGGAGAAAAAGAAAGAAAGATGATATATTTATAATATATTATGTCTCATCCATTTGAATTATCAATTTTTATGAATTAGGTATTATAATGTAAATATCAATATTCATGAATGAGACACATATCCATAATGTGTGAAAAAAATGACCCCATGCTTAGTTTAAAAATTCTTAGGTCTATAAGCAAAATCTGAGACAAAACTTCAAACATAAGTATATATGCATTCTCATGAAAAAAGAAAAAAGAGAAAAGAGAAGGTTATCTCAAATTCAAGTTGATAATTAAAGACACACATGTGAACTTACGTGATATGCTCCGCAGATTCTTATTTTTCATGAAAATCTTCATTGTGTTACAAAAGATTCCACCATACATATATGTACATACATATATATATATAGACATAAAATATACATTAACATTTATAGTAATATTCCTGCCCTCACTTACATGACTATCGATCAAGCATAGACTAGACAACAGATATCAATATTAAAAATTAGACAACAGATATCAATATTAAAAATTAAAAACGCCAAGAATATCTTCGTCACTCCACAGAGTATCTAGGGACGTAAGAGAACATAGTATGCCACGCATATCAGTCTCATAAAACCACCCTTCCAATTTATTTGACAATATGTTGTCAAGTTCATTAGAAGAAATCAGAATCAAAATCAAACAATAACCAAAATTGTTCAACAAACCTTATTTAGCAGAAATCATTCAAAACTTATTCTACAAATGCTCTTATATTTATTATAGAAGTTTATCTAGCTTAAAAATTTATTCAAAAGATTGGGAACATCGCCAATTTTAGGGTAGTTTAATTAATCTCACTAATTATATATTCATGCAGAAAGGTTTTAAAAAAATTGAAGGAATCGAAAGATTTATCGCCAAGTTTCATAAATAGTTAAATATCTTAAGTAAATATACTACATTTTATACTACATTTTAAATTTATAATTATATTTAAAAGTTGAGTTCAATCTATGTCTGCAGCAGCTGAATAAATTGGTTCGTAAATTAAGGGAATTTTTAGATTTTAGTATAAAGAATATCTCCTCCGCGCAGAGGTCACATGTCTCAGAAGAGGAATTAAAAGGAATGCCTTTTGAGACTATATTCCAAACCATCGAATATCCAACTTTATCATGTTTAAGTTGCCAGAGTAAGCCTGATAGTGATGTTGAAGATTTTTTATTTGGATTCGTGAAAGAATTTTTGTGATTATTATAGCGAAGTTTAAATTCTGTCGAGGTGGAACCAACATAATTAAAAGAATTTAAGTCAGTTTTAACATTACAGTTGTATATTATTTTTTTAACTAAGCAATTGTTATTTAGCGGACATTTAGATCTATCTCTACAGTTACAGTTGTTTACTTGAATATTGTTTAGGCTATTTTCGGTATTTTGGCTAGGTTTTAGATTCCTATTATTTATTCTATTAATATTTTGTGCTAAATTTTTGGTGGACGAGTATGTTAATTTTATAGTATGTCTATTGAAAATTGAGTGATTGTTATGTGTTCTAGGGAAGCGTTTGTCAAGAGCATTAAAAAATAGTTTAGCGATGTGGGTTTTAATGTTTAGTGAGAAAGGGGGGGGGGAAACCATATTATATTTCTAGTTCTATTTCTTTTCTGGTTTTTGGAATTATTGTAGTGCTTTCTATTATAGTTGTTAAAGTTGTTACTGTAATTAAAATTGTTGTTATTTTGGTTAGTTTGTCTATTATCGATGTACATAATTTTATCACTATATCCTGCTCTAGCTAACGCTTCATTATAATACTGGGCTTTTTCGTCAAAAATATTTTTATTGGAAGAGATTCGAGAGATACGTTTTTGAACAGAGTTCACTATAGTATTTTTGACAGATCTGGAGCTAAAATTGACAAAATTCAAGTTTTCATTTAACTTGTGAAATGGATAGTGAAGACATGTGTTGAGATTTAATGTTACGTCTAGGAAATTGACTATTCTATGGTTATTCTCAATTTCTATTTTTAGATTAAGGTAATTAAAAAATTGTATAATTTGTTTTCTTTTTCTATTTAGTTCAGAGTTATTATTTTCAATAAGTAAAAGCATGTCATCTCTATATAAACCTCCGGTAACACCGAGTATTTTCCTATGCAGCGAATTAATTATAAATAGGCCCACAAGGTCCGTTACCTGAGCTGAGTCTGATGATCCCATAGTAATGTCGAAATTATTATCTCTATCTGCCCTAGTCCATAGTTGGTTATTAAATTCTATCAATGTTTTCCTAGCCGATAATATAATGTGCATTTCATTGCTAGTTAGGTCTGTATGTTTTAATGCGTAATTTAGTGCCTTATTTAGTAGATTAGGGGTAATGGATGAATAGTAGTTAGCAATATCTAGTTGAATAAATTTATTATTATTGTTATATTTAATTTCATTAAACCACTCAATGACCTCCCCAGTTCCCTTCCACAAGGTCAAGCCAGGTAAACAATTCAAGTCCTTAATTTTCTGTATCATCCTGTCTAGAATGTTCTTGCTAAGTTTACCCAGGTCAGATTTTGATGGTGCAATCAACCTGACTGGCAAGTCATTTTCAAAATTTCTCTTGTGATCTTTCATATTGATCTTGGGTTTCCTGGGCACGAAAGGTTGTGTTTTGTTCTCAATTTCCAACTCATACATTATACAAGATGCCTCAACATTCATTTTCTCAAGTTCAGCCTTATCTGCTACCTTGTACTTTTTCCTTAGTTCTTTCAGTATGAGGCCATTATACATGTCTTTTTCCACTCCATAGAGGTTGTTGGTTTTGTCCGATTTCACCAAGATCTTCTCTGTTCTCTCTAAGCTCACAATATTATCCTTAATGCTTTTCAGATATTCCTGGCCATTGAAGTTTCTTTTGAATTTGACTCCTTGTATGATAGAAATTATATCGTTTTCAAAATCAGTTAAAAGTTTGTTGGGGGGTGGATTTTTTTTAGATTTGAAGACTTTGTCTAGGTCTGAGACATTTTCATTTAAATTAGATTTATCAAAGTGGAATGCACGCCACCTGATTCTCCTTATAAAAGAGTCTGATTTATCTATTAGTTGTTTAATAAAGTCCTTGTTTCTAGGTAGAGGTATGTCTTTTAGAGAAGAAGAGATCTTAAAGAATTCCATTTTTTTTCAGTTATAATATAAAGCGCTCAACGGTATTGGAGCAAAATATATGCAAAAGTTTTATTTAAAATTGTTGTGTTACAACGAGTAAATATTTTATAACTGATATAAAAGCACTCAACAGTTTTTGGAGTAGGTTTACGATATTAAACAAATGGAAACTATATTTATAAAACCATATTTATTTCGTTATATGTATTTCTGGGATATCATATTAAAAATATGGTATGCCTTCCTCAGACAAAATACAATATATAAGCTGTTTTATAAATAATTTTGACATACCTTAGAATAATGCAACTTCCATTTAAAAAGTTGATTATATATATATATATATATATATATATATATATATATATATATATATATATATATATATTTATATATATATATATATATTTATATATATATATATTTATATTTATATATATATATATATATATATATATATATATATATATATATATATATATATATATATATATATATATATATGTGTGTGTATGTATATATATATATGTATATATATATATATATATATATATATATATATATATATATATATACTCTTTATATGTATGAGTGATTATTTTGTGAGAGGCAGATGGGAGATAAAGAGAGAATGGAGCCTTGATAGTATTGATTAATGTTATAACTTTGTGTTATAGATTTTCTCGAAGTAATGAAAGGCACTCGTATTATATACATTCGGATCATAACATCATTTTAATAGCGTGTTACCTTTTAGTGTCTTCAGTGTCTTTTTATGTATTCAGAATCTTTAATTTAGAAACCGGGCTCCTATATTCTATAACTTGATCTTAGTATAAGTGTCCATCTGAAAAAATCTAAATTTATCTAAACCAAAGATTAATACTGCTTGAGTAAATTCAATTACTTGTATATATATAATTCTAACTCCGTTTCTGCAAAACATTTTATTGTGCTCTGGTCAAAAGAAAACAACATTATTCATTCTCAGCCTTCTCATCCTGCATTCTTATTGATATCACCTTAGGTATAATGATTTACTTCTTTGACTGAGAAGGAACGACGCACATATTCACACAACAACACACACATACACATTCGTATATATATATTCGTATATATATATTCGTATATAGATAATTATGCCCTTTTGTAAGCGCCATTTTAGATTTATTAGTCAGTCCTCATTTAAAATTATTCGGATTAACTCCGAAGTATACTTGCTTCTGAGTATTCCCCTTAAAGAATAATTATTCTAGTAATGGTAAAATGTGTTTGCTTTTGTATAGACTGCACTCCAGCAACATCATTAAAGACAATAGTGTATTCGCTGAAGATTCTAAGCACATAATCTTTATAATAATATATATGCATACGCACCGGGTTAACTTTGCCTTTCATCCTCATGGGGTCCATAAAATAAAGTACCAGTCACGCACTTGGGTCGATTTAATCGACTTTCCCCTCCCCCAAAATCACTGGCCTTGTGCCTATATAAGAAACCAATATGTATGCATACGCACATATGTGTAGACCTGTTATATTGCCATTTTGCCTTAGATGAAATGCTGTGTAATGTGTAAATTTTGTTTTAAAATGTATCGCCTTCAACTCCATTTACTTTTGCTTATACCTGCTCTGGTTACCTTCTGCGCTTAACTCTCATTAAATATTAACCTTACTATAATATTTAACATTGCATCTCTAAGCATTGAGCACACTTTACTTCTGCTATAGGCATGTAATATATTATATCATAGTTCCTTCTCTTCTACTCTTATATGTCTTTTCTTCGATATTGTGTTTCTATTAGTTGAGCTCTATACACTAGTTTAAAAAATGCTGGAGAAGTAGCCATTATTGATGTCGCTTAAGCGTGGTGGCTTGGCAGTATCGGTAGAGGGTCGGACGCCATGCTTTCCAGCATAGTTACGTCCCTTTGCGGTCTGAGTTCAAATCCCACCGAGGTTAACTTTGCCTTTCATCCTTACGGGGTCGATAAAATAAAGTACCAGTAATACACTGGGTAATTGATGGCCTTGTGCCAAAAGTAGAAACAATTATTGATGTCGCTTAAGTCCATAACTGTACCTGATAATGAGACCTACCTCACACAGCTTATCGTTGCTACCAACTCGTCCATACGCATATATATATATGTATGTGTGTGTGTGTCTGTCCGTGCATGTGTGTGTGTAGTAAAATATTAGACCATGGGACTAAATGGGGAATGCGCGTTACATATCATATACATTCCCAATTAATACTAGTGCCTACGAATTAGTATGAATGAAGAAAGAAAATTATTTACTTGCAACAAACTGAGCAAATAGCCTGTAACGTTTAGAAGCAACTGATATCTTCAGACTTACGGTCATATACTAAACAATATATTGTTTTAAATCTACTGCTATATAAACAAACTTACTAAAAGACAAGTTTCAATTTCCTACAACCCGCTGAACACGTGCAACAAATAAGTGGCAATTCAATTTCCTCCGTTCTACTTAAAACTGTCATATATACCATCTGTAAACTATTTAAAAATTGAATGCGCATGACTTCGTTTTCGATGGGCCACTTTTGACACTATTGGGAAGAACAGATTTGTAGTGGTCGACAGTGGTTTTAACGCTTGCGTAAGGTTCAGTAGAAAGTCGAAAAGGATGAGAAGTATAGTATCGGAAGCATACTCTATACTACATTTGATGTTTGTCCGTGTTGTTGAACGACTAGGATTTCCTTGTGGCCGCCTCGCGGGAAGATGTGACAATTACGTCCACATATTTCGTGAAGAAGGCACAGGAATCACAGCTTTTGAGCATCCTGCGTTCAAGTCGATCCATATATAGCAGGCTGGATCACATGGGTAGTTACAAAATCTCTTTGAAGGTTTGGCCGAGGAAGTTGATGAACGCGTTGTTGATGACAACGGATAGGTTGGAAAAGAAAGACCACAATGAAATGAAGTAAAGGAGTGGGGAGGATAGGAAGTTACCATAGCATTTTTTAACAATCCCAAATATTTTCGGATTTACCATCCATTATACATTTCTAGTACATAGACATTCAAACATGCCATATATACGTATTTCCCTCTCAACTGAAAAAGGATGATTAACAGTTTTAATCAATTTTCAACTCTAGTTCGGCTTTAATCAGGTGGCATGTATATAATCTCAACAACCACAAGGCGATGCGTAATCGAGAGGCGTATATGCCCTTGTTATATTCTGAAATATACATATTAAGTTGCATATTATTATCGCTCATGTTAAAAGTGAATCAAGATATATGGTAGATTTTATATTAAATTAATTATATTATACCATATATATCTTAAATAACCTCTAACGTGAGTGCTAATAATATGCAACTTAGTACGTTCATTTCAGAATACTACTAGGGCATATATGCTCCTTGATTGCGTATTGCTCTTCTGATGAAAGTCAGTTATTAATATGCAAATTTGTACGTTACTGCTGTTCTTATTTTCGTTGATATTGTATTTGTCATTTTTGTTATAGCTGCCGCCGTGTTGTTACTATTGTTGTTGTTGTTGCTGGTGGTATTGCTGTTGTTGTTGCTATTGTGGAAGCTGTTATTGCTCCTGATGTTGAGTTTGCCATTGCTGTAGTTGATGTTTTTATTTCTGTTCTTTTTGCTGCTGTTGCATTGTTGTAGCTGCTGTTGTTGTTGTTATTGTTGTTGTTGCTGCTAATGGTGTTACTATTCCTATAGTTTCTATTGCTGTCTCTGCTGCTGTTGTTGTTGTTGTTGTTAATTTTGTTGCAGCTATTGTTGATGTTGCTGTGGTTATTGATGCCTTTGTTGTTGCTGCTGCTTCGTTGATATTTTTATTGTTGCTGTCGTTACTCTTGTTTTGTCTCCCAGGGTCATTTCCAACTGGACAGACCTATAATAAAGCAAATTTAAGATTTGACTAGAGCGGGCGTCTCTCGACAGCAGTGTATGTGAAGAAATATATTATCAAACGTACTCTTTTAAGTAGAGTGTAATTGGAGGGAAATTTGGCTTCTGCTTCTCTTGTGTTGTCTTTTAGACCAGGAACAGCTCCAATTGCTCAATTATTAATCAAAATCATTCCAGCCACAAGCATTCAAATTTCAAACTGCATGGTATGAATTTGAGTAAAATGTTGTGCGAGAACATAGAGGATAATCGCTCATTTCCTCGTTTGTTATAATGTCATTGTAAAAGATGTTGAGTGAATATACAAGATACCTAAAGAAAATACTGTTCGTATTAAAAAAAATATATATGAAGATAATGACCTGACGTTTGATCAAAGGACTTTATAAAACGTTACTAATTAAGAATTAATTGGGTTTACTAGAAAAGAGAAGCATCTGTGGTCTATTCTCTCACACACACACACACACACACACACACACACACACACACACACACACACACACACACACACACACACACACACACACACACACACACACACACACACACACACATATATATATATATATATGAATTTAGTGAGAATCGCATTTCGGCGGGTAGAAATTAGCGAAACGCAACTTCCATATTGTGCATATACATATGTATATATATATATGTATATATATATATATATATATATATATACGATATTGGCAAATGGAAACTATATTTATAAAACCATATTTATTTCATTATACATATTTCAAGGATACCAAGTTAAATTATGATATGCCTTCATCAGACAAAATACAATATATACCAGTTTTATAAATAAACATTGACGTACCCTTTCAAAATGCGACCGTTACTTTTGGAAGACATCAGGGTAGTGGTTTGTTTATTTTAGTAAGTCGTTGTGTTAAGGATAAGTAAAAAGACGGAGAGAGAGAGAGAAACGTGGAGAAAAGAAAGGGAGAGATAAATAAAGAAAAAGAAGAAAGAAAAATGAAAAAAGTAACGGTCGCATTTTGAAAGGGTACGTCAATGTTTATTTATAAAATTGGTATATATTGTATTTTGTCTGATGAAGGCATACCATAATTTAACTTGGTATCCTTGAAATATGTATAATGAAATAAATATGGTTTTATAAATATAGTTTCCATTTGTCAATATCGTATGTCTACTCCAAATACTTGTCGAGTGCTTTATATCAGTTATAAAAATATTTGCTTGTTGTATCCCAACAATTTAAATAGAACTTTTGCATATATATATATATATATAGTTTTAATATAGAAGAGATTCTACAAGACTAGAACTGTTTCATTCTTTAGAAATCATGATGACTTCTAAAGAATGAAACAGTTCTAGTCCTGTAGAATCTCTTCTATATTAAAACTTTTATACTCTGCTATGTATTGAGTACCTTACTTACTGTGGTTACCTCCGATTCAACCCGGAATAACGTATATATATATATATATATATATATATATATATATATATATATATATATATATATATATATCGTTTCACTCAATTAAGAGCTAAGCAAAGATCAAAACCTAACAAAACTCTCTTTGAACATCTATAGTTTTCGAGGAATCATAACCAGTCGCTGAAATGAATAACTAAGCAGAGATATCACAAGAATATATTTACTAATAATGTCAAGCACCCGTGCTATAGATAAATTGATTGCGAGGAATAACTATCATGCTTACAGCAAGCAACATTAAAATATTCTTTCAAAACTGACTAGCATCATTATAAATTTACCCTAAGTATCTCTATGTACTCCTACGTGCATTTCTAGGTGTCTATAGACTCATACAGACACTATCTCAAACATATGAACAAATACAGAAGCATGATGATATGTATAAATATATATATATATATATATATATATATATATATATTGGTAAACGGAAAAGAAAATGCTGACAAATTGTTCACAGTGAAAAATAGTTTAATTAGGAATAAGTGAGAATTAGTAATAGTATTGGTTAGTATTCAGTTTTGGTTTTAAGTTTTACCGGTTGCGCATTTCTAATGCTTTTCAAAAATAATTTTGAGATAGAGCGTCCGTGATGTTTGCTCTATCCAGAATTAGCGGTCGAAACGGCTTGAGCTCAGCCGTCGGGGTCTTACTTGTTCCTATTACCCACTCTACTACCCTAAGTATTGAGTACTTTGGTGCGTTATGGTCCACCTGGTTCCTTACCACATTTCCTTCGTTATATATATATATATATATATATATACATATATATCAATAATTGTGGGTAGATTTTAACATTTATACATATGTATGTATGTATATACAGAGAGAGAGAGAGAGAGAGAGAGAGAGAGAGAGAGAGAGAGAGAGAGAGAGAGAGAGAGAGAGAGAGAGAGAGAGGTAACAACGTGTTAGAGATATCCAAGGAAAGTGCAACTCCAATCCTTCTTTTCCTTATACTTTCACTCGTGTAGGACATCTCGATTTTTAATGAAAAATAACTCATTTTCTTATATATACATACATACATACATATATATATATATATATATATATATATATATATATATATATATATATATATATATATATATATATATGTATGTATATATATATACATATATATATATATATATATATATATATATATATATAGGATAACAAGGTATCGTTTAATGTAATCCAACTAGAGGTTGTTTTAACGTACGGTGTTGTTTGACTCAACAAGAAGTTTCCTTAGTTAGGTGGCAAGTTTATGAGAGTTCCCATGCAGGTAGTTCTTAGAGTAATAATAGTAAAAGAATGAAGAATAACATGGTCAGCTGTACAAAAAGTGTTTATTTACAGTGTTAACAATTGTTTCATTAATCAGGTGAGTCTAAAAGCCGCTGATCGCTAGAAATTACATCACTAGAACTTAATTACAGCGTTTGCCTGATCAAATCATCGGAATACTGAAGTGTGTATAACAGAGGGCACTGGTATTTATAGATAAATCGGAGAATAAAATAAATGAAAACAATAACAACAACAATAACAAATACGGTTACTGATAATAGTAGTTGTGGCGGTAGTAGTCGGGGTTATAGTGGTGAGTGGGTACATGTGTAAAATAGTAATGACAGTAGTGAAAATGTTTCTACTTTTGGCACAAGGCCAGCTAATACCTCAGTGTATTACTGGTACTTTATTTTATCGACCCCATAGGGATGAAAGGTAAAGTTTACCTCGGCGGGATTTGCACTCAGACCATAAAGGGCCGTAACTCTTTGCTGCAAAGTATGGTGCAGACCCTCTACCGATACTGTCAATCCACCGTCAGTAGTGATAATAATAACATGAAAAGAAATACGATAAATGATAGGCGAAATGTTGATCTCGTGTAGATTAGTGAGTCGACGCCGTACTAATATAGAGTTTGGAGATTATGAATTGGCGAAATGAAAGTGAGAAAAAATAATAAAGGGTTAAAATAAAAAGTAAAAGAAAGAGATAAAGAACAGGAGATAAAGAATAAAGAATAAGGATTCGAATATAAAAGATAAAAGATAGGAATAAAATTCAGAGGACGGTAAATAGATAAATAGAGGATAAAAAGTAAAAGGGACAGTGAAGACACATGGGTGATTAAGGTCGGGGTAGGTTGACTGTTTTATCTTAATGGAGGTAATGCGATTATAGGGAGAAAAGGAAAGAAAGGTTGAGGAATTGCCGAGGTTGATTTAATGACCAGTAGGTCAGCTGACAGCTAATAACAGTGGAGCGTTGTAAAGTTAGCACATTTTAATCCGAATAGTTTTGACTGGATACTGAGATCTCTAAATCGAATTATGCCGGTCACCGATTGAAGTTTGAAAATGTGTTGGCTGCTTTGTGCCTACAGAAGATTGTTCGCTCTATCTTGTTATTAAGCAACATTTTACTATATTTTAAAATATCGAGCAGCTCCATATTGCAGAGTCCGCAGTGGGACATTCCATAATGGTACGCCCTTGCATTTGATACCTTCGACAAGCTAACCTCATATTCCCGATTGATGTCTTTAAGCTGCCAGATTTTATTGGCCAGCGTCGTTGTATTACCGAGTTTACGGTTTTTTATGAAGTGTCTATGCACATACCATCTTTTTTTAAAATCGCCAGCCATAGAACCTATGTAGTGCCATGATAGTTTACCAGATTTGATAGTACACAGGTATACTATACTTGACTCCTGGCATCTATTCTGCAGTGGCAGTTACACTTGAAGCCCTTTCTGCGAGCAGGTTACCCGTCGCAATTTGTATGTTGTTTGGGATAGGTTGGGATTTTGGTTTATTGGTGTCTTCTTGTGATGTGCTCTGGCGTGTGGGTGGTTGTGATGCTGTTATGTGTTTGCGTTTTGTATTTGGTGCTACGCTGTATGTTGGCAGATTACATTCCTTAGAGGTTCTTTTATAAATAATTTTATGTATGTGTGATGCTATGTTCACTGCAATAGAGTAAGAGAGTTTGATAGATTTTCTGTTAAAGATTCTATGGTATTTGTGTGGTTTAGGGAAGTGCTTGTCGATTAATTTAAAGAATCTAGACTCTAGATTAATTAAATTAATCGACAAGCACTTCCAGAAGTAGGAAATATTTATTGTTCAATCCAATCTTCAACTCCTCCATAAGGACCAACCAAATCTAGAGGGTAGGTTGGTCCTTATGGAGGAGTTGAAGATTGGATTGAACCATAAATATTTCCTACTTCTGGAGTTTCTGGAGTTTCTATTAGTGTTCGGTTCGGTTATTTCGTGTGTCTGTTGCCTATTTCAATGTTTAGTTCTATGTTTTTTTATTCTTATAAGTGTGGGTGGTGAACTTGTCGTTAGGTTTGTATTAGTAGTTGCTGTCTCCGTCAAGTATGTATTTGAGCCCCTCCCTATGGCCTGCCTTACGTAAAGCTATGTTATATTAGTTTGCTTTTGCCTTGAATCTTTCTAGATTTACCAGCACTACTTCTATTATCAGTAACCATACTTTTTATTGTTGTTGCTGTTATTGTTTTCATTTATTTCATTCTCCGATGTATCTATAAATAACAGTGTTCTGTGTGATACAGACTTCAGTATTCTGATGATTTAATCGGGCAAACACTGCAATTAAAGTCGAGTGACGTAATTTCTAGCGATCAGTGGCTTTTAGACTCATCTGATTAATGAAACAATTGTTAATACTGTAAATAAACTCTTTTTGTACAGCCAACCATGTTATTCTTCATTCTTTTACACACACACACACACACACACACACATATATATATATATATATATATATATATATATGTGTGTGTGTGTGTGTGTGTGTGTGTGTGTGTGTGTGTGTGTGTGTGTGTGTGTGTGTGTGTGTGTGTGTGTGTGTGTGTGTGTGTGTGTGAAAGAATGAAGAATAACATGGTTGGCTGTACAAAAAGAGTTTATTTACAGTATTAACAATTGTTTCATTAATCAGATGAGTCTAAAAGCCACTGATCGCTAGAAATTACGTCACTCGACTTTAATTGCAGTCTTTTCCCGATTAAATCATCAGAATATATATATATATATATATATATATATATATATATATATATATATATATATATGTAAGTATGTATGTATACGTACATACATATATGCATACAGACGTACAGTAGCATGCATATATATATATATATATATATATATACATATATACATATATATATATATATATATATACATATACACATACATATACATACACATACACATATGCATACAGGTACACATACATATATGCACGCATCAGTTTAGCCGACGTTTATTATAACGCGTGCTTTGTTCGTTTGTTTGTCAACAAATCGAACAGCCTGAATTTATGCCATACAGTGTTAAGGCAACCACGTCACCTTTTTGTTCAACACTGACACAGGAACGATGTACTAGTTTCAAGCTTGTTAGCTATCATCAGCACCGTTTACCCATCTGCCAGATAGTTGAACGTTCGAAAGTATATACTTTCCTTATGAAAATTAACGGCTGAGCAGCCTAATTTGCATATTGAGTGAGTTAAATCGGTCAGGCATACCGAGAACGATAAGTTGAAAAAAATGAAAACGAAATTTCATTTCTCACTCTTAGTATGGCACTTACTTAAATGTAAGTATGTATGTATACGTACATACATATATGCATACAGACGTACAGTAGCATGCATATATATATATATATATATATATATACATATATACATATATATATATATATATATATACATATACACATACATATACATACACATACACATATGCATACAGGTACACATACATATATGCACGCATCAGTTTAGCCGACGTTTATTATAACGCGTGCTTTGTTCGTTTGTTTGTCAACAAATCGAACAGCCTGAATTTATGCCATACAGTGTTAAGGCAACCACGTCACCTTTTTGTTCAACACTGACACAGGAACGATGTACTAGTTTCAAGCTTGTTAGCTATCATCAGCACCGTTTACCCATCTGCCAGATAGTTGAACGTTCGAAAGTATATACTTTCCTTATGAAAATTAACGGCTGAGCAGCCTAATTTGCATATTGAGTGAGTTAAATCGGTCAGGCATACCGAGAACGATAAGTTGAAAAAAATGAAAACGAAATTTCATTTCTCACTCTTAGTATGGCACTTACTTAAATGTAAGTATGTATGTATACGTACATACATATATGCATACAGACGTACAGTAGCATGCATATATATATATATATATATATATATATACATATATACATATATATATATATATATATATACATATACACATACATATACATACACATACACATATGCATACAGGTACACATACATATATGCACGCATCAGTTTAGCCGACGTTTATTATAACGCGTGCTTTGTTCGTTTGTTTGTCAACAAATCGAACAGCCTGAATTTATGCCATACAGTGTTAAGGCAACCACGTCACCTTTTTGTTCAACACTGACACAGGAACGATGTACTAGTTTCAAGCTTGTTAGCTATCATCAGCACCGTTTACCCATCTGCCAGATAGTTGAACGTTCGAAAGTATATACTTTCCTTATGAAAATTAACGGCTGAGCAGCCTAATTTGCATATTGAGTGAGTTAAATCGGTCAGGCATACCGAGAACGATAAGTTGAAAAAAATGAAAACGAAATTTCATTTCTCACTCTTAGTATGGCACTTACTTAAATGTAAGTATGTATGTATAAGTACATACATATATGCATACAGACGTACAGTAGCATGCATATATATATATATATATATATATATACATATATACATATATATATATATATATATATATACATATACACATACATATACATACACATACACATATGCATACAGGTACACATACATATATGCACGCATCAGTTTAGCCGACGTTTATTATAACGCGTGCTTTGTTCGTTTGTTTGTCAACAAATCGAACAGCCTGAATTTATGCCATACAGTGTTAAGGCAACCACGTCACCTTTTTGTTCAACACTGACACAGGAACGATGTACTAGTTTCAAGCTTGTTAGCTATCATCAGCACCGTTTACCCATCTGCCAGATAGTTGAACGTTCGAAAGTATATACTTTCCTTATGAAAATTAACGGCTGAGCAGCCTAATTTGCATATTGAGTGAGTTAAATCGGTCAGGCATACCGAGAACGATAAGTTGAAAAAAATGAAAACGAAATTTCATTTCTCACTCTTAGTATGGCACTTACTTAAATGTAAGTATGTATGTATACGTACATACATATATGCATACAGACGTACAGTAGCATGCATATATATATATATATATATATATACATATATACATATATATATATATATATATATACATATACACATACATATACATACACATACACATATGCATACAGGTACACATACATATATGCACGCATCAGTTTAGCCGACGTTTATTATAACGCGTGCTTTGTTCGTTTGTTTGTCAACAAATCGAACAGCCTGAATTTATGCCATACAGTGTTAAGGCAACCACGTCACCTTTTTGTTCAACACTGACACAGGAACGATGTACTAGTTTCAAGCTTGTTAGCTATCATCAGCACCGTTTACCCATCTGCCAGATAGTTGAACGTTCGAAAGTATATACTTTCCTTATGAAAATTAACGGCTGAGCAGCCTAATTTGCATATTGAGTGAGTTAAATCGGTCAGGCATACCGAGAACGATAAGTTGAAAAAAATGAAAACGAAATTTCATTTCTCACTCTTAGTATGGCACTTACTTAAATGTAAGTATGTATGTATACGTACATACATATATGCATACAGACGTACAGTAGCATGCATATATATATATATATATATATATATATACATATATACATATATATATATATATATATATATATATACATATACACATACATATACATACACATACACATATGCATACAGGTACACATACATATATGCACGCATCAGTTTAGCCGACGTTTATTATAACGCGTGCTTTGTTCGTTTGTTTGTCAACAAATCGAACAGCCTGAATTTATGCCATACAGTGTTAAGGCAACCACGTCACCTTTTTGTTCAACACTGACACAGGAACGATGTACTAGTTTCAAGCTTGTTAGCTATCATCAGCACCGTTTACCCATCTGCCAGATAGTTGAACGTTCGAAAGTATATACTTTCCTTATGAAAATTAACGGCTGAGCAGCCTAATTTGCATATTGAGTGAGTTAAATCGGTCAGGCATACCGAGAACGATAAGTTGAAAAAAATGAAAACGAAATTTCATTTCTCACTCTTAGTATGGCACTTACTTAAATGTAAGTATGTATGTATACGTATGTATCGTTCCTGTGTCAGTGTTGAACAAAAAGGTGACGTGGTTGCCTTAACACTGTATGGCATAAATTCAGGCTGTTCGATTTGTTGACAAACAAACGAACAAAGCACGCGTTATAATAAACGTCGGCTAAACTGATGCGTGCATATATGTATGTGTACCTGTATGCATATGTGTATGTGTATGTATATGTATGTGTATATGTATATATATATATATATATATATATGTATATATGTATATATATATATATATATATATATATGCATGCTACTGTACGTCTGTATGCATATATGTATGTACGTATACATACATACTTACATTTAAGTAAGTGCCATACTAAGAGTGAGAAATGAAATTTCGTTTTCATTTTTTTCAACTTATATATATATATATATATATATATATATATATATTTATATATATATATATATATATATATATATATATATATATATATATATATATTTATATATATATATATATATATATATTTATATATTTATATATATATATATATATATTTATATATATATATATATATATTTATATATATATACATATATATTTATATATTTATATATATATATATATATTTATATATATATATATATATTTATATATATATATATATATTTATATATTTATATATATATATATATATATATATATATATATATATATATATATATATATATATATATATATATATATATATATATAATAATTGTTTCTACTTTTGGCACAGGGCCAGTAATTACCCAGTGTATTACTAGTACATTATTTTATCGACCCAGTAAGGATGAAAGGCAAAGTTAACCTTGGCGGGATATCAATAACGCTGGGTAGATTGTAAAATTTACACACACACATATACACATATAAATATGTGTATGTGAATATATGTATATATATATATATATATATATATATTCCACTCACTCACTCTGTTTCTCCCCTTCTCATTTCCTCCCGTTTGGTTAGTGTGGGGTCTCTTCTTGCTCACATCTCACTCACGTCGCACGGTCTGTATCTTGATCGCTCATGAAATCCACCCAGCTTAAGCTGACCGGATAAACATGCTGCTTGTTTATTTCCTATCTTCGGTTTGCTTTTATCCTTCTATGTTGTTTACTTTTCTCACTCGCTTTACGCGATTTACTTGTCCCAATAGATTTTTTTAGTTATTGGTCGCACCAACCTGAGGTATATGATTTTTAATGCGATGAAATACCAATGATGGTTGGCAAATCACTGACGAGGGACTAATTTTATCATATGTAACCCATGTGCAACCACACAGTATTCTTCTTTCTTCTCATTTTTTATATATATATATAGTGATAACAACGTAAGGTAAGTGCAACTCGATTCCGAGGGGTGAGTTTTCTCGGCTTACCAGGTCCAAACTGAATCCATCCATATATATATATATATATATATATATATATATATATATATAAGAGAGTATTGAAGTTTGCTTCAAGCATTGTGGAACAATAAGTAAATATCTTTAAGTCGTTTGGAAGCCTCGACAATGCAAATGGGTAAATCTCCGGGTAACAAGGTCCGGTGGTGGTGAGAGAGATGTACGTGGGTGTACGTTGAGATGCGTGGTGTGTATAAGATGTGTGAGATGTGTAGAATGAAGGGAAGAGTATAAAGGATAAAAATAAAAATAAAAATAACAACACAAGAGAGAGTTACCTTAGGAAAGATTTAATAGTCCCAACAAACCTCGGGATTGCCCATGGGATCAAGTCTATCAGGTGTGCTAGCGATCTCCTACATGGACAACCTCGAACGCAAAGCACTCAACGCCTGCCACCTCAACGCTGTAGCCTTTTTCTCAAGATATGTGGACGATATCCTCATCCTCACATCTTCGAAAGACACGGCGAACAAAATCTATGAGACGTTCAACAACACGGACGAGAACATTGACTTCAGTGTTGAACACCCCAACGAAGACGGGTCACTTGCCCTCCTCGACTTCCGAATCAACATCACGGAACAAGGAGGGATCCACTGTAACTTCTACAGAAAGGCAGCCTGCAGGGACCTATTCGTTCACTACAAGTCCGCCCTCCCTAACAGTGCCAAAAGAGGATACATCACGAACGAGATCGCGCGAATCAAAAACAGATGCAGCGATCCCGCGAGTGGTGTCACTCATACCAAGCGATTCCTCGAGGTGCTGGAGACGAACGGGTACCCTACCTCGATCAGAGACACCAGACGCAAGAGACAGAGAAGCACCCAAGGCAAGTGCTTCCTTAAAATGCCACACCTGGGCGAGAAAACCACCAACGCTATCCGCAAGGCTATACGGAGGGAGGGCCTCGACATCCACCTGGCCCACTCGGGCCCCTCCCTGCGAAGATGCCTCTCCAAGAAACCCGAAAAATCTACTGACGCATGCTCCCTCAGAGACTGCCCGATACGCCATACTAACTGTTGTCTACGCACATACGTCGTGTATAAGATAGAATATGACAGGTGAAAC
>OZ024741.1:62803861-62818861 GCA_964016885.1 Eledone cirrhosa | reverse complement strand
TGTGTGTGTGTTTGCATGCGTAGTTTTATTTTATTTTATTTTTCCTTTCCTTCTCCCTTCTCCAGCCTCACTTTCATATAGATTGCATTTTTGGTTTTGTAGTCCAGATTTAATAAACAAACCAGCTTTTTCCGTTCTGACGATTGAAAGCAAAACCTTTTGCTTTTAAGAAACCACTGGTAAATGGAATAATTGCCTTATGTTGTTTATTACATAATAATAATAATAATAATATATATATATATATATATATATATATATATATATATATATATATATATATATATATATATATATATATATATATATATATATATATATATATATATATATATATATTTATATATATATATATCAGGATCACAAATATGACTTTAATGAAAGCCGCTCTATTAGACTAATATGCCCCTCTACATCAGATATAGGTAAGATTAGTAAAGTGATCCTCGACAGAGTACTACTGGAGCTTAATACAAAGGCTAATGTCTGCCTCTGGGGCAACACCGACCAGGTCATAAATTGGTTCACCGAGTTGCCGGATAAAGCCACCCTGAAATTCATCCAGTTTGATATAGATAGTTATTAGGCCTCTATCTCCCCCATACTCTTAAATAAGGCACTTATCTTAGCTAAATCTAACACTAGCCTCACTAAAAAAGAAATAGACATAATTCTAGCGGCGCGTAGAACCATTATCCAGTTCGAAGGCTCCCACTGGACCAGAACCAACCGTCCTGATAACTTCGATGTCACGATGGGGTCCAGTGACTCAGCGCAAGCAACTGACCTGGTCGGGATAGACCTCCTACATAAGCTTAGGGAAGAGATACCGGCCCTACAAGGAGGTGTATATAGGGACGACGCCCTGTTTACCGTTAGGAACCATAGCCCCCGTAGGATAGAAAATCTTAACAAACATATACACAGGTTCTTCAAGTCATACGGCCTATCCGTAACTATGGACCTCAACCACAGGGTTGTCAACTTCCTGGATGTGACCCTGGAGTTGAGTACGGGCTTATACAAGCCATACCATAAGCCTGGAGAGTGCCTCTCTTATATTAATTATGCCTCCAACCACCCTAAGCAGACTCTCAACTCCATAGTCTATAGTATCTCACATAGAATCTCGAGGCTATCCGCCAATGAGGATATCTTTAACCAAGCGGCAGATTACTACAATAGGGCCCTGATAAGCGCCGGCTTTAACCGAGGAATTTCCTACATCCCTAACGCTAGCTCTAGAAACCACCCCCCTCATAAAACAAACGTTATAGTAAGCCATACCTATAACTGATCACGCGGCGACCTCGTTGAAGTCGGATATAATAGAATAGATAACCGCACCAAAGATCACGACCCCGACGACGGTGAACACTGTAGATTACTCGAACTATTCCCCTATTACAAAACCAACAAAGGCGACGGCCTACGACCAACGCCTTCCAACCAACATCTTCGTGTACATAAACATGGAAGAGGTAGGAAGAGTGCACCCGAGCATAAAGTGAAAGGGGCATCGAACGGGCGACTGCGCATTAACACACATAAGAACGGTCACCTAGATGGAACCACCCGTAGCAAAAGTACAAGGACACGTAATCGCCACCGTAACGTCCTATGGTTCCACCCCACCCCCCTACTCTCGGGGTGTCGCCTCCAACATACCCCGGATGTTCTTCGAAGCCTTAGAGAAGAACTTCCCGCGCAACCATAGGTATAGAAAAATTCTTAATAGGAACAATATAAAAATATCCTTCTCTACTACTCCTAACCTAGCAGACATCATAGGAACAACGAACCACAGTAAGATCACCAAGACACAGCACCTCGACACAGACGCACCTACACCTGACAATAACTATATCGGCCTTAACAACTCCCTGGCAGCATCCAATAGTGTTGGCAACGGCATCCGCAGACGCAACCAGCATAACCGCGAAATGACTGGAGACCATGCAGGACATGACGTGCGGAATAACAATCGCACCACCCCGCGTGCTGTGGGTTGTAATGGTGCTAACGACAGCTGCAACGTAGGCAGCAACAATGATAGCCTTACCGTGGGAAATAGACGGAATCGCGACAGAAATTGCAACTGCCGCGACAGAGGACGCTGCCCCCTTAGAGGATACTGCTTGACTGATAGGGTTATATATAGATGCACTATTACCAGCCACAATAGCGTTAAACATTATATATGGGCTACCTGCGGCCCGTTCAAAATTAGGTTTCGAACACATCTCCACTCTTTCACAAATAGAAAACTAAGGCACTCCACTTCGCTCGCGGACTACATCACATCACTAAAGGACTTAAACATCAGCTTCTCCATGCACTGGGAGATTGTCGGCAGGGCTGCACCGTACAACTTCAAGAGGAAATGCGATCTTTGCCTCATGGAGCTCTACCACATCATAACTGCACCCCACGAGCTCATCAACAGCAGAGCTGAAACAGCGATAAGTTGTGCACATCGCTTAAACATATCCTTCTTCAGATGGGTAGATGGGTTAAGGATGAGGAGTGAAACCGTACACCGGATCTCCCTGCAACAAGTCTTAACACCCCGGCGGGCAGGCGCTGCAAAATAACACCCAGGAAACAATCCTTGCGTACCAGACCCAGCCTCAGACAAACAGTTGCGGCAAGAAAAAAAAAATTGGCCGGGAAAGACTGCCCTAACACCGGCCAGAGTTACCTCCATTGACCTGCTGCAAAATCAAAACAAGATATTTTTGCGAGCAATGAACCTTGATGTGGATTTAACCCCCAAAACTCTTTCCGAGCAATATAAGGAACACTTGTGATTATTTATGCCCTTGAGAAGCCCAACTGGGCGAAACGTACGTAGGTGGTGTTTTAAATAAACATGTTTTAACGGTCTATTCTCCGATTTTTTACTTTCCCACGTGCTTACGCTCTGCTAACTCTCTAGCCCACTAAATATTAACACTTCGAATATTTAATACTGCCGGCACTAGTATCGAGCTCCTTTGGCATACGCTACTTGGCAAATAACTATATGTATCACCTATCCTCCCCTTTTTTTCTCTTTCTCGATACGTAAATACTGTATATATATATATATATATATATATATATATATATATATATATATATATATATATATATATATATATATATGTATATATGTATATATTTTTATGTATATATTTATGTATATATATATATTTATGTATGTATATATGTATGTATATATTTTATGTATATATTTATGTATATATTTTTATGTATATATATATAAAACCAAAAGTTAAACAAGGTTCATTGATTAATCAATGAATATACTTTTACAATAGATTAGAAGCACTCAACAGTAATGTTTTCTGGAGTTATTAATATTAATAATAATAATAATATTAATATATATATATATATATATTAATGTGAGAAAAACCACAGACCCTCCATCTCAACTCACCTTTTGAAAAGCAGAAGAACTGCGAAACCGGTAAAGGAACCAAATAAATATATATATTTAAAAAAAAAATAAGACTTCAGTTGCATTTTCGATTTCATCTCTTTTTCTTTATATATATATGTGTGTGTGTGTGTGTGTGTGTGTGTGTGTGTGTGTGTGTGTGTGTGTGTGTGTGTGTGTGTGTGTGTGTGTGTGTGCGTGTATGGGTGTGTGTGTCTGTATATCTCTGTGTGTGTATGTTTAACATATGAGTGTGTGTGTGTACATATGTGTGTGTCTGTGTGTCTCGGAAGAGCAATGCTAACACAGAGAATTCATTACTCAGTAAAAGGTTAGATGATTTATTTTTGATAGTTATACAAATAATCCTACCCGCCATGGTTCGTATGAATCTATTCACAATGTGTGCTGTGTGTGTGTGTGTGTGTGTGTGTGTGTGTGTGTGTGTGTGTGTGTGTGTGTGTGTGTGTGTGTGTGTGTGTGTGTGTGTGTGTGTGTGTGTGTGTGTGTGTGTGTGTTTGCATGTGTGTGTGTATGTGTATGTGTGTGCGTGTGCGTGCTAGTAATTTGGATGAAATATATTTGATAGAGCGATTAGAAAATCGTTGAATAACAAGATATTACTTTTTTTTGCTTGCTTTATGCTTTGTGCATACACACGTGTATATATGTTTGTCCATGTGTACCTCCATGTGAGATTAATTATATGTATGTCCATGTGAGATTATGCATATGTATGACTATGTGAATTTGCGTATGTGAATATTTATAGGCATATCTGTGTGTGCGCATATGTACTTGGGTTTGAGTAAAGGAGAGGTTCTTTCCATCATTGTTGTTGATGTTTGTAATGCTGCTATCGTCCCTGTCATTGATATACTATAAAATCTTGTAAATCAATATACGATGGTGTGCCGTTTATCATTTACAACATATCAAATCTAATTTTCTTTTGTTTGTTTAACTAGGAATTTGATGTTTTCCAGTAAAGTTCTTTTTCCACATCATATATTGATATTTGTCGTAGATATAAAAACTATTGTTGTTGTAGCTGCTCTGGTTTTCACTATATATATTTTCACTGGATTATTAAAATCTATGAATATGTGTCTTTATGTGAGTGAGGATGTATGAATATTCTGTTTTTGTACGTTTATTAATAAACGCTTCCTAACCAGATAAAAAGATAAGCAATTTTATATCAAATACGCAGAGACACACAGACGTACGCACACACACATATATATAGACACATATATATATATATGTGTGTGTGTGTTTGTATATATATATATATACATACATATGTATATATATGTGTGTCTTTGTGTATAAATATATATATATATATATATAACTAGCAGTAAAGCCCGGCGTTGCTCGGGGTCGCTCAGTAGCTGTGTTAAAGTTACAATGTTAAGTTTCTTTTTTGGCTTAAAGTTTGTCTGCACGACTGTCTGTCTGCACGCCTAACGAAATTTACAGATACATATATTTTAAATAAACTTATATAATTTTTGCTTTTTTTCTACGAAATATTTGCTTGTTTTACGTAGTCTTTAAATAGACTTGTTTTCAAGTAAAAATATTGTTTTAAAAGGCTTTTAAATGGAAATGAAGCAAAACGGAAGCCTAGTGTTTGAACTGATGAATTTTGCAGGTCAAAATTTTGCTGGCTCGACAACTGTTCGTGTATTGTGTTAATGTCATTTTAAACGCTGAGAAAGCCAGCGTAATTTTTTTAATTTTTGCACGCAGAAAATGTAAACAGAACAAAGGGAAATAACTCGTCACTTACGCTCAAAAATCGATACATTAGATTCGATTTCGTCACATAGGGTGGGTCAATTTGAAATATTTTTTTTCCGATGTCTTCGCTAGGGCTCAATGTACAAGTATAGCAATTTCGGTGCAATTCCGTCAGAGATTCTAAGAGGAGATGTGTGCCAAAAATCGATAGACAGACAGACAACCACAGCTTTATATATATATAGAACAAAGGGAAATAACTCGTCACTTACGCTCAAAAATCGATACATTAGATTCGATTTCGTCACATAGGGTGGGTCAATTTGAAATATTATTTTTCCGATGTCTTCGCTAGGGCTCAATGTACAAGTATAGCAATTTCGGTGCAATTCCGTCAGAGATTCTAAGAAGAGATGTGTGCCAAAAATCGATAGACAGACAGACAACCACAGCTTTATATATATAGATTAGACAATAAGTTACACAAATACACGATCCAAGTTACTAAGATTCATAGATTCGAGTAACAGAAACAGATTACTAATATACCTTATATACCTTATATATATATATATATATATATATATATATATATATATATATATATATATATATATATATATATATATATATATATATATATATATATTTAAAAGAATAGAGGTGTAACACACGAGTTATGATATATTGGTAAACGGAAAAGAAAATGCTGACAAATTGTTCACAGTGAAAAATAGTTTAATTAGCAATAAGTGAAATTAGTAATAGTATTGGTTAGTATTCAGTTTTGGTTTTAAGTTTTACCGGTTGCGCATTTCTAATGCTTTTCAAAAATAATTTTGAGATAGAGCGTCCGTGATGTTTGCTCTAATCTGATTAGTTTTGGAAATTCTACCTGTTTTTATGTGAAAAAAGTGGCTCCAGAGGTATTAAAATAAGTTTCGCGCTAATTCGTGTTGCAAAAATTCTTGTGGTCAAAACAATTTTCATTGGTTGGTAGAGGTCATGTGAATGTTAAAAATTGATTTTGCGCCAAAAGTAGGTTTGTGTCGGCTGATTGAGAACTCACTGAAAAATAAGTTTTTCAAAACAAATATGTGTGTGTGTGTGTAGTAGTAGTAAAGAGGTTCGTTGTTGTGATAATGGTCAGCAGGGATGTGTGTGCGAACCGCAACCTGTTGACAGTTCAAATGCCTATTAAGACAAGTGTGTATGTGTGTGTGTGTGTGTGTGTGTGTGTGTAGCAGAGTAATTCGTGGTAGAGGGATGGTCAGTAGGAATGTGTTTGTAAGTGTGTGGGGGATATTTTAACATGTTAAAAGACATGGTTAAAATACCTCTGGAGCCACTTTTTTCACATAAAAACAGGTAGAATTTCCAAAACTAATCAGATTAGAGCAAACATCACGGACGCTCTATCTCAAAATTATTTTTGAAAAGCATTAGAAATGCGCAACCGGTAAAACTTAAAACCAAAACTGAATACTAACCAATACTATTACTAATTTTCACTTATTCCTAATTAAACTATTTTTCGCTGTGAACAATTTGTCAGCATTTTCTTTTCCGTTTACCAATATATATATATATATATATATATATATATATATATATATATATATATATATATATATATATAACGAAGGAAATGTGGTAAGGAACCAGGTGGACCATAACGCACCAAAGTACTCAATACTTGGGGTAGTAGAGTGGGTAATAGGAACCAGTAAGACCCCGACAGCTGAGCTCAAGCCGTTTCCAGAATCAGCCGTCGAAACGGCTTGAGCTCAGCTGTCGGGGTCTTACTGGTTCCTATATATATATATATATATATATATATATATATATATATATTTCGTTTCTGAATTTGTTTAGCAAGATTCATTATCTGAAAACGTGTGTTGAAACCGATATTGTTATACTTTGGGAGGGTCATGTTGCGTGTGTTTCTTATTGGCAACATGACCCTCCCAAAGTATAACAATATATATATATATATATATATAGTTCCCGTTCAATTTTTTACTATATATATATATATATATATATATATATATATGAGAAGAATTGAGTGCTGCGTGGTTGCACATGGGTTACATATGAATAAAATTAGTCCTTCATCAGTGATTTTCCAACTTTCATTGGTATTTCATCGCTTTAAAACTCATATACCTCTAGTTGGTGCGAGCAATAGCTAAATAAAGCTATTGGGACAAGTAATATAGCGTAAATTACTTTTGGTGCTGTCGTCGTCGTCGTTCTTCTTCTTCTTCTTCTTCTTCTTCTTCTTCTTCTTCTTCTTCTTCTTCTTCTTCTTCTTCTTCTTCTTCTTCTTCTTCTTCTTCTTCTTCTTCTTCTTCTTCTTCTTCTTCTTCTTCTTCTTCTTCTTCTTGACAAGACAAACAGCTAAAAACACCAATGAAGTTTGCGACCAAGGAAATGTTAAGGGTCACATAGTGCAACTTTGGTTTCAGAATTTCCGTTGTGGTTAATTTTTTTATAAAGGATGTCGCTGACGTCCTTCTTGGTGACGATGATTTCAAGCAATCCCTCGCTTAATAGTTCAAGAGTGCGTTGGAGAGTTAAATTGCATTGGAAGCATTTTTAAACATTTCATCGAACTGGAATTTCAAAAAACTTTGATTTATCAAGTGGCCGTTACATGAATTTTTTCAAAAGGGGAAAACAATCATGTGGTCGACAGTTGGCTTGAATTGCAATAACAGATGAATTGTCGTCACGTACGAAATATTCCTAGAAATAGCTCACCTTTCAGCCTAATTTTTACTCGTCTGTCTGTCTCTCTGTCTAACCATCTATCTATCTGTCAATTTATTTATTTATCTCTACCTTTCATAGATATATCTATGCTTATACTATTATAGGCACCCGTTTTACTTTTGTTGTATTGAAGCGAATAACTCTGGAAATGTATCTTACATTGCCCATGGAGTACGCTGAGATACAACCGGTTCTGGCATTAATAAATATGCTGGATCCGTCAGCTCCTTATTATTATTATCTCCCAATTAGCGCACTATTGAGAGTAAGTTAAACAATTTTTCACTTTTTTTTATTGTTTTTGTTTTTGATATGCGCTCTATTTTCCTGCTATTAATTTTGTCTCTCACTCTTTTAAGTTGTGGAATACACTGTGTTTTACGCACGCGGCTGATACATTTCAGCCCGCTACTACATCGCTCTATAATGGATAATGGTTTCTTATATAGGCACAAGGCCAGTAATTTGGGGGGAGGAGAAAATCGATTAAATCGACTCCAGTGCGTACTTTATTTTATCGACTCCATAAGGATTAAAGGCAACGTTAACCTCCGCGGGATTTGAGCTCAGATCATAAAGAGCCGTAACTCTATGCGGCAAAGCATGGCGTCCGACCCTCTATCGATACTGCCAATCCACCGCCCTCACATCGCTCTATAATGGATAATCGCATTTAATGTCCATTAAAGGTTCTTGGCACTACCATAGTTACTATCGCTTTCCTCTAGCCATGGGACTTGGAGACATGAGCCGAATGCTATCATTCTATTATACATCGATGTGGACTGCTATTTCTAATAGCCATCTTTTCACCCCTTGATAATTTGTGTGTGAGACACGTTGGCTGATAGTTTTTGACGGGAACGAAAAGATTGGTTCTCTATTCTCTCGCCACCACGTAAAATTTGTAAATCGGTGGCTAGTCGAGGAACAGACTTGTATCGGGTTCCAGTTGCTAGTCGCTTTACCGTGTCGGTTGTCACAAGCAGTCATGACATGCATGGGCTGGGGTTTTGATTCTGTCGTCGATTGGTTATTGATTAGGCGATACCAGCTGATGAAGACGCAGAGGCCGATTGTGCATTGTTGCATAATATATGCAGACGGATGGTGCAGTGCACCTTACTGCGGCATTAAGTGCGGCCGAAACACGAGTCCGGGTACTATTATAGGCGCCCGTTTTACGTGTGTTGCATTGAAGCAAATAACTATGTATATACTCTGGGAATGTATTTACATTGCCCATGGAGTACGCTGAGATACAACCGATCCTGGCATTGATAAAGATGCTGGGTCCGTCAACTCCTTATTATATATATATATATGTATATATATATATATATATATATATATATATATATATATATATATATATATATGTATATATATATATATATATATATATATGTATATATATATATATATATATATATATATATATATATATATATGTATATATATATATATATATATATATATATATATATGTATATATATATATATATATATATATATATATATATATATATATATATATATATATATATATATATATATATATAATGAAAAATTTGAACAGGGACAGAACAGAGAGGCAGTACAATAAATGTTTATTAAATTCACGCTCAGGAGAGTGGTGGGTAGGTGGGGGACGACGTTTCGGGCATAAGCCCTTCCTCAGGTGAGAAGTGTGTGGGAACAGAGTTCAAAAGGTGTGTAGGGGAGTGGTGGAGAGACATATAGCGAAAGGAAACGGTGCGAATGAAAAATTAACAAATAAAGACAAAAAATATAAAAAATAAAAATAAAGCATGATCAAAATACAAGGAATGAGAAAATTTAAAAATAAAGGCATGATCAAAATAAACTGAAATTAAAAGGGGAGTAAACAGGTGGTGGAAGGGTGTGGGGTGAGTAGGGGTGGTGGCGGGTGGAGTGGGGAGAGGGAGACGGGGTGTCCGAGCGGGGAGGGCTGAAGGTGGTGTGTGTGTGTAGGTGTGCGTGTGTGTGTGTGTGTGTGTATGTGTATGTGAAAGTGAGGGTTGGGGGAAGAACGGGGTTGCATGTTCAGGAAGAGGTGTGGGTGGTGTTTTTGTGGGTCGGAGTGTCTGTGCGTGTGTGAAAAGGAGGGTGGGGGGAGAGGAATCAGGAGGCTGAGGGTGTAAATATGTGGTGGGAAGCATGCATAGATATATCTATAAAAGGTAGAGAGATAGATATATAGATAGATAAATAAATAAATAAATAGATAGACAGATATATAGATAGATGGATAGATAGATGGATAGATAGATAAATAGAGAGTTAGATAAATTTCTTTATTAGCCACAAGGGCTAATAAAGAAATTTGACCTCAGCCCTTTTAACCTCGTCCACCATATAACCTCTTTCACCATAGCCATAACACATAGGAAAACCGCCTCTCCTTCGTTTTTGAAGGAGGGTGGGGGTTTGATCATGACAATGGACTCGGTGGTCAACTGGATTGGTCCCACCAGCGACAATAGTCGTTCTGCATAGCCCAACAGGTCGGTAACGCCCGGGCAGTGTACAAATGCGTGTGCGACGGTTTCCTCGTCGCTCACGCATCTCGGACAGATCTTTTTCGAAGGGTCCCTACCCGGGCGCCCGTGTCTGTAGAGCTTGTCTCGAACTGGTAGAGCTCCTCGGTAGCACTGCCAGGCCAGGGACTTTTGGAAGTTGTCCATTGGTCCCGGGCGGAAGGTCCTACCGAACAGACTGGCCAGTTCGTCCTCCTCTACGCCCAGAGATTTTCCGACCGTGTCGTCGCACTTGCTGCGGACCAACCCTCTATAGAATGTCGAAGTGGAGTCTACACTGATCGCCGGGTCCGTTTGCCAGAGGACTGTGAGCGCCTGAGCACATTCGATATCCCAGTCGCCCATTTTCCTCGGTATTTGCTTGACCCAGGTCTGCAGTTCGGCCAGCGAGACGAGTCGTGGGAAGGCTCGCCTCACGAACGGGCCCCACACCGGTTGTCTGGTGAGGAATACGTGGAGGTGCCGCAGCCTGAGCGCGTGTTTGCGCATCGTCAGCCACGGCGTCCCCAGCCCTCCGTTTGAAGGGTGTTGGCAGCAGATGGATCTTCTCGCCAAAGGAGCCCTCTGCTTCCAGAGGAATTGGAAGAGCGCGCGCTCCACTTTTGTGAGCGTTTTGGCTGGACAAGGCACAACAGTCAAGCGGTAGTAGATGACGGACGCTATAAAAGTGTTCGCCACCTCCGCTCGACCTTTCAAGGATAGTTTGCACTCGGCCCACTTCTGGGTGAGCGGAAGCAACTTGGCCGTCACCTCGTGCCAGTTCTTCTCCACCTGGAGGTCAGGACCAAACCCGACCCCGAGCAGCTTTACCGGTCCTTCCGTCCAGCGTCCGACGACGTCATCGGAAGGCATCGGTTTGCCCCTCCACGTTCCGAGTTACAAACCGACGGATTTGTCCCGGTTCAGCTTCGCTCCTGTGAACCTTTCGTATTCCTCTAGTAAGGTGCCGATCTCCCCGATTTGCGAGGTGCTCGACACCATTACTGTCACGTTGTCGGCGTAGGCCGACGCCGCTTTTCGCAGTCCCGGTTCCAAAGGGATGCCCTGCAATAGCTCCAACTTCCGCAGTAGTGGCTCGAGAGTCAGTACGTACAGAAGGGAGGAGAGAGGGCATCCCTGTCGGATGGATCGCGTGATATGGAAGGGCTCCGAGAGGTAGCCGTTCACCTTGACCCTTGAGCTAACAGCTTTGGCTCCCTCGTTCCCAGAGCACGTATTTTGCTTCTGACAACGCAACCTTCATGCTTTGCGTCGAAGAACTGGTCCAAGGCTGTTCTCGTCGCTAGCACGCTGGCTACCTTGCCACTCCTAAGTTCCTCTTCTACTTTATCTACCAGCTCCTTTTCGGTCTTATTTCTATCTAACACTAATTCTTTACTAAAACCTATCGAGTCTAATCTAACTGCCCTCTTGAGAGAGTACCACCATCTGTTGTTGACAATGGCCCCCGTCAAGTGCTGCTTAACTAAAGTGCTAATCCGTTTACTGTAAGCTTTGCATATCGGTAACGACAAGTTCAGCTTCCAGTAGCTGGGTCCCTGTCTATGAGTTTTCTCAAGGTTCACTAAGCAGGTCACTAATTTGTGATCTGAATAGGCAGCCATGAACATTTGTGGACATGTCCCTATCCTTCTTTCTAACTAGAACCCTATCTAGGTACGATCTAGATGTTCCGCTGCGATTAGTCCACGTCCACAGTGGCACAGTCGGAAAATCTAGTCGATATCTATCGGCCAGGTCAAATCGGCCGATTAACTGTTTGAGGCTGTTACACCCTCCTCTATCGGGACATGCTCCCACATAGTCCCAACGTGCATCTAGGATTCCATTCCAGTCCCCCACTAACAGCAGGGAGCGGGACGTTCCCAGAAAAGTCTCTAGACGTTTGAAGAAGTCTGGCCGCGGTGTCCCGGATGGGGCATATGCGGCCACCAGCCTGAAGGCTCCACCTTCACTACCGTCAACGTCTAGGACCACCAGTCGACCCTCCGGGTCCAGATGTACCGTCTGTGTTACGAGGTCCAGGTGTTTCCGCAGCAAAACGGCAACCCCACCCCGACCCCCCGGCTGACAAAGAGATGCGTAGATCTCAAAGTCGTCGAAGATGGGGGCCAGTTGTCGCTCGCTGTGGATCCTGGACTCGCAAATAGCTACTCCATCCATGCTATGCGACCTGAGGTCGTTTAAGAGTTTGCCCTGATGAAGCCAGCTATGAGCCAGCAGTAGTCCACATCTGGCATCATTGCATCCAGCGTTGAGTTCTTTTCCCCATATAAGATGGATAAAAGGTGACATTTTTCGAACGAATCGGTGACAAAGGCTTCCATACAGTCTGTCTTTTCTTATGAAAGTGGTTTCATTAAGTACTTCTGTGAGTACTGTTTTGATATCTGCTTGAGAAGGCTGTTCAGGTTTTTTTGTACTGTTGTTGATGGTCCGAAACTTGACCGTTCGACTTTCAATGTCTTTCGTGAATTCTTGAGGCATTTTTACCGATAAAATACCATTCTCTCCTTCACTTATGTATTGTTTGGCGTCCGTTATCCTTCGTACCACATCTGAAATGTTTTCCGCTATATAAGTCAAAGATTTCTTTGTTTTCTGTGCAAATGAAATCTTGTCGTCTGCTTTGTTTCCTGATATGGTGTTATTTTCAAATGTTATTTTTGTGTTTGTTGTGTCTTTGTTTGTGTTATTAGTATTGTCATGCAATTTTTCAAATTTTTTTTTTTCGTTGTTGGAATCCAAGTCCAGATTTGTGTTTTCGTCATTTTTTTTTTTTCTCCGCAGATTCGTCTGTTTTTATTTTAATTTTTCCTTCCTTCTCTATGACGTTAGTTGGGAAGGAAGGGGGGGACTAAAGCGTGCGAGCTTACAACTCTTACCGCTGTCCCCCCACCACTATTTTCGTTCGCTGCGTTTAACATTTCTGTTAGACGATTGAAATTTTTTACACAAAATCTTTTAAAACAGGTTTTTCACCTCTAGGAGGGGTAAAGATGAGCTGACCCACCGCCTGACAGTTCAGACGGAGGGTCAAGCTACACAATTGTATCAAAATTAAGTTTGAACTCACAAAATTTCCTCAATAAATTTGAACAAAACTTCTGTGCGAAGTGAATGACATCCACACTGTAGAACAGACGACAGCTAGATTTCATTTATAGAGAGTTAGATAGCTAGATAGACAGACATAGATAGCATTTTAATAAAAGAACGATAGAAAGAATCAGACGATGAGATAAAAAGTGAGAGGAAATACTCCAATGGAACGAGCAACGAAGACTAATAGGAAATAGAGTGATGAACTATCTTGTCGGAAATGAAGTGTGTTGAATATTGTTAGTTGAATGTCGATATATATGCAAATATATATATATATATATATATATATATATATATATATATATATATATATATATATATATATATATATATGTAAATATATATGTATATATATGTATATATAGATATATATAAATATGTATGTGTGTATATATATATATATATAAATATATATATATGTATATAAATATATATATATACATATATGATAGATACATATATGTACATGTATATATATATATATACATATATGTATATATATATGCATACACATATATATATATATATGTATGTATATATATATGTATGTATATATATGTATATATATATATATATATGTATATATATATATATATATATATACATATATATATATATATATATATATATATATATATATATATATATATATATATATATATATATATATATATATATTTATATATGTATGTGTGTGTGTGTGTGTGTGTGTGTGTATATTTGTGAGTGTGGATGTCGGTGCGGTGTGTGTATAAGTGTGTTGCATATATATATTTATAATTCTATATATACATCCATATATATATATACATATGTATATATATATATATATGTGTGTGTGTATGTACACAGTCACATACGCACACTTATATACACACGTGTATAAGCGAATTGAAACTTCTTAACACATTGTTAAGGGACGCTGTTATGTGAATATATGTGCGTCCGCTTGTGTATATGTGTTAGTGTGTGCTCGTACGTGTTTGTGTGTGTGCGTGTGTGAGAGTTTTACCAATTTGAGATATTTACTTGTGCTCACCTTAGCTTACACAGCTACAGTAAGTTTTACTAATGACAATGGTTTCCGAGGAAATTGCAGGGGATAGTGGCAATGGTTAGAAAGAAGAAGAATATGAAGGTAGAGGTTGATGAAGGAAATACGATGAAGAGAATGTGATATGGTCTCTAGGTGAAGGAAGGAGGGGGACAGTGTTGTAAAAAAGCAGGAGGGGATTTTGTGAGATGAAGTTTACTGATGTGAAAGCTTAGGTTACGTATGTTCGGCCATACTTGTGTTACTGCTACTGATGGTGCTGATAGTGGGAATTAGGGTGTTGGTGGTGTTTGTGGTGGCGGTGG
>OZ024741.1:62786361-62798861 GCA_964016885.1 Eledone cirrhosa | reverse complement strand
CTGAGGATATGAAAGTGTTTTTGCAAATGTGTCAAGTTGGCAAAGCGTAAAAAAACAGTCAAAGTTGTTTCTTTTGGATTGGCGCAAAATGAGCAGCAATCTGTTCAGTAAAGTAAGCTCACTGGCCGTTTTCCAAATGAACCGCTAGTTGTATGATGGCGGGGTGCCTTTGGTGAAGTGGAAACTCGAATATCCGCCAAAAAGCTTCACCACTGCTGATATATCGACCTGCCAAGTACTCCGAGACCTCGTCCCTGCTATTGTCGTTTTGAAGGCCGAACATGGCAGCGTCGGAACCCTTGTTAACATATTTACATATGTACTTTATAGACTTCACTGAATGACAGAACTCCACATTTATATGAGCGTTGAAAGTTTTCATCAGAAATGGACAGTACGGGACCACCCACCTATTATAAACTTGATAACCCCGTAACGTCATAGTGAATCCACCGTTCTCAGGCCGCCTTCGTCTGTACAGTGGGTATCCGTCGCCGTCGGTCTGGGTCTCCTCAACAAACCTCTTTGCGTATCGTTTAGTGCACACATGGTCCTTGTGGCATGAAGAGAACTCTTGAAAACCGGGACCGCACGGACCGTGCACCATGTGTGCCTTCACAATGTCGTACAGCTGCCAGTCAACAACGGGGTCCGGTATTTCCGCTGCGATGACGTCATCTATAACTGTAGGATCTATTTTGGTGACCAACTAAACCAAAATGTGCGCGTGTGGCAACCCTCTCTCTGCCACTCAACAGTATACATGTGGCACGTAACAGGCCCGAAAACCTTCCTTTTTTTATTAAATCAATTAGCTTAGCCAGCTTCTGCCTGAAAGCCCTGGCAATAATATCATGCCGATGGCAGTACTGCTGCCTTGGGATAAGTTCCCGCGCAACCTCAACCCACTTGGGGTTACACGTAAACGTGATGAATAAATCGGGGCGCCCATAATGACGAGCGAACGTCATAGCGTCCTGTGTTCGCTCGTGCATGTACCCCCCCCCGTATAGGTTGAGGGGAGAATGCACATTTTGCTGATGTTCCGGGGGTCAGTGTCATTCCTGATGCCGTCACGCAAATGGATGTAGGAGTCTGAGCGCAGCTGCTTCTGATTCAATTTTATGAAGCACAGTCTCTCCGACTCCATCTTTGCAGCCATGTCAACTGCAAGCTGGTGAAACAGTTCCCGTGACCTGTGCAGGGTGCTGAAATCGTTAGGCCTCGTCATGAAGCGGTATGAGTATAAAGCCATGCATGAAACAGTTTTAGATGTCGCAACAGTGGGCACGTTTGGTTTGCGCTGAGGAATGCTGAAATGGTACCCGTCTTCTCCGTATGCAAAAAGAAGGGGATACTGCAGGGTGTCGTATGAACGATGTGTCTCATTAAAACGTCGAAGACCAATGTCTCGACTTTGAAGAACTATGCCTTGCTTATTGTGCTGTTCACCATGGATAACTACGGCCACTTCATTGCACGAAGGAGCGTTATAACGGCGTGCGTGCTCCCCAGAAGGTCTTTTGTCAGCATCGATGACAATGGTGAAGTTTGGTGAAGGATTTGTTTCCAATGCGTATTTGAAACTGCGAGTATAACTGTTGTGCTCATGAAGCATGTTTTGAAGACCGATCTGCACGTCCCCTTCAAAAGTGTCAGCGTCAGTATTTGCAGGTGGTGGAATAACGCCGAACCGCACATCAACTTGCCTACTGTAGCTAGAAATGAAATAAATTTGAAGGAACGAAGGCTTGCAATTTTGTAGTGGCTGGAGCGACCCAATAAGATGGTACACCTGCCCCTGGACCTTGAAAGTAGGCATCCAACCACTTTCTCTGACAACGTTAGCCCCGAAGGAAGTCATTTGAAACGCACAATTGTACCTCCTGATGAGTTGAAGGAATTTGGATGACCTTGAGGTAGAACCAGTAAGTAGTTCCTTCAAAGGCTCTGGTGGTTCCCCAAGAGGGGGCAAGCTGACCTTACCGTTTAAGCAGCACATTGCAGGTGGCTCCCCAGTCCACTTTTTAGCATTGCAGAATTTGCAATTGAAGCGCATTTTCCCTATATTTATGTCGGCACGCATCGAGTAGTTAACGTTGGGCTCATACTTGAAAGCCCGTAGGTGCCAGTATGGGCTGTCGGGGCTCGTCACACCGCGGACAGCTTCTTGTCGTCGACTGTTCCGCTCCAACGTAGAATGTTGCTCCTGTGGGTCGTGGGAAGCTCTCGCAGCAGTAGCAGAAGCCACCCTTGCAATCCTAATGGAGCGCCCGTCTGCATCTTCAGAAGCCATGGAAGCAGTCATAGCCACAGCGTTCCTAGCAAAGCGATTCGTCCGCCGTTCCAAACCTTCCAAAGCCCTGGAAGCAGCAGTAGCCGCAACGTTTCTATTCAGTCGAGCCGTCCTTTCTTCCCGGCCCTCTGAAGCCCTAGAAGCAGCAGTAGCAGCAGTGTTTCTATTCAGGCGAGTCGACCTTTGTTCCGGGCCCTCTGAAGCCCTGGAAGTAGCAGTAGAAGCGTTTTTTTTTTGGAATGACGTATCGCCCGCTTTGAATCGCACATCTCAGCACGTCTCGAGGCGTCGTATGAAGCCATCTTGGCTAGGCGTGCGGTGCGTTGTTGAAAACTTTCAGCAGCTCTGCATTCTGCTGAATGTAAAGCGCTCTGTGAAAGTCTTAAAGCAGTTTCCACGGGGGACTCGTTTGCTGTAATCGCCCTCTGCGCCGCCGCTGACGCGGTATGGCGACCGAGGTGACTTCTCTTTTTAGGTGGCATTTTATGTGAAAAAGAAAGGGTGAAAGGGGTAAAGCGTCATTTATTTAGTTTTATCGATTATTTCCGTAATTGTGTGTGAGTTTGAATGAAATAAATAGTTGGTGACCTAAGTTAGACCATTTACAACATTCTTACAGACGTTGACTTGAATCGGTTTGAAACTGTGCAAATGTATAAACATGGAACATGCACACACACACAACAACAACAACAATCTGCCTGTTATAGATAACTAGCATTAACGTCCGGCGTTGCTCGGGGTCAGTAAGTTACCAAAGTTAGGTTGCACCACCCATTTTATGGCAGCACCTTTTTTGTCTGCCAGGCACTGGGTGAATGAATTGCAGACCTGGACTGCCGAAGCAGGAGCTGCGCCAGCAGTGACAATTGTAGTTTCGCCTATGGATATTATCTCTGTGCAAAGAAGTGTTGAAATGTATTGTTTCACAGTACTTGCGCAACATGCGCGTAGACGATGCCAGCCGAACAACAGAGCTGCGATGGAGTTGTTCTGCATGGTTGTCTAATGTTTGTTTTCTAAATTTAAGACAGTAGGCAGGGATGTGATATGGGGGAGAGTTAGCTGCTGTTTCTAGCAGGTTTAGTGACCACATAGAGGATATTATTGTGTATAGTAAATGAACTGATACTTCTTTCTTCCACGTTCGTTGATAGATGTTTTAAAAAAGATTTATCGCTATTTTTTGTTGTTGTTGAATAAATTTATCTGTTGCTTTTGAATATGGGGGAGAGTTAGCTGCTGTTTCTAGCAGGTTTAGTGACCTCATAGAGGATATGTTTTCTAAATTTAAGACAGTAGGGGGTGGTGTGATATGGGGAAGAGTTAGCTGCTGTTTCTAGCAGGTTTAGTGACCTCATAGAGGATATTATTGTTTATAGTAAATGAACTGATACTTCTTTCTTCCACGTTCGTTGATAGATGTTTTAAAAAAGATTTGTCGCTATTTTTTTTGTTGTTGAATAAATTTATTTGTTGCTTTTGAATAATTGTTGTTTCGTATGAAATGTAATAAGTTCTCTTTGTCATTGAAGTAAATAAATGTTTGACAGTTCCACACTCAAAAACAAACGTTCTCTCTCTCTCCCCCTCTCTCTCTCTCTCTCTCTCTCTCTCTCTTAAAGTTTGAAAGCTTAATCATCATCATCATTATCTATAAAAGGCAGATTGTTGTTGTTGTGTGTGTGTGTACATGTTCCATGTTTATACATTTGCACAATTTCAAACAGATTCGACTCAACGTCTGTAAGAATGTTGTGAATGGTCTAACTTAGGTCAACGACTCTTTATTTCATTCACACTCCCCCGCAATTACGGAAATGATCGATAAAACTAAATACATGACGCTTAACCCTCTAATACAATCAGATTACCTCTCCCTATTCCACTTAAAATTCGATAAAACTACATACATGCTGCAACTTTCTCTGACGAAGGGGAGTAGAAAGAGGTTATCTGATTGTATTAGAGGGGTAAAGCGTCATGTATTTAGTTTTATCGATTATAATCCGTAATTGTGTGTGAGTTTGAATGAAATAAATAGTCGTTGACCTAAGTTAGACCATTTACAGCATTCTTACAGACTTTGAGTCGAATCGGTTTGAAATTGTGCAAATGTATAAACTTGGAACATACACACACAAACAACAACAACAATCTGCCTTTTATAGATAACTAGCATTAACGCCCGGCGTTGCTCGGGGTCAGTAAGTTACCAAAGTTAGGTTGCACCACCCATTTTATGGCAGCACTTTTTTGTCTGCCAGGCACTGGGTGAATGAATTGCAGACCTGGACTGCCGAAGCAGGAGCTGCGCCAGCAGTGACAATTGTAGTTTAGCCTATGGATATTATCTCTGTGCAAAGAAGTGTTGAAATTTATTGTTTCACAGTACTTGCGCAACACGCGCGTAGACGATGCCAGCCGAACAACAGAGCTGCGATGGAGTTGTTCTGCATGGTTGTCTAATGTGTGTTCTCTAAATTTAAAACAGTAGGGAGGGGTGAGATATGGGGGAGAGTTAGCTGCTGTTTCTAGCAGGTTTGGTGAACCCATAGAATATATTATTGTGTATAGTAAATATATTGATACTTCTTTCTTCCACGTTCGTTGAGAGATGTTTTTAAAAAGATTTATCGCTGTTTTTTTTGTTGTTGAATAAATTTACTGTTGCTTTCGAATAATTGTTGTTTCGTATGAAATGTAATAATCTTTGTTGTCATTGAAGTAAATAAATGTTTGACCGTCCACACTCAAAAACAAACGCTCTCTCTCTCTCTCTCTCTCTCTCTCTCTCTCTATCTCTCTCTCTCTCTCTCTCTCTCTCTCTCTCTCTCTCTCTCTCTCTCTCTCTCTCTCTCTCCTCTCTTCGGCGTTCCTAAAGGAAGTTTGTAAGTTTAAGCGTATATAAGGGAAAGTTACAGCATGTATGTAGTTTTATCGAATTTTAAGAGAGGTAAGCAGATTCTATTAGAGGGGTTAAAGCGTCATGTATTTAGTTTTATCGATTATTTCCGTAATTGTGGGTGAGTTTGAAATAAATAAATAGTCGTTGACCTAAGTTAGACCATTTACAACATTCTTACAGACATTCAGTCGAATCGGTTTGAAATTGTGCAAATGTATAAAATTGAAACGTACATACAGACACAAAAATCTGCCTTTTATAGATAACTAGCAGTAAAGCCCGGCGTTGCTCGGGGTCGCTCAGTAGCTGTGTTAAAGTTACAATGTTAAGTTTCTTTTTTGGCTTAAAGTCTGTCTGCACGACTGTCTGTCTGCACGCCTAACGAAATTTACAGATACATATATTTTAAATAAACTCATATAATTTTTGCTTTTTTTTACGAAATATTTGCTTGTTTTACGTAGTCTTTAAATAGACTTGTTTTCAAATAAAAATATTGTTTTAAAAAGCTTTTAAATGGAAATGAAGCAAAACGGAAGCTTAGTGTTCGAACTGATGAATTTTGCAGGTCAAAATTTTGCTGGCTCGACAACTGTTCGTGTATCGTAACAGAACGTAAGACGCTCAATGTAAACAGAACAAAGGGAAATAACTCGTCACTTACGCTCAAAAATCGATACATTAGATTCGATTTCGTCATATAGGGTGGGTCAATTTGAAATATTTTTTTTCCGATGTCTTCGCTAGGGCTCAATGTACAAGTATAGTAATTTCGGTGCAATTCCGTCAGAGATTCTAAGAGGAGATGTGTGCCAAAAATCGATAGACAGACAGACAACCACAGCTTTATATATAGAGATGATGACGATGATATATGCGTGTGTTTGTGTGATTGTTTGTGAAAGAGAGAGTGTGTGTGTGTTTATGTGTTCTTATTGACTTTATTTGCGTACATGCAAATTATAATGGTACAAAAAGCCATCGTTCTATTGATGATGTGCAGGTGTTGATTTACAATTAATACCTGATGTCCAGGTGTTGATTTACAATTAATACCGGAAGACCTACTGAGATTTTTGCCAAGCTAAGATTATATACATTATCATAACCCAAATAGTGATGTCGGAAATACAATTACTATAGTAGTAGTAGTAGTAGTAGTAGTAGTAGTAGTAGTAGTAGTAGTAGTAGTAGTAGTAGAGCAAAACTGTTCACTCACACACAGGCACACTCGCATACACGCCAATCATAACACGTGACTATAGTTTCATTCTTTCGTCTCTGTGTTTTTCACACTGCTCAAGGGTAACTAATAGCATCTCACTTTTTCTTCTGTGCGTGTGAATTACTGAACAGGCGGATTGATTCTGACTTATACCAACACCGCCTTGCCTGCCTCCGATCCGCTTCGCAGCCAGACAGTAGTGCGTGGCTCAATTCGGTGCCCTCTTGATTAAATGCCATTGTGGGGCTGTCGTAGACGAGTTTGGCCTGCACCCACAGTCATACCGCCAAAGCGAAGCCCGCTTCCCCCGACATAACCTTCTCAATGACATATTGAGAAGGAGTCTGGATGCAGCTAGTTTGTTTCACACCTGGAGCCAGCAGGCCTCGACCGCAGGGAAGGCAAGCACCACGACGAAATTACCCTCTTCTTATTCGAAGCAAGTAAATCCCTCATCTGGAACGCCATATGCTAGAACGCCGTATGCTGTTACACGTTCACCACCTCGAAATAAGTCGCTTCGGCTGCAAACACTGGTACTGCGGCCCTCCACTGCAGAGGACCGGAACACAATCAAATACCGGGGCTAGTCCGACCACTTTCTCTTCACACCGGTCACCGTCGAGATCTCAGGTGTCCTCGGACCCCGTACTGCGGAGCTTCTCCGCAAACTCGGAAGGTCAGCAGCCCATCTGTATAAGGAGTGCCGCGAGGTGGCGTGGCTGTTGCAGCGAGTGTCGCTGACTATTGTCTGTGGAAATGCCGTTGCAGTTTTGTCCGCGGAGCGTAGCCGAAACACTGCCCCATCCTAGGCATAGAGCCTATCACACTCTCTCCTTCTTCTTCCCTTTCTTCCGTGACCTAATAGTCCTTGCTTTTTCCGTCCCTTTCCTCTCATTTGTGCCAGTTATACTCCTTTACTTTACTTTTCTATACAGCAAAATCTGCCCTTCTTTACCCCTTCCCTTTCTTTTCATTACTTAATTTTGTTTTTATCTTTTTTTCATATTTCCATTATTGAATAACTTATTTTTGTAAAATATAGTTGACAAAATATGCTTGTGTATAATTGATTAGATAAAAAATTTCGTTAGTCTGACATTTTTAATTGAAATTTTTTTATCATAGAAGATAGAAAGACAGGGCTTTACCAAATGGTTTTAGAAACGTCTTCGTGATTGTCATCTCACTGCTCAAGGTCAGATTCAATACCAACAGCATTCTATTTTATGTTTATTTTGAATAATTGCAATTCTAGTATTGTCTCACCTGGCATGAATTTATAATAAAGATAATTTTTATCACTACTGATATTTAAATTTTAATTAATTAATATCTTTTGCTAATGTCGTCATCATTTGTATTAATCAAGTATAAGTTTGGAAAAAAATAGTATATGAAAACTATTCCATATGTTCGAGCTCCAGAGTCCTCGTTGGAACATTGCAACACAGAGATCCGTCTCTTTGAGGCTTATGCCCATCTTGATGATTGATTTCAAGGTGATATGCAGCCGGCCAATTCGTTTCTTTGAATTCGGAGTCCAGAGAAGCAATCTTCCAGCGCTTCATCACGGTGACTGAAATGGCCAGTAAAGGCCACACATCGACACCTCACAGATGCATGGTAGGGATCCATGCAGGAGACGTCGTATGTAGCATTCTAGTGTATGTACCACCGAGTCTCTTGCGGAAGACAGCATTCAATGTCCACAACTCTGAACCGTGCAGAAGGATCGTTTCTTTGCAGAGGAGAAACATGAACACATCCGTTTTTGTGTCCTTCTCCACCCCTTGCAAAGTGTCAAGCCCCTTCTCTGTCTGAGCAATCTTGGCCTCCATGTCACGGTTACAGTGTAACCACTTAGATGGCTCAGATATCGTACTCGTAAATGATTTCAAGTATCTGACATTCATATTTAAATGAATGGTAATGGAACAGAACTAACACTTTTCTTATTTTTTACTATGCGTCTTCGTTCAGAAATCATTTATGATTATCTTAGTTAAAATATATTTCCTTTCAGAACACTGACAAGTTCATACAAGATGCATTTCCCCATACCACTCTAAACTAAAATACACTTCTCTTCACAGTATTAACATCCTAGCTAAACTAAATTTTCCTTGCCAATAGTGGAGACGGCATATACAATACAATTCTCTAAACAATACTGACAATTTTATGCAAAATACATTCCCATTAGAACATCCACAATCCAAGTTAAAGGTATTTCTCTTCAAATCACTGAGATTTTCAACTCAATTTATTCAGGATTTTTATCCTCTTCAATTTAATATAAAAGGCAATTTTATTTTATTTTTATTAATATTGGGAATTTTTAAAAAGACTTTCCCAACAGTACATTTTATAGAATAAATCTGCAAAAGTCGTTGAATTTCTTGCGTAAAACATTTAAAATAACTAATATTTAATTATATAAATGGAGTTTTTAATCAACCAAGATAGAAAGTTAGAATTACAAGTTAGGATTTTAGATCAGTGTTTGCAAAAGATCATATTCACCCTCCACTGCATTATATTATGACTTGAATTCTGGGTTTATCTCCGCTATCTTTCTTGACTTGATATAATTTTAGTCAAATATAAACTTTTAGTCTCATTACCTTTAGGATGTTAGCCATGACGACACCATTTAAACAGGAGTATTAAAATGTAGTTTATCAAGATTATTTCCATCATATATATATATATATATATATATGAGCTGAGGATCCGCTAAGGTGAAACAATTGTTCTCGGTATGGTAAACTAACTGTTGTGTAACCACTTCTACCTAACTCGTCCCATGGACTGAATGCTCTACCACTGCAGACATTACCTTCCAGTGTTCTACCACTATATATATATATAATAGGTATAGCTTTCATTTGTCAAATCTACCCATTTTGCTTCATTTCTCCCCGTTTTGTGGAACGTTTTTCATGGTACTGCCCGGTTGAGTTTTAGAGGTTGGTAGGTCTGTGCTTGACGGTGCCCATATCCTCCCAATCGTTCAAACCCTCAGTAATTTTGTTTGCCAGCAAAAGCTGTTACTGGGAGGTAGCTAAAATATATCCCAGAACCAGAAGGGAGAGTGAAATGAGAACCAATATATCCACCTGTCCCTAAGACTACCACTTCCGGATATTAAAATGTTCTCTCTACCCGAACACCTCGGTTTTCAGATCATATTTTCTTAAATCCTGGATAATGGTATAACTGGAATTGCAATAACGTTCCCTCAAATACCCTCATTCTATTTCAAAAAGGAGAACAGTAGATGCCACTATGTCCAGTGTTGAAACAACGTTTCCTTTTCTTTTTAAATCGTTTCATTCTACTTTTCAAAGAGACACAGGGGACGGTACAACCGGTTTTGAAATAATTATGATTCAAATTTAATGGAAGCTGTAACTAAGTTTTATTTCACTCAAAGAGAAGCATGCTTTTATTACAAAGAAAGCTCCTGCAATATAATGAAGACCAAATGAAGAGAAAATATATGAAATGCGAGTGAGAATTCTGCAATCTATGTAGATAATAATTGAATTGTCTAGAAATAGTGGTGGTTAAGTGGCAGCATGTATAATGTCGAGAACAAAACACCACACCATAGTTTTGCATTTACAAGATATGTCATTAAAACAGTTTAATAGACTGAACTACTTCAGAATAAAGTTTCATAGAAATTATACAAATTAATGTTACATCAGATGTCACAGTGATAGCTAAACAATATGGAAATCTGCCACGGCAAAAAGCAGAATCTATTCGTTAAGTCAATTAGGAATTTGTAGTCGATAATTAATATGATATATCGCAACTGTTGCAAAATCTCTGCAACACACAGACATAATTGCGAGAGTATTTAAAACCATTTAACTTAATAATTCAATCAAGAATACAAACTATATTTGATTTTCATATAATAACGAATTATATATTTAAATATACTTTTTCAACTTCATAAATCTTAGTGTTTCAATGAATACTTGATAAATTAAACGAATACAGAAATTACAAAGAAATCTCAAGGGTTTTTATGAAATAGCTCTGGGTTACTTTATTTGCCTTCTAAAGGCTATTGCTAATATTTGCAATCGAAATATATTTAAAAGACTGATCTTTCGATATTAATCAGAAATAGGGCGTTGGATTGGCAGTATCGGTAGAGGGTCGGACGCCATGCTTTCCAGCATAGTTACGTCCCTTTGCGATCTGAGTTCAAATCCCGCCGAGGTTGACTTTGCCTTTCATCCTTACGGGGTCGATAAAATAAAGTACCAGTAATACACTGGGTAATTGCTGGCCTTGTGCCTAAAGTAGAAACAATTAATCAGAAATATATTTTATCAACTAACAGAAACTATTCAATCCCCCAATACCCCTCCTCTGCAATTTATGTGTTCGTGTCAATGAGAAATCAATAAGTTATTTTATTAGATTTTCTTTGTAGTAATTGAATTTAAAAGGTTTCAATTAAGTGGTTGATTAGCAGAAACATTCGAGTGCCAAATTAAATGGCAAGCAAATTCTTTAGATTCGTTCGTCCACGTTTTTAGTTCAAACCAAATAAGATTCATCTTTGGCTTTTATTTCTTTACTGATAAAGTATTCAATAAAATAAATATCAGGCGTATCCTGGGGCGATTCAATCGACTATACAATCTATACTCTACAAATTTGCGGCGATCCATTTATGTAATAAGAGATTTTTGCAGATCAAGTGGAGCGTGGCCTATCTTTGGGGTGTTAGATTTAAGGTCTTAATGTCGTGGGTTCGATTCTTGGAGCGAGTTATGCATCGGGTTGTTGAGCAAAGCACTTAATTTCGAATTGCATCTATATACTCAGCTGAAAATGAATTCCAACACTAGCTGGTGGTTAACTCTACGATGGTACTGGCGTCCTCTGTGTGTATATTTGTCTGTCTATATATATATATATATATATATATGTGGGGGGGGGGGGTATGCATGTATGTGCGTTTGTGTGTGTATTTATATATATATTTGTTTTGTAAGATTCTTGATGTGAAATCGTGTGTCGAAACAGATATTGTTATACTTTAGGAGGGGCATACAGCCATTAAAAACACGCACACCAGTTTAGTTCCACCGGTTTTATTATTTGTCAGTTATTTGGAGCGGTGTATTGGCAGAATCATTAGAGCATCGGACGAATGCTGTGTGGTATATGTTACAGCGTATTACATTCTGAGTTCAAATACTGACGTGGTCAAATCGCCTTTCATTCAGTTAGTTTTAATGAAATAAATTACTATTAAAATACTGAGGTCGATTTAATTGACTGTCCATTCGCTCAAATTACTGACCTTGTGTCGAAATGAAAAATCATTATTGGCAGTATTGGTAGAGGGTCTAACGCCACATGCTTTGCAGAAAAGAGTTACGGCCCTTTATGTCTGAGTTCAAATTCCGCCGAGGTTAACTTTGCCTTTCATTTTTACAAGGTCGATAAAATAAAGTACCAGTAATACACTGGGATAATTGCTGGCCTTGTGCCAAAAGTAGAAACAATTATTAATTAGTTAACTAATTTTTTCAAATATATTGTAAAGAGATTTAGCTAGGCCCTCCCACTGTTGCCACACACCTGCTTTTATACATTCAACTAATTTGTAGACTATATTGGCCATATTTTATTGACTCCGGAAACATGAAAAGCAAAGTTTAATATGTTTTCAATTAATTCTTTCCACTTATGCCGGGAATGTCATTAGATAAATGTATAAGCGTGGGGAGTTTCTCTGTAGTCATTCCCTCTCCGTACAGGACTTGATTTCCCTGTCCCTATTTCAACCATATTTTCAGTGTATATGTTAAGATCAGAGTGTGACGTATTGCTTCGCCGATCTACCTCTACTGTTTAGCTGTTACTGGCTTCAGTGAATAACATTATCAAACATGTCAACTTGAAGTGAGCTACTGTGATTGGTTCGTTGACAAGGTTGTTTTAGAAGAAATCTCAGCAAACGTTTAGTAAACGAAGGTAGTTTCTGTAGATCCTTGAATTTCAAAGATAACTGCTATTAGCCTACAGCGATA
>OZ024741.1:62741361-62781361 GCA_964016885.1 Eledone cirrhosa | reverse complement strand
ATGTCACTATTCTTTCATGATACCACAAGTCGTGTTTACCTTGAAGCAAATACTGCATGGTGGCATCATTATCATTTTGTAAATATATCAATTCTGCCTGCACACTGTCTTTGCAATCGAATACTTCAACTTAGAACAGGTTGTTAAACCATCCTGGAACAAGCAATACAATAATATCCTGAAATAACTGCACCATGTCATCATGCATGGATTGCAAATAATCACAATATGTAAGGTCATCAACATCAACCAATTCATCTTTCAAGCTAAATTGATAGTGTTGACGTATTGAAGTGTTCATCTTATAAAAGGCAAGGATGGGTGATTTACAGCCGACAAGCGCTTTTTGCTTTCCTTGCAATAACGTGTTGAGGTCATTTAGTTTATCGAATATGTCACTAGGGAAAAAATATCACAATTTGAAGCAATCAGAGAAGTGGTGGAGTGTATTGAAAACAAAATATTTTGTACCAAACCGTTCGAAAAACCGTCAACACAGTTGCGTTTTGACAACCATCATACTTAAGTACGGTACAAAAGACTAATATAGTTGTTATCATTATCAAGGCAGAATTGACGGAAAATTCGTTCAAACGAAGATTACGATTTTAATTTTTCAGTTTTAATAATTAACTGCAATACATCACTAAAGCTTCCAGTTGATATTTTCTACTACTAAATGCTGTCAATGAACCACACAATGAACTATTACAACAGGATACGAAAGTTCAAATTTTAAGAGAGAAGAGAACCATCAGTATCTATCTACCATAGCAGGCGCTCCATCAGATGCACAAGCAACAATATTGTTCATGGGATGTTATGCTCATTAAAACATAGCTTCAATAAATCTAAAGTCAAACAAAAACCGATCAGTGAACATCTACTCACAAGGTTGAATAATTTTATTGAAAAACGAATATAGATCATCATCAATTTCTGTTAATTTGTCAACTCTGGAGATATGAATTGATGTTTGACGCCATTTCATCTATGCTTTGAGAAATTGTGTTATTACTAAGTGGAATTGTCTAAATAATTGTGCTTTTTGTATGAGATCTTAAGTTGTAAGAAATATGACAAATATTTTTTCTTCTGGTCGGCATGCTTAGAATATAAATGATACTTTAAGCGTGTAGGCTTCATTGTTTCGTTGCTTAACGTTTGGTTGACTGCTCAGAGGAGAAGCGATAAACCCATAAGATAAATATTCAATGCTGTGTTGACGACAAATGTTATTAAATGGGGGCGTCTAAAAGTCATACAATACAAAGAGAAAATAGTAGGAACAATCGATAACAAAATGTTTGTTCTATTCTTACTCAAAGACCGTTTTCAATAATTCACAAATACGAGAACACAAGAGTGTAGTAGTCACTTTGTAATAAATACAAGCCAACACCTTCAGGTGGCTGTATATTTACATGAGCATGAGCATTGAGCAATGAACCGGTCCCATCTTGGGATTCTTATATTTTGTCTGTCATTGTCATCCACATCTCCTTGTCTACGGCATGTCATAGAGTTCTTAGAAATCATCGCTTATGCCAATTTTATGTGTGATCTCTCGGTGCTGGCGACGTTGACAAGTTTATCATAACGTCACTTCTTAATTTTACTGTCAGACTTATTCTTGGCCTTTCCTCATCTGATATATACCCGAAAGAGAATTTCGTCCGAAGAACTATTTAAATGTGAATGGCCATTTTCAAACCTGTAGAAAATACCAAAACTTTCCTTGTTTACGGAGTTGTTTACATCTTATCTAGGAATGTGGCCTAGTTACTCCCATTTAGCCTCCCGTTTTTTTGTTTTGCTGTTGTTTTTTTATACATGTTCTTTGCGTATCCTCTTTGAATATTTTTTTCGGGGAGCATATTCTGAAATACCTTTTTCAGACTCAATATCCTATATCACCAACCAAAATTTCCAAACACCTACCATTTTCTGTTCTGTTACTCATCACCCTGGTTTGGAAACCTTGTCATGAACAGTGCCTTTCTTTTTATATATAACGAAAAGGTAAATGTCATTCGTTTACTTCATCTAACTGTAAATACGTCCTTTCGTTAGGTAAAGAACGGCGTTATAAAAAATGGAGTATTACATCATCAACTAACGCAGTGGATTGGCAGTATCGCTAGAGCATCAGATACCATGCTTTGCAGCATAGAGTTACGGCCCTTTACGTTCTGATTTAAAATCCTGCCAAGGTTAGCTTTGCCTTTCATCCTTATGAGGTCGATAAAATGAAGTACCTGTAATGCACTGGTGTCGATTTAATCGATTTAACCCTCCCGAAAATTGTTGACCAATTTTTTTATTAAATCAGAAACGATTATATCATCAACTAGAACTTGTTTAATTGTAGTATTGCTCTCTGTTTCTCCTTCACTCATTGGTGAATACGTAGCTGGCACGACTTCTATGGTTTTAATCAATTATAAATACTATAAATACCTGGGGAAATCAAGGCATAAGCACACATATTCCTGCAAATGCATATAAGAAAAAAACTTGCATACGTAAATACGCAGACACACACATACACACACTCACGCACACACACACACACACACACGTATACACACACACACACACACACACACACATATATATATATATATATATATATATATATATGTGTGTGTGTGTGAGTGTGTACGTGTGTATGTATGTAACTGCATATATGTGTGTACATAAACAACGACTATTAGACTTCCAAATGTTGTCACCCCATACAAATGAGTATTACAATAAATATTAGTTGAGAAAACCGAGGAAAGTAACCTTGGACACAGAAAAGGTTTACTAGACTCTGTGAGCGAAGGTACTGAGACCTAAAGTGTTTTCCACCACTACAGAACTCGTCACATCACCCAAACCTACACATATTATAATATCCATCCATCCATCCATGCATGTATATATATATATATATATATATATATATATATATATATATATATATATAGATATATATATATATATATATATATATATATATATATATATATATATATATATACATTGATATTAAATAAATGGAAACTATATTTATAAAACCATATTTATTTTATTATATATATTTCAAGGGCAACCAAGACAATATATATAAATATATATAATAAAATAAATATGGTTTCATAAATATAGTTTCCATTATTTAATATCATTGAATATTTACTCCAGTAAACTGTTGAGTGCTCTAAATCAGTTATAAACATTTATGTTTGTCGGACTTCCAACAAAATTAAATACAACTTCTACTTATATATATATATATATATATATATATATATATATATATATATATATATATATATATATATATATATATACAGTGTATATATATATATATATATATATATATATATATATATATATATATATATATACGTATGTATATATATAAGAATGTATGCATAGTACATTTGGCAATATACCGTATGTTTAATTAAAAACATTTAGAAGACCAAACGCTATCAGTTTTAAAGTAGTGACTATGTCACTTACTTATTTTCGGCGAAAGAAGAGAGAGGGGTTGACAGTCTGGCTAGCGTTCATAAGAACCTCGCGCTCCCCATGCTTCCGCCGAAAATTATAGAAGCTGGATTCCTATGGAATTCCAGTAATAATCAGGAGCTGATTATATATATATATATATATATATATATATGTGTGTGTGTGTGTGTGTGTGTGTGTGTGTGTGTTTGTGTGTGTGTGTCCAGAACTTTTCCAAAACGGCGACCTTAACATATATGTGCCTTATTATTATCTTTACGTTATTCCTCATTCTATCTCTTTTGGAAAAGTTCTGGACACACACACACAAACACACACATACACATATATATATATATATTGGGACCTCAGGTATGAAATTTGTAGAAATTGGTTCTTTCCCTACAAATTTCTACAAATTTCATACTTGACGGCCCAATATATATATATAAAATTTAAAGGGTATATATATATATATATATATATATATATATATATAAAATGTAAAGGGTATATATATATATATATATATATATTAGACAAAGTCATATATACATATATATGTTTTTGGTAACCATTCACGGTGTGGGGCTCAATGAAGAATTAATTAAATAATTAATAATCAGAGCAATATATAAAAAAGTAAGTCCAAAGAATCATTAGATAAAATATATACAGTATTTCCTCTCCCAATCAGTATAAATCAACCACATAAAAAATCATTTAAACGATGCTATAAGTTTAAAATGTACTTATGAAGAAATAATAGACAAAATGATATAGCTTCTGTTCCGCGACGTACAGCTACAAAATATTTACCTAATATTTCTACTAGCATGTAGAAATTGACTAGACATATAGTTAACTACACGTAATTAGGTACAAAATTGAACTTAGAAGAAAAAATGTACATAAACTTTACCAAAATCTTCATAATCTCTGCCACCTGGAGGTTTCGTTCACTTTTTGGATATATCCGGTCTTGAATAAATCAACGAGGCTAGGAACTCACCAGTAGATAACTCAGCAGGACTAAGATTTTTCCACCATGATCCCCGCCAGAAATGAATTCAAAATGGTTAAGAATCATCACGTGGCCAGTGGTCAAAGCAGAAAGTTTGTGATTGGTGCCTGTCGGCGAGTAGGCTGGTTGCTAGAAAGCGCAACCAAATACTGCCTAATGTGTTACTCAACTTTACGGGGGTATATATTAAATTTAAAGGGTATATATATATATATATAAATTAGACAAAGTCATAGATACATGTATATGTTTTTGGCATAGGCTAGTAGGAATATTAGGTAAATATTTTGTAGCTGTATGTCGTGGAAAAGAAGCTATATCATTTTGTCTATTATTTCTTCATAAGTACATTTTAAACTTATAGCCTCGTTTAAATTACTTTTTATGTGGTTGATTTATACTGATTGGGAGAGGAAATACTGTATATATTTTATCTAATGATTCTTTGGACTTACTTTTATATATATATATATATGTGTGTGTGTGTGTATATATATATATATATATATATGTGTGTGTGTGTGTGTGTGTGTGTGTGTGTGTGTGTGTGTGTGTGTGTGTGTATATATGTCTATTTGTATATATATATATATATATGTGTGTGTGTGCGTGCGCGCGCACGTGTGTGTGTGGATGACAACTCTCCATTGAATGCAGACGTTTTGCATTAACGTAAATACGTAAACTGGAACATTTAATCATGTGTTAAGCAGGTGTTTCCACTACAATTATCAGATTTCATACAATGAGATTTTAAAAATAAAATTAGGAAACATTGTTTATGAAAAGCTCAAAGAATATACAGTTTTGCAACATGATAAGAGAGAACGGAATAAGAACTATCATCTCCATTATCGGTTGCTTTTATTATTGTTATCAACACCATCGTCTTCCTCGTTGGTATTGTTGTCGTTATAGCTATCATCATCACTAACTTCTACATAACTGTTAATTAATGTAATGGGAAACTTCATAATTCTTGATTATGTTTGAAGTTCAAACCCCAAATGACAATTTTTCCATTTTCTACCACTCGCGTCATTATGATATGCAGCAGACATATATGGAGCGTGCGAGACAACGATAAAAAATTTACTCGGCCATTCAAGCAACTAGAAATTCCAGCTAAGTTATCATCAAAAATGTATAGAAGCAAAGTGATTGTGAAAACTAAAAAAATAAGATATTAATTAAAACACAGAAGAAAGGACAGAAGGCAACAGAAAGTGATAATAACAGTTTCTTTATTAATATCTTAGAGAAGAATGAAATGAGGGAAACGGAGAAGGAAATGATTAATGAGATGGTCGTGATAATGAAAGAGAGTTATCTGAACTAAATACAGTGACTGAAGAAAGTGGGTAGAACATCTCTAATTGAATGGACAAAAATGGTGAACGTGGTAATGAAAGATATTAGAACGGAAAAATATCTAATACAAATAAAGGTGCTGCGCTTGTGTTTGTTGCAAGGAAAATAGGATTTGTAAATCCACCGAATGGGAAAAAGAGAAGGAACTGTGGTGGAAGAGAAGAATTAGAATATCAATTAACCAATTAACTTTACATGAACGAATCACAACTCAAATGAATGCCATCTTATCAACCATGCATAGATACCTATATGGATGACAATGGGTACGACTGAGCTCTGTTTAAATGACCCTACTAAAGGCAATGTAGTAAATAATTTTAGACCTATATCATGTTTGCCACTAATGTAGAAACTTATGACTGGAATCATATAGGAACCGTGTATACGTTTCTCAAGGAGAATGATATTCTACCGAAACAGCTGGTGCAAATAACTTAGCCGTGGTGTGACTAGACTATAAGAAATCCTGCGATATGGTCTCCCACAGTTGGAGAGTATTGATAGGAAAATTAGAAAATTGATGAGTAAGCATAAGGAACTCCACCCAAAGAGTGATGTCGCAAGACTTTATGTTGGAAGACAAAAAAAGAAGTAGAGGACTGATAAGTCGTGAAAATTGTGTCAAAAGCGAAGAAAACAACCTAGTTTGGTACCTGAATAATATAAAGGGAATCGTTATGCCAAAGGTTAGAGACCTCGATACACTAAAATCTGCTGATGCAGTAACATCTAAGGAATGTAAGAAGAGGGTGAAAATATAATTTGAAAAGGAATGGAAGGATAAACCTAAGCATGGACAGTACGCTAGAGATAAAGTAGACATTGTTTGGCAAAAGAGCTGGTCGTGGATTATAAATGGTATTCTGAAATGATGCAACAAAGGTGTGCAGCGCCTAGGAACAGATTCTTTGAACTAACTACATTAAATATTATGTTGACAAAATGATAAAATCATGGTTATGTAGGATGCGTAGAACAAAAGGAGAAACGGCCAGCCATATTGTAAGCCAATGTGTTAAATTGGCAAGATTACAAAAGACGACATGATAATTTTGCCAGATATATCTATTGGATGGTATCTGTAAAATTTGGGTTTGTTAGAGCAACGGAATGTTATGAGCAGGGACGAGAAGATGTGTTAGAGAATGACGAATTTAAGCTTGTGTAGGACTTCATCATTCAATGTAATAGAATGATTGAAGCAAGAAGGTCAGACATTTTAGTTGTAAACAAGAAGAAAAACGTGGCCCAAATTATCGATATATCTGTTCCAGGAGATATTCGAGTAAAGCATAAAGAGCATGAAAAGATAGAGAAGTATAAGCCAGTGAATTAGAAGGCTGGAAAGTTGTTGGGGGTGAAAAGGTATTAGTGATTCCAGCTGTGATCGGAGCAGTAGAATGTATATCGAAGAGATTTTAGGACTGTATAAATAGATATTGGAATTAATGCAAGGTTATAGGTAATGCAGAAGACAGCACGTTTCGGTACAGCAAGGATTTTTAAAGAAGAGGGGAGAATGCAGTGAGGAACATTTGTCAAACTGTTGTTGACTGCTCCTAACTTAAATAACAAGATGATTGCCTAGTATTTACACAAATGAACCATAATAATACTAATATCAATAATAATAAGACACGTGGTCGATTTATTGATATGGATTCGCTCCAGTAAGTCTGGTTTGTTTACATGTTTAAAATATGGAGAGAGTTTGGTATTCTACATTCGTAAAAATCATTTTTTCAATGAAAGCAACTTCCCCATTATGAATATAATGAATTCAATTCTTACAGCTAAATCGATACAAAGTACATTGCACTTTTGAAAGTAAGTGCAATGTACGTTTACAACTTCAATATGTATAGCACTAACATTAAGGACACTGGAATACAATACTCTGATTGTGTGTATGTGTGTGTAGGTAGATATTTATATAAGTAACCATATAGGCAGATAAGTAGGTAAGTAGATAAATATGTAGATACATGCGTAGGTAGGTATATATATGGCTAAGGAGGGAGTTATGTAGGTAGATAGATGGATAGATAGATAGATAGATAGATAGATAGATAGATAGATAGATAGATAGATAGATAGATAGATAGATAGATAGATAGATAGATAGATAGATATAACTAATGTTGAATAGAATTTTCCAAGAGAACCTAAAACTTCGTTGCTTCAAAGTGTGTATACTCATTGTAAAAACAAGGAACAGTACATTTTGAAAACTACTAGAAATCTAAGTAAAGAAGAAATAAATTGATCAAGCAAGCTGTACTGATGGAAGTACTTAAGCAGACCTATTGCAAATATGTGGAAGAAAACAATATGTAATTAATGGCACAGTATTGCAAAGTCATAGACTAGGGGAAAATTCCAAGGCCACATCTTGCAACAATATTTTATTTCAAGAAATCTATCGTTCATTGCTCAGATTTGATAACAGTGTATGAATACAACATCAGGAAAGCATTATACGTAACATTTGGCTATCGTCTACCTTTCAAATAATATCGAAACTATCCAACCTACAATTTTCCGCCCAATAGCCTGCGAAATTGACATGTATAAGATAAACACTAAATTATTGTTCCACCAACAATATTATAACTCATGAGCAAATAGGAGCAATAAGGAAGTACGGAGCTGTATAGAGCAGCTAATAATCAACGGATTGTTACAAGGAAAAAATGTAAAGAACCGCAAATACTTAGCTTTAATTTAGCTGGACCACCAGAACGCCATCCATGGTATACCAGAGGGGTGAATTATCAACTCATTGCAATTAGCAAAAGCTCTATAACCACTGGTCGCTGCTGTTCGACACCTACTAAAACTTGTAACCCACTTTACTCCCAAACATGTCATAATAAATAAATAAAATCTGACACGATATATCATAAGTCAGAGAAAGTACAGAGAAAGTTAATCAATATTACTCCTTGTCAACCCACTAATCCTTTTGTCACTCCTGCTCAAGAAAAGTAGCAAATTCGAAATGGACAAGCTGAATCTAGAAAGAACTTTTACTTTATAGATGACCAGAAGTTATATTAGCATACTGTTAACAACATGAATACAAGTATGTACAAATATGGCAGTGAAATCTGATATGTCTTATCTGTAAAATCCATTCTCGCGAGTCAAACCTGTTTCCTGCTAAAAAGGAACAAGACATGACTGACTTCACAATATAGCTTATACAAGTACCTTTATCAAGTTGGGAATATCATATATAATGAACACAGGTGTAACGTCTGTCGCTCTCCCCAACGCTCTGTTCGAAGTGTTTCATTCGTAATACATCATCAGAACTTTCCTGAACATTTCTATTTTTATATATTGATTATATATTTATTGTTCGATTTTATATTGAAAATCAGCCTTTGTTTGATACTAGTTGGGTTCTTTTTTTGGTGGGAATTCCATTTTTTTGCTATTTCAACTCACCAATACGTGTTTTTCTCAACAAGAAATTTGCTTCTTTTATAAGCTTCATGTGCCATGACAGCATTGAACTGAAAGCTAGCATTATGTACAGTTGTGTTCACTTTAAAGACGAACATTTTGAGATGGGCATCTGGCTGAGGAGGCGCAGCAGCACAAATAGTTTAATATCTGCTGATATTAGGCAATTCTCTACATATAACACTTTTGATAATTATTATAGACAGAATGCTGCGCAGTAAGGAGATCCGTCCAGAAATTTGATATCAAAACACTACCATCTTATTTACTTATTAACTATTGTGTACACTATAAATGATAGCTTGTACGTTCTTACTTGAAAGCTTGCAAGTGAATGGGTAGTGCTGGAGATCGCGAAAATAAATTCGGTCACTTTCGTATACTGTATATATATATATATGTATATATATATGTGTGTGTGTGTGTGTGTGTGTGTGTGTGTGTGTGTGTGTGTGTGTGTGTGTGTGTGTGTGTGTGTGTGTGTGTGTGTGTGTGTGTGTGTGTGTGCGTGCGTGTGCGTGTGCGTGCGTGCGTGTATGTGTGTGCGTGTATGTGTGTAGATGGGTGCATATGTAATAAAACATTACATAAATGTACTCAAGAAATATGTAATACCCTGACATAAGCAAAATCCATATATTCACACTTGTAAGTTTACAGTAATAGTTTCATAAAGGAGTGAGATTATGTAATGTCTGAGAAAAAAGCACTAGTATGACATCAATTCTGTATTAGAATAGCATTTCTTCATATTTAATAGAGGAATTTATTAAGATGTAGTGGTGTTTATTTAATAACATCTCTATCTGTCTATCTCGCACCCTACTCACACACATGGACACACAGACACATATCTTCTTGTTGTTGTTGTTGTAGGTGGGTGGTGGTGGCGGTGGTAGTGGTGGCAATAGAGAGCTGCTGATGGTGGTGGTGTGGTTAGTGTTGGTTGCTTTGTAGCCTTGTGGCTTTTAATTTTCTCTTGCCCACATTTCATTTTGAATGGAAAATGTTTTGTTCTGTTTTACTGGTTTTTCTCCACTCCCTTCTTGTCACTTGTCACTCTCCTCACAGAGCATATCTGGCAATACTGAATTCAGGAGCATGTCCTCGGCTATGGTGTGGTGGTTGGCCTGATTCAGTATCTGATGTGGATGATGATGTTACATTTCGTTACAGCTGTTATTTGTGCTGTTGTTTTCTGCCGTTGCTGTTGATGGTACATGGTATTAGCGATCGTATATCTACCTGAATTTAAGGTAAGAAAACCTTTAAATGTGTGTCGACGCCAGAAATGTAACATTTCAATGATCTGCCCTCCACCACAACGAACAGATGGTTAATCCCTAACAAATACATTGGTACAGCGTTGACTTCGAATCTCTCTTGATCGTTTTCCTCGGCTTCTGAGCCTGGAATATTCTTGTTTTTGTTTGTTCTAGTCCTAGTCCTGTCAGAACAACCACCTCTAGTACACATCTATCTATTTCTGGGGCTATGTTTGTTATTTATCTAAACGATTTCCATCATAATTTTAGATATTTAACAGTGTGAGTGTGTGTCTGTGAAACATATACAAATACACCAGGTCTGAACACAAAGAAAACCAAACTCTCACTCTCTCTTTCTCTGTTTCTTCCGTTCTCCCCTGCTGTTCTTCTGCATAGTACATTGGAATGGGGGAGAGATTCTTGAATGTTTGTTTTTCTTTTAATTGTAGTGGTGTCTCCTTTATTTGAGAACATCACATAAACTGTGCCTGATCTTTTCGCTTGTGTTACATAGATTTTGATGCCGCAGTTTGGACTGTAGAATCTTTCTATTTGGTCACTTTGGGCTCTCCTGATGTTCTTGGACTTGATGACTATGTATAGGTATACAACAGTTGTTTTTCTGTGTCCTGGAGAACTTACTTCGACAAAACCAATAACACAGTTCAGCCGACTCTTGTTACATGCTGCATGGCCTTGGTTATTTCCGGTTATTTGGACGATATAATTTAATCTAACCCCTTTGTCGTAGTATTGTTAGCAGAAACAGTAACTTCAACGGTAGCTCCATCTTATCTAGTTTCAGTGGTGGTGGTGTTTTCGCTTTGCTCTCATGGTTATTTGTTGTTGTTTTAGTGCTAATTTTATTTGCGTAATTTTCTAGCTGTCTGCTGACTTCAAAGTAGAGTTTTTGTTGCTGCTGCTGCTGTTAATTACATGATTCTTTTTCTTATTTATTTAGTTCTAGGTGGATATTCCAAGTTATATTTGTCAGTGAGAAATGCTATTTGGCTGTTCTTTCGACTGAGTGGAGAATTTTGGCCGTTCTGCCTAGCAGGTGTAGTCTGAACAATTTTTCCTCTATATTCATTCTAATTTTAACTTCTTCTTCTTCTTCTTCTTCTTCTTCTTCTTCTTCTTCTTCTTCTCTCTCTCTCTCTCTCTCTCTCTCTCTCTCTCTCTCTCTCTCTCTCTCTCTCTCTCTCTCTCTCTCTCTCTTTCTCTCTCTCTCTCTCTTTCTTTCTTTCTTTCTTACTGTCTTACGCTTTCTATCACCCCGTCTCTGAAAGAAATTGCTTGTTTTCAAACTTGGAGTGAGGATGGGCTGCACCATGTTTAAATGCCCAAGACATGCGGTATGGTACCCCTACAGAAATTATGGGTCAATGATGATGATAAGTATATTGTTTCACTAATGTTGTTACTTTTAGTGTGGTGGACTGACAGAGTGATTAGGACGTCGAACAAAATGCATTACGGCATATGGTCCTACCCTTTCTGTTCTGAGTTCAAATCCCGCTCAGATCATCTTTGTCTTTCATCATTTCGATGTCGATAAAATAAAGTACCAGTCAAGTACTAGAGTTGGTATAATTGCCTTTCACTTCTCCACAAATTGTTGATCTTGTGCCAAAATTACTGTGTATATATTACTATATTTATTTTGCTAAATTTCAGTTTAACATAAATTATTTATTTTACCGTTTCATAGAAACATAATAGGTGTGTTTATATTAAAGTTAAACAGTATCATCCGAGGAATTTACACATAGTCTGCGTCGGCAAATAGTAAGTATAAAAAGTTCGTAAAGTTAAATAAATTATTTCAACTTCCATCCCCACGGCAAAATAATTTATTTCACTTTGCGAACAGAGTGTTTACAACTATCTCTATCATTTATCTACTGTCTGAATCTGCTGAGATAATTTATATTGTCTTGGGTTTGTGGGTGTGAAACGGAGAGAGAGAGTGGGCTCCTGTCTGTTTATTTGCGTGGATATTTATATTTATGTTTGTATATGTGTGTTTGACATGAAGACAAACTATATCTGTAGTGTTTATTTATTGTCTGAATGTATCTAAATAATGACAGTGTGTAGGTTGGGTGTACAATGTTTATCTACCGTCTGAGTGAATTCGGATAATTACATTCTTTTAAATGTGTCCTTCAGTTTATTTTAGCCAATGTGGCTGAGGCTATACTGGATAACTACCGCTGGAGGTAAATGATCTATGCACTTTGTCGTCTCTTTCTCAGCGCAAGCATTTGATATTTGTGCTTTTTTTTCGTGTTTAGTATTTTTGTACGTAGCATCTACAATACGTGGATCAACAAATTGATGGAGGCTGCTCTTGTTTTGTTATACCCTTTGTAAATTGCTAAGCTGAGATGCTAGAAAGAAATGAACCTATGTTCCGCCTTACAGTTGTAGAGTAAGCTTTGGAATGCAGTTGCATAATTGCGTGCTTTTGAATTATAAAATATATTTGTATAGATTAATGATGCAGGAGTTGGAGAAGGAAAGTTTTGGGATCTGATAGTACATCTCATTTCTCTTCTTCGTTCGTTCTTGTTTGCAAAAGGTTCTAGGAAAGAAACACATATGATTCAATGTATGTGTATGAGGGACAATGTGTGTGTCACTTTTAGAACATTTTCTGACAACTCCTTTTCAGCATCCGTCTCATATTATGCCATTTAAATTTATTTTCTCAATTAATTTGATTTGGCCGAAATCCAGTTTGCCTGGAACGTGGATGACATAGCTCACCAGAAAAACACCTGCAAAGAAGTTGAGAAAGTTCTTATCAGAGTGGATGCTGCAGCACAGTCCATTGGACTCTCCTTGAATGCTGGCAAAACAAAACCCATGCACCTCAATGCAACGTCAAATAAACAAATGCAGGCACGGGACACTTCGAAGATAAAGGAGTTCGATAACTCCTTGTATAATGGCAGTTTTATGAACACTGAGCACAATGTAGACACCAGGATAGGCAAGGCATATCAAAGATGTGGGTGTCTCCGATCAAGAAAGCCACAAAAAGCAACGGTAAAGTCCCTTCTCCCCAACGGATCATTAATGGCACATTGACCCGGATACTGAGAAGGTTACAGAACATATCCTGCAGAAAACACGTAGCAAATAATTCGCTCTACGGCTCACACCTTCGCCTTTCTGGCACCATAAGACGTAGGAGGCTCGCATTAGCCGGACATGTAAACGTCACAATTAACCTGCTGGCCGAGTCATTTTCTGGAAACCTGATGCGTGCAGACAAGTTAAGAATGTTGAAGGGTGTTCTTGAAGATGACTGCGGGTTAGATGCAGGGGAAATGCAGGTGGCATAGCAAACATTCCGCTGCACCCCAACCCCGGGCCCTGCCATATGCTAGGACTATATTAAGAGGCAAGTCCAGAAATGAAAGATCTATTTAAAAATTACTCCGAAGCAAGAAACCCTGCCAAACGCTTCATAACTAAAGAGTTACTACAACTACACTTTGTAAAACATTTGATCTTTAAAGTATAGCAACCATATATATATATATATGTGTATGTGTGTGTGTGTGTGTGTGAGTGTGCCTGTATGTGTGTCTCTCTATGTGTATATATGAGTATATATATATATGTTTGTGTGTATGTGTGTGTGTGTGTGTGTGTATCCGAGCGAGCGGCTGTTATAGTCTTGATATTTCATTGAAACCTTTCTTCTCAACGAATGTAATTACATTATTTGAAATGCTTGTAATGATATCTTCTGTTATTCTTCTCATCTTTGGTTACAGTTATCTTCGTTGTAGGTTTTATTTGGTTTTATTCGTGCTTCCTTTCCTGTGTTGATCCTTTGTTCATTCTATTGTGTTCAATATTGTTACAATTCTTCTATTGATTGTATTTTATATTGCACTATCATCTTATATTTTGTTTGTATTATATCTTTATAAATGTTTATTATTTTACATTAGAAAAGAATCTGTTATTTTAAGGCTGTTGTATATTTCACGTAAAACGTTGGCCACACTTGAAAGGTGATTTATGTGTGTGCCTAAGAGAGGGGGGCTGTAGTAGTAAGCCAAAAAATTTGTTTTAATCTCACGCAGTAACAATTCTTCATGGAAAAGGCACAGTGAGTATAAGTATTTTTCTGTATAAGAGAGAGTTTGAGAGAGAGGGAGAGAGAGAAAGAGGGAGAGAGAGAGAGAGAGAGAGAGAGAGAGAGAGAGAGAGAGAGAGAGAGAGAGAGAAGGAGAGAGAGGGAGAGAGAGAGGGAGAGAGAGAGAGAGAGAGAGAGAGAGAGAGAGAGCAAAGAAAAATGAAAGAAAAGTTGTGGTGGTGTTGATGGTGAAAGTAGTGGGTGGCAACACAGAAAACTATATTTTTAATATATTGTGGATGAACATATATTGCGAACTTTTTTCCTCTCAGCCATCAACCACATACGGTTATATGTACACACGCACACACACACACATATATATATATATGTGTGTGTATGTGTATATGAATATTTTATATCTAATAATATACCGTATAAACATTTAGAAAGCCCTTTAGCTATGACTATTGAAAAGCTGATAGCTAGCGCCATCTAGCAGCTTCCAGCAGAAACAGCAGGGATAAGTCGGTGGTAGCCGTCAACTTTTCAATATTCATAGCTAAAGGGCTTTCCAAATATTTATTCCTAAACATACCGTATATCATTAGATATACAAATTTCACATATTTATATGTAGGCAGTTATGTCGGAATGAAAACTTTAATTCTACTTTCAAGCTAAGCCATCACGACGGTGCCCCATACAAATAAGCTTAATCAGCCCATGTACATGGGCGAAAGAACTCTATACTTTCGCTTGTTTCAACCTCTAGCAGAGAAGGGCGGGAAAGCACTGCCCTGATGAGAAGCCAAAGCCAGAAACCCGTTGGAAGTATCCCCCGTTGCTTCTGCTGGATTTCGCTAGACAGCGCTAGTCTTCAGCTTTTCAATATTCATAGCTACACGGCTTTCCAGATCGTTATTTGTAAACGTATATCATTAGATATACAAAATTCGCGTATTTATATGTATACAGCTATGCCGGAGCGAAAATTATATATATATATATATATATATATATATATATATATATATATATATAATTCAGCGAGAATCGTATTTTGGCTGGTACAAAAAGCGAAACGAAACGCAAAATCGTAAAAATGCTAGCATACATATAAATATGTGAAATGTGTATATCTAATGATATACGGTATGTTTCGGAATAAATATTTGGAAAGCCCTTTAGTTACGAATATTGAAAAGCTACCACCGACTTATCCCCTGCTGCTTCTGCTGGTATCTGCTAAAGGACTTTCTAAATGTTTATACGTAAATATACGGTATATTATTAGATATACAAAATTCATATACACATACACACACACACACACACACATACATACACACACACAAATATATATATATATATATATATATATATATATGTGTGTGTGTGTGTGTGTGTGTGTGTGTGTGTGTGTGTGTGTGTGTGTGTGTGTACATATAGCCGTATGTGGTTGATGGCTGAGATGAAAAAAGTTCGCAATATATGTTCATCCACAATATATTAAAAATAAAGGAAAACAAATATTTTTCTTCCTAATGATCGCCTTTTTCTCCCTTTTTACATATATATATATATATATATATATATATATATATATATATATATATATTCCAATTCGTGTGCTCATTCTCCACATTTTACAATTATATATGTATATAATTGTAAAATGTGGAGAGTGAGCACACAAGTAGGAATATATATATATATATATATATATATATATATATATATATATATGTAAAAAGGGAGAAAAAGACAATTATTAGGAAGAAAAATTTTTTTTTTCCTTTATTTTTTCTCTTTTTTCTGGGTTAGATAATGTTTAAAACAAAATATTTTACTTTGTGTGAAGTGTTAATGTATTAGTTAATTTATTTATTAATTAACAATAACATTTATTTATTTAAAATTGACAATTGAAAATAAAAATGGCGTAGACATACACGACAACAGGTAGAATATAATAGTATTACTGATGATGTTGCAGATGTGCAACGAAAGAACTTCGTTAGACTATATATATGTGTTTATATCTATATTATATCTGTATTTTTGACCGTTGGTCAGTCAATGTTAAACATTGAGGACCAAATGAATTAACTACGTAGATATAAAAGATACAGAAGCGAAAACCAACCAAACAGTGAGTGTGTTCTGTTATTATTTCTGGCAATATTATTACAACAATATGACCCTCCCCAAGTATAACAACACATATATATATATGTGCAAAAGTTCTATTTAAATTGTTGGGATACAACAAGTAAATATTTTTATAACTGATATAAAGCACTCGAGTATTTGGAGTAGATATACGATATTAACAAATGGAAACTATATTTATAAAACCATATTTATTTCATTATACATATTTCAAGGATACCAAGTTAAATTATGGTATGCCTTCATCAGACAAAATACAATATATACCAGTTTTATAAATAAATATTGACGTACCCTTTCAAAATGCGACCGTTACTTTTGGAAGACATCAGGATAGTGGTTTGTTTATTTTAGTAAGTCGAAGTGTCGAAGTGTTAAGGATAAGTAAAAAGACGGAGAGAGAGAGAGAAACGTGGAGAAAAGAAAGGGAGAGATAAATAAAGAAAAAGAGGAAAGAAAAAAGAAAAAAGAAAACAGAGGAAAACAACAGAGAGATATCAAACCACCAGACAGAGAGAAAAAACTCAAGAGAGAGAAATATAGAGATAGAGAGAGGGGGAGAGAACGAAAACCTTAAGTCATGTCATATTAAGTTGAGTTAACAATTGAGATGAAATGAATAAATAAAATTAGAAATATTAATATTCATGAATGGAATATACGTATATAATATGAGAAATTAATCATTGTTTAATTATGATTAGATATTTAGTTTAAAAATTGAGATCAATATATTAAAAATTGGAATTTAAACATCATAAAATATATATATTGCTAGAGAAATTACCTATCGTATAGCACGTACATATAGGCAAAGATACATAAATATATATATACACACACACTCAGAAAATACACATTATATCTACTCCCGCATATAATATATACATACAAAGCATAAGTGATTTTTCTTATTACTGCTATACATTCCTTGTGTTATTAAATAAAAAAAATGTTAGTATATATATATAAATATATAGGATTAACTTTTAGTATATATATATATAAATATATAAGATTAACTTTCGTGCGCTTATGGCTGTTAAAATCATGCATATCTGAAATCAAAACTGCATGGATAAGCCTGTACATGCACACACACAATTCCTAGCTATACATATATAAATATGTGTGTGCATCTTCACCCAATTGGTAGACACGCGTCACTCATGCATATATACAGACAGACATATAATCATAAAAAAAGCATATAACACATGTATATGTATGTCAATACACATATATAGATACATAATCGTATAGAGATAAGTATACATCAATATATTACATAGTACAATTGAGTATATAAAATACAAAAGGATTATATTTTGGAAATATAATTATATCAATATAACTTAAAAGACAAACGAATTCTACAAATATCAAAATATTAAAATATTTTAAAATATTATAGAATATCTTAAGTTAAAATAATATGTTTAATAGATTTAGTATAGAAATTTATCTTACGTATATTTTAATCAAGATATTGAATGGATAACCTTTTGAAAATTATGAGAAGCTATCAGAATAAAAACAAACCTAATAAAAAATAAATAAAATATTATATCAATATAACTTAAAAAACAAGGATTCTACAGATATCAAAATATTAAAATATTTTAAAATATTATAGAATATTTTAAGCTAAAATAATATGTTTCATATATTTAGTATAGAAATTTATCTTACGTATAGTTTATTTAAGATATTGAAAGGATAAACATTTCTAGAGTAGTTTATTATATTTATATTTATATTTAGGAAGAAAATTTATATTTGAGTATTTAACCAAAGAAAATGAAAAAGGTGAAGGAATCTAATGATTTATCGACAGGTTTCATATATTAACCAAATTACTTAATTAATTATACTACATTTTAAATTTATATTTATATTTAAACGTTGAGTTCAATCTATGTCTGCAGCAACTGAATAAATTATTCCTTAAATTAAGGGAATTTTTGGTCTTTAATATAAAGAATATTTCCTCTATACAAAGATCACAATTTTCTGAAGAGGAATTAAAAGTAGTAGCTTATGAAATGATATTCCAAATCAGCGAATATTCAACATTATCTCGTTTTAGGTCCCATAATAGGCTAGATAGCGAAGTTGAAGATTTTTTGTTTGGATCTGTAAAAGAATTTTTATGATTATTGAAGCGGGATTTAAATTCTGTAGAGGTAGAACCGACATAATTACATGAATTTAAATTAGTTTTAACATTACAATTATAAACTACATTTTTAGCTAAGCAGTTGTTATTTAACGGACAGTTGGATTTATTTCTACAGTTACAATTATTCGATTGAATATTGCTTGGGTTATTATTGGTATTTTGGTTAGGTTTTAAATTTCTATTATTAATTCTATTAATATTTTGCGCTAAATTTTTGGTGGAAGAGTAAGTTAATTTTATAGTATGTCTATTAAAAATTGAGTAATATTTATGTCTTCTAGGGAAGCGTTTGTCAAGAGCTTTAAAGAATAGTTTAGCAATAGGGGTTTTAATATTTAGTGAGAAAGGAGGAGAGAACCATAATATATTCCTAGTTCTATTTCTTTTTCGGCTTTCGGAATTATTGTAATGTTTTCTATTATAGTTGTTAAAATTGTTACCATAATTAAAGTTGTTATTATTTTGGTTAGTTTGTTTATTATTATTATTATCGATGTATTTAATTTTATTTCTATACCCAGCTCTACCTAACGCTTCGTTGTAATAATGCGCTTTTTCATCAAATATATTCTTATTAGATGAAATTCTTGAAATTCGTTCTTGAACAGAGTTCACTATAGTATTTTTAACGGATCTGGGGTGATTAGAGTTAAAATTGACATAATTTAAGTTCTCATTTAGTTTGTGAAATGGATAATGAAGACATGTGTTGAGATTTAGTGTTACATCTAGAAAATTGACTATTTTATGGTTATTCTCTATTTGTACTTTTAGATTAAGGTAATTAAAAAATTGTATAATTTGTTTTCTTTTTCTATTTAGTTCACAGCTATTATTTTCTATAAGTAAAAGCATGTCGTCACGATATAAGCCTCCGGTTACACCTGGTATTTTTCTATGTAGAGAATTAATTATAAATAGGCCCACAAGATCCGTTACCTGAGCTGAGTCTGAAGATCCCATAGTTATGTCGAAATTATTATTTCTATCTGCCCTAGTCCAGAGTTGGTTATTAAATTCTATTAATGTTTTCCGTGCCGATAATACAATGTGCATTTCATTTCTAGTTAGGTCTGTATGTTTAAATGCGTAAGTTAGTGCCTTATTCAGTAGATTTGGAGTGATAGATGAGTAGTAGTTAGCAATATCCAACTGAATAAACTTATTATTATAGTTATATTTAATTTCTTTAAACCAATCGATAACCTCACTAGTCCCTTTCTATAATTTTAAGTAAGATAAATTAGGTAAATTCTTAATTTGTTGTATTATTCTGTCTAGAATATTTTTGCTAAGTCTGCCCAGGTCAGATTTAGATGGTGCAATTAATCTGATTGGTAAATCATTTTCAAAGTTTCTTTTATAATCCTTCATATTAATCTTAGGTTTCCTTGGCATGAAGGGTTGTGTTTTATTTTCAATGTCTAGTTCATGCATTATACAAGAGGCATCTGTATTCAGTTTTTCAAGTTCGTCCTTATTTGCTACTTTGTATTTCTTCCTTAGTTCCTTCAATATAAGGTCGTTATAAATGTCCTTTTGTATTCCGTAAAGATTATTAGTTTTGTCCGACTTGACTAGAATTTTCTCCGTTTTCTCCAAGTTTTCAATATTATGCTTAATATCTCTTAAGTGACATCAAAGTTTCTGATGTCTTCCAAAAGTAACGGTCGCATTTTGAAAGGGTACGTCAATGTTTATTTATAAAACTAGTATATATTGTATTTTGTCTGATGAAGGCATACCATAATTTAACTTCGTATCCTTGAAATATGTATAATGAAATAAATATGGTTTTATAAATATAGTTTCCATTTGTTAATATCGTATATATATATATATAACGAAGGAATTGTGGTAAGGAACCAGATGGACCATAACGCACCAGTGTACTCAATACTTGACGGCTATTTCTGGACAGTCCAGAAATAGGTGTCGAAACGGCTTGAGCTCTGTCGTTGGGGTCATACTTTTTCCTATATATATATTCCCCCCTTTTAATGTCTTTCCACCACTCTCCTTCACACCCTCGGAACTCTTTTCCTTCCCACTTTTCTCCTGATGAAGGATTTACGCCCGAAACGCCCCCCCCCCACCTCACTCTCAGGCGAGAACCTAATACTAACACTGTTTGTACTGTACTCTTCGTTATTGTTTCTTTTTTTGTTTTTAACTTATATATATATATATATGTGTGTGTGTGTGTGTGTGTGTGTGTATATATGTGCGTGTGCGTGTATGCGCGTGTGTATGTGTGTGCGTGTATGTGTTTGTATGTATGTATATTTTAATTAAAACATTTAAAATGTCATCCTTTAAACCATGAAATCACTTAGCACGGGATCACTTAGCTAATATGGTTGCTCTAATGTTATGCGTTATTTCTGAATGTTGTAATGTTTATAGCATTCTTCTGTTATAATCTTCATTGGTTGATATCAACTTATTTACATCTTTTTGCCATCATCTGAAAACATGTTTCCTTTTTAGTTGTTTATATTTGTGTTTTATTGTTGGGTTTCATTTATTTATTTATTCATCTATTGCTTTTTTATTTTTTTCTTGAATTATATTTTTTGTTGATTTCATATTTTGTGTTTATTTTCCAGAATTATAATGCGTCAGGTATATATTTGGATTGAATAATGTTTTTTTTTAAATCTTTAATGTTTTCTAAATATGCAGTAATGTAATTCCTCATATGAAGTCACGTGACTTCATGATTAGGATATTCGCCTCTCGATCATAAAGTCGTATGATCGTGTGTTCGATTTTCAGCGAAGCATTTTGTCCTTGAGCAAGAGACTTCATGCATGTTGTTCTTGTCTACTCAGCTGGTAAGAATGAATTGTACCTGTAATTCAAAGAGCCGGTCTTGTCACACACTGCCTTAAAAATAACCGCAATACAGAATCACCATGGCTTCAATAGTCAGCTAGGAGAGAAGCAACTACAACAACAAAAAGTTGAAAAAGTATAGCAATAGCATCATCCATGATAATAAAAACAGCAACAAATCTAAAAGTAACAAAACAGAGGACAATCACAACACCACCAACGGCAGAGATACTAGCAAAGTGACACAAGGTAACCGCACTTTCGCTAATGCAATCGGTGAGGGAAACAGTGAATTGAGTACAAAATACAAAAACAATATAGTTCATTCTGGAGTAATGGCTTTTGCCTGAAAAAGAAATCAGTTACACCATCAGAAAAACCATCGAATACAGATGTTTTCAAGGGGAAAAGAGGGATTGGAATACCTCGATCCAATACAGTTTGAGACGTGCCTGAGATGAATACAGGATGTCATCTGTATATTTATAAAATTAAGTATGTGTGTGTGTCTGTGTGTCTGTGTGTCTGTGTATTACCTATAGGGGCCTACATCTTACGACCGATTTTCATGAAACTTTACAGGCTCGTAGCTTAGTCATCGAGGAGTGTTTTCTATATATCAGAGTATGGTTTTTTTTTTATTCCGGGGTCATTCTGCAGATAAAAATCGATGGGGGGGGGGGTCACCTTTTTTGGGGGGTATCGAAAAATAAGATTTTTGGCTCTAGCTCCCACATTCTGCCACCGATTTCGTTCAAATTTTAAAACAAAATAGAATTTATCATTGCACATCCTGTAATCGCTTTATATTTTACATTTCTTTAGGGACGCGGTAGCAGCCGCTTAAATATTCAAAAATACCACTTTAGACTCAAATTTCCACGTTTCCGGCTCTAGCGCCCACATTAATCAACCTGCTTTGTTCAAATTTTACACTACGCTAGATCTGATTATTTCATGTCATAAAGTGGCTTTACATTTTGGATTTTTTGTTCAGGAACCTTTTCGCTCAAATCCGCCTTTTCAGCTCTAGCTCCCGCATTTTTCAACCGATCTCGTTCAAATTTGAAACTTCGGCTCCACCTCACACATAAATCAATTTATTTAGTTCAACTTTTATACTACGATAGAACGTATCATTGCACATCTTATAGTAGCTTTACACTTGCATTTTTTGTTGAGGGACGACCACCTATCATTAGCTCCCACATTTTCAACCGATTTCGTTCAAATTCGAAACTTCGGCTCCACCTCACACATAAATCAATTTATTTGGCTCAACTTTTATACTACGATAGAACCTATCATTGCACATCTTATAGATGGTCAAAGGCAAAACGATGGCCACTAACGTCGTCTGAGCTTTTAGTTGTGTATTTGAGAATCCAATCAAGTAGCGTGAGCAAATTTGGCTTAGTGTTAGAGGTCATTTCCTCCCTCTCCCAGCATGCCTCTTCGTCAGTCACCCGCGTTTCTCAGTGATAGAGGTCATCACCACCCGCCCCCACATGGCCTGTGTGTGGCCATAGATGAGTCATCGAGAAGCAGTCGCTAAGATCAACACCTTTTCATCATAGCAGATATTATTTTACCTACCCAGGCAACGCTGGGTACTGCTGCTAGTATTCTATATATTAAAAGGAAAGAGATACGGGACCGTGGTGGCAATTTACTACAGTGACCAAGAAACCTGAAGAGTCTCTACTACGATCTGCACCTCACAAGAATATGTGATGTTTCATTGTATCTCGGAAAGAGAAAATCAAAACTCACTGTGAAAAATACACCACCGAGACCAAGACAGAATTATGGCAATGGTCTAAGTATATGGAGAGGTAATCGAATGGAAGTCCAGCCTACAAAAAGGTAGAAGAGGAGTATCCGCGGAGCTCTAGGTGTGAATTACGTTTGGGACTCTGGTCCTGCTTCGAGGGTTACAAAAGGATACCCGAAATAGTCGAGGTTAAGAGACACTAATGTTACACGTGTGAAACAGCAGGCCACTTCAGGGCTTTCTGCCCAACACAACCCTCCACTGCTCCAAACACACCCATCACATTTACCACGGAAAGAAGAGCAGCAACGGCAAGCGGTGGGCAATAGAAAACCAACAGCACAACAACGAAAGCAACATGAACGGAAAATACATGGAAACGTAAAATACCACAACGGTCGAAGCAACAACAGTAGCAACAGCAACAACAACAGAATCAACTGAAAGAGGAACAACAAGCAACCCTTCACAATTTCACAGTTGTTCGGAAGGTTAACACTGAGTTAATGGGTTTCATAAAGAAACATATAGACATTACAACGGATGGAGGGTGAGGGGAAATTAAGTGAATTCGTCTCGAAAACAAAGGCAGATAAGCTGCTTATACAAAAAGTATCAGGAGTCTACGCAGATCTCCGGGAAAGATACCCACAGGATGTAGGTGACTGTAGGAAAAGGCTCAAGTCCAAGATGCTACAGAGACGCTAGATAGGGTATTTTGTAGAGAGGTAGAGAACGCTAGCAATAGCTGTCCACATTTCAAAGTAGTCGGCTATACATACCTCAAATTTGTGTGCTGCACAGTCAACTTAGGCTTTACAGACAACGACCTGATTACTGGAAGCTTGGGTTAGCTTTGCTTTTCATCATTACAGGTTCTATGAAATAAAGTACCGTTAACGGACTGGGGTCAATTTAATCGACTTCTCTTCCCCCAAAATATGCCTAGATCAGAAACCTTTATTAGGGCGGTGGATTGGAAGAATCGTTTGAACTCTGGACAATATACTCCCACAAAATAACTAACCGCGAGCTTATATTAAGAATCATTATTATTGTTCTGTGTAGGGCGGTCGATTGGCAGTACCGTTAGAGTGTCAGACATCATGCTTTGTAGCATAGAGGTACGCCACTTTATGATCTGAGTTCAAATCCCCTCGAGGTTAGCTTTACCTTACGGGGTCGATAAAATAAAGCACCAGTCAATTTAATCCCCCCCCCCCCCCCTCCAAAAAAAAAAATTGCTGGCCTTCTGACTATAGTAGAAAACATTATCATTGTTCTGTGTATGATTTTAATATTTCAAATTCACAGTATTGCTTTTTGAAATAAATTCCTCATTGTTCATCTATGAATGTTGTTTTGTCAGTCACGTTTTTTTTTTCAGTTCTTGGTCTCATCGTTGGTTGTCTTTTGATCAATTGGTCCTCTTTGTTTATCTTTTTCTGTGTCTGTCGTTTTGTCTGTATTACCTTCTTTGATTTTACGTTTATTATTTTATTTCTTGTGTATTATATTAAGATATTATATTGTTACCTTCCTTTTTTATAAACTTTTCTGTTTGTTTATAGTGTTAGCTCTTAATATTCGGTACTTGATTCTTTATAATCTTCGGTTACACGTTCTTTAATTTTTTGTTATATCACTAACCACTCCGCTATAATCGTAGTTGTTCAAATGTGATTGTACTCTTCTTTGTAGATATTTTGTTTTAATCCTGTTATATTTGTTTTAAAAAAATATAATTTCAGATTAATGTGAAACTTTTGGAAATTGAAATAAATTATGCAATTTATTAATCATAGAATAAAATTAAACACACCGTTGTTATTCATCTCACGGATGATTCTACCAGACACCACTTCATCTTTATATATATATATATATATACAAGAAAACAATCGTTGGATATGAGGATATTACAATATGATAATAGACGTAGTAGAAAGTATAAAAATAAAGATGAAGTGGTGGCTGGTAGAATCATCCGTGAGATGAATAACAACGGTGTGTTTAATTTTGTAATATGTATATATATATATATATATATATATATATATATTCCATAAGAAGGAACAAAAACCCTAGAAATCATCACCCCCAGAATGACATTTACAACTTCCCCGCTTCAAGGAGATACCATACCAAATCCTCAACTACTACGCGGATGCCTCATCGTCAAACATAGGGAAAAGATACCACTACCATGATAGATGTAATAACTTCCTCGCCACAAGGGGACAGCAAGGTAATTTCCATTTACTCAACTCTCGCTTCCACAATACACAACAAACCCACACCACACGATACAACCAACAACATAGGCCACCTATAACACCACAATCCAACATGGCACATAGAAACACACATCCATACTCGCAATACAGAACACCCCATTCAATCTACAACCACGATCCCAAACCACATTTTACAACAACAAAGAATATAGCAAACACAGGAGACCACTTAACAACAGCAGACAATCCCTCTACCCCAACCATTTTTTAGACACAACACACAGATACAGGCAAACAAAATAACACAAAACAGGGAGTAATAAAAATTATCAATCTAACTAGTGCAGAACCAACTCCCAACCTTATCAACTTACTCTCCAAAGGTCTTAAATTCACACCGACCCCCTACGTCCAAACTACTATGAAATGAAGGAAGACATCACATAATTCTGTAGAAAGTTACGACTCAGTGAAGAACTATTCGACCAGTACAATGAGGATGAATCATTAGCCAGAAATAAAAGCAACTACACCCCAACAAAAGGTAGAAATAAAATCCTGGACGAATTCTGCGAACACATCACAAACTTCCCTTACCAACACTTGCACAGACAAAAACACAAGCCAAACCTCAACAAGAAAGAATGGGAAGAGTTAAATAGATTAAAAACCGACAGAACTATTACAATTAAAGAGGCTGATAAAGGGAGTGCAGTAGTCCTAATGGAGATGGAATTCTATATCAACTTAGCGCTCTCCACTTTGGAAAACGAAACATACTACGAAAAGGCTGAACACTACAATCAACAGAAAATTTTGAGAAACCTAAAAACTCTGATCAACCAATACAAAGAAGGACTCACTCACAAGGAATTCAGCTTCATCACAGACTTCACAAGTAAATCCAGCCTTTTCTACGATATCCCTAAAGTACATAAAAGCACATTAATAAGTAAGGCATGCAAGAAAGCCACAGACATAGTCATCAATGTCCCCTCACTCAATGATCTCAAATTAAGACCTATAATAGCAGGCCCCGCTTGCGAAACCCACCGCCTTAGCAACGTCATTGATACCCTTCTCAAGCCTTTTCTCAAACACATTAAAAGCTATATAAGGGACGACCTATATATGCTCAACCACGTCCCTAATATACCCCTAACTGAACAAACCCGACTAGTGACGTTAATTGTAGTCAACCTATACTCCAACATCCCCCACAACCTAGGAATAGAAGCTATCCAATTCTGGCTGGATAATTACCACAATGAACTCCCACAACGCATCAAAAAAGAATTCGTGATAGAAGGACTCAAATTTATCTTGGAGAATAATTATTTCGTTTTCAATAACAAATTCTACTGGCAGAAATCTGGGACTGCTATGGGAACGAAAACTGCCCCACTTATGACAACCTAGTCATGGGATACCTGGAAATCACCCTCTACACTAAAGTACTAAAAAAATTTGAAACACTCTCCAATTACACATAGAAAATAACTGGAAGAGATATCTAGATGACTGCTTCATCCTTTGGCACGAAAACATCGAGAAACTTAAAGAATTTCACACCCTTATAAATGGGCTCAACACGAATATTAATTTTACAATGGAATACAGCCATCAACAACTCCCCTTCCTCGACATCCTCATTAAGATTCATAACAAGAAAATAGAAACAGACATATACTACAAGCCCACAGACTCCAAGCAATATCTTCCTTTCAGTTCATGCCACCCTAGACACGTTAAAATTAATATTCCCTACAACTTAGCCAATAGAATCTGTACTATAGTCTCCAATAAAAACACCTGTTACTTACGGCTACAAGAACTAAAAGACACACTCATAAGCAGGGACTACTCTGCATCACTAATTGACAATGGAATCCAACGTGCCCTAAAACTCAGTACCCAGGACCTTAGACACCCTAAAGTAAATCAACCGAAACTAAAAGCTCTTCCATACATCTCCACACACAACCCTCTCCACAATGAGGCCTTTGACACCATCCCCCAGAACATCCCTGTGTTAAAAAAGGACCATAGAATGAACCAAATCCTTCGAACACATGAAATCATAAAGAGCAAAAGACAATCTAAGTCAATGAAAAACATCCTAACACATGTCAAAGTACTGCCAACCACAACAACGAAACCCACAGTAAAAAAATGAGATAGACCCAACTGTGGTATATGCATCAACCTAATAGGGGGTTCGGAATTCTATTTCAAACAAGGACAACGTTTTATAGTAAAACACAATTTCACATGTGCATCAGAAAACCTAATATATGTATTAATTTGCTCAGGTTGTCGAGAACAATACATAGGCCAGACTAAAAAGAGCCTCCGCCAACGCATGACTGTCCATAGGTCCCAAATCAAAATACGGGAATAGAGAAAAATACCACTGAGTGAACACATTGATACCTGTGCCACCCAAAATCATCCCAACTTTAGAATCTTTCCCCTCTACAAATGTAAAGATAATGCCACCCACACCCAGCGCATCAGCAAGGAATCTCACTTTATTAACAAATACGGACCCCGTCTAAACACTTCTCCCTAAGACGAACCCACAACATACACACTTCAACATACTTACCTACATCAGCATACATCCTACATACATTTCTATCCACATATAAATACAATGACATACGTAAACATACATGTCCTATGGGGCAACACAAATATACACACATTCGCACACCTTTTGATGTTTATAGATATACACGTGCCGACACGCACACAGACACATACGCACAATTGTATTACACATTGATGGGCACATACACATTTGTACACAAGTATCCCATACAGAAGGGCCTAATGGATTCCCCTTGCAGTACGTACAATCTGGACACTCACACACATCTTGGTGTTATGACAATACTATACATCATTTCACCTCTTTTATTATTGATGTTCTTTTGAGAGAATCGTTTTTGCAAATGATTGAAAATATCGAATAATGTACGCCATTTTTACTAGTATCACAAAAATACTGGTCCATCCACACACACACGCGCGCGCGCGCGCGTACACTAATAAACAAACAGACATATACACACACACACTTCTCTGTATAAGACAAGAGCTGAAAAATATGTTTCAACATGTTAAAATAATACCACCACCCCCACACACACGTACACACACATTCCTACTGACCGATTCATTCCCATTATCATAACAATGACCCACACTGCTATATATACACACACACACACACACACATACTTGTCTTAATAGACACCTGAACTGTTGACCTTTCAACATGACTGCAACTCACACTTACGCATACATTCCTACTGACCATTATCACAACAATGAACCACTTTACTACACACACACATACACATATTTGTCTTAATAGACATATTTTTCAGTGACTTCTCAACATGACTACAACTCAATCAAGCGGAAAAGGACACTCTTCGACAAACCTACATTTGGCGCGAAACCAGTTCGCGCTAAAATCAATTTTAACATTCACGTGACTTCTACCGACCAATCAAAATTGTTTTGACTACAAGAATTTTTGCAACACGAATTGTCGCGAAATTTATAGTGCTTATTCACGTGACATTCAACACCGAGCCAAATCTTAATACCTCTGGAGCCACTATTTTCACATAAAACAGGAAAAATTTCCCAAACTGATCAGATTAGAACAAAAATCACGAGCGCTCTATCTCAAAATTATTTTTGAAAAGTATTAGAATTGCACAACCGGTAAAAACTTAAAAGTAAAACTGAATACTAACTAATACTTATTACTGATTTATACTTATTGCTAATTAATCTATTTTTCACTGGGAAAAATTTGTCAGCATTTTCTTTTTCTTTTTACTAATATATATATATATATATATATATATATATATATATATATATATATATATATATATATATATATATATATATATATATATATGTATATATATGTATATATATATATATATATATGTATATATATATGTATATATATATATATATATATATGTATATATATATATGTATATATATATATATGTATATATATATATATATATGTATATAAGAATTAAAATACTAGAGTGCGTTGGAGTAAATGTATATATATATTTATGTATATATATGTATTTATATATATATATATGTATATATGTATGTATATATATATATATATATATATATATATATATATATATATATATATATATATATATATATATATATATTCATTACGAGTATTAAAAAGTTAAATATGGAAAAGCAGAAGCTAATATAGAAACTAATGTTAATTATAATGAAGAAATGAAATATGCAACCTAAGTATATGTTAATATCTGAAAATACAAAAGCAAAATATTAGAATAAATGTTTTGAAATTTAAATGAAGTACAAAAGTAATATTAGAATTCTTTTCACCATGGTCGTATTATTTGTTGTTTGATTTAGGCGGCAAAATTTCAGAAGAGCGTTGGAACGTCGGATACAAAGCATTGCTCTTTGCACTGGATGAGTTCAAATACTGTCAGAATCAACTTTGCCTTTCATCCTTTGAAGTAGGTAAAATAAGTGACTGTTCAGGAATGAGGTTAATTATTCATTCTCTCTCTCTCTCTCTCTCTCTCTCTCTCTCTCTCTCTCTCTCTCTCTCTCTCTCTCTCTCTCTCTCTCAGTCTCTCTCTCTCTCTCTTACTCTCACACATGTACCATACACTCTTGGAGAAATCGGTTTCGTTCAGATCTGAGATGGATGAACTCCGTCATTTTAAAACGCCTATGCCTGTGTGATATTATCGAGTATTTTGGTTCCATACATACATATTTTGATTTATTACTTCATTGTTAGTACTCTTTATTCGTGCTTATTGTTTATATTCTTGTTTCTATATTTTTGAACTGGGTCTTTTATTTTCTGTTATATTCCGACTTATTAACCTGCAATTGCATCTGTGGTTGTATATAATTGGTATTATTTGCTGGATTGGCAGTATCGGTAAGGGTCGGACGCCATGCTTTGAAGCATAGAGTTACCTCCCTTTATGATCTGAGTTCAAATCCCGCCGAGGTTAACTTTGCCTTTCATCCTTACGGGGTCGATAAAATAAAGTACCAGTAATGCACTGGATAATTGCTGGCCTTGTGCCAAAAGTAGAAACAATTATTTGCTAGCTGTCCAGCATAGTTACGTCCCTTTACGATCTGAGTTCAAATCCCGCCGAGGTTGACTTTGCCTTTCACCCTTACGGGGTCGATAAAATAAAGTACCAGTAATGCACTAGGTAATTACTGGCCGTGTGCCTAAAGTAGAAAGAATTATTTGCTAGCTTAAAGCTGAATGTTAAGAAATAAAAAAAGGAAAGCGGGCATTTAACGAGAAACTTCGTGTATGTAAACTCCACGTGTATGTATAATTCACGTGTATGTATACTTCAATTCTTGTCGGCTACCTGTAGGCAATGGTGGTGGTGGTGGATGAAATGAGAAGAAATAAAGATTGGATGTATCTTTCATTTTTGTGTTCAGGGATATTCTTTGACATTTATGTATATTTATATTGTTCGTTCCCAGTCTTTGGTATTTCGTTTCCGTTTTATTTATGAGATATTTAATCTTCCCTTATAACATTTCTCCTATGTAAGTTCTTCAGTTGCGAATGTACCTTTGGTTATGTATATTTTGTTTTAGTCTTGTTTATATATATTTAAAAACTGCGTACAGTTACGTCTTAGCTTAAAGTTAGATATCTGAAATTAAGATAAAATATTACACTAAAATAACATTAAAATATCTTGATTATTCATCTCACTTATGGTTCTGTCATTTTTTCTTTTTCTTCGATTTTAAGTGTGAAGGAAATTATTAAGATAAAAGAAGCATATAAACTGTTGGCTTGAATTTTGTCCCCAGTAGATATTAATGATGGCGGTAAATATATTGAAAGTGAAACTGTATTTATTTGTTTACTTTTCATCTTTATGTTCACTTTTGTTCTTCATCTGTTTTAACTTTTCTTTGAATTACTAGCACTTGAGAAGACGGCGCATTGGTAGAACTGTTAGACTGACAGACAAAATGTTTTGCGGGATTTGTTGAATATGTCATTGATGAAAGTAAAGTGCAGGGGTGAAGATGGCCATTTCTGAAACATTTTCAAGCGTAACAATGCATGTCTCTCAGTCATTTTTAATTAAAAAATAAATAAATAAATAAAAATAAAAAAAGATAGAACTGACAAAATGAGACCCGATAAATCATGAACAACATTACAACCTTATGAGGTATTAAATATTCCATTTCCTCTTGTTTGGTGTCATTTCCTGCTCGAATTGTGAAATTGTTCGATTTAATTTCTTCCTTTTGGTCTTTGAAATTCTTTGCATATGTTTGCATATGTTTTGAATCACGTATGTTCCATTATTTAAAGCTTTTTGACATATTTTAATAGCGACGAATTATTAAAACTAGAGTAGTTTCATTACATCCATTAATTATATGAAATCACCACCTAAAAAGATTCCTTATCCTCCGATAGATAGGTATTGAAACTGGATTTATAGTTATGTGGTATGTTAATGTGCTGTGCAATACTTCTGTAACGAAATGATGAGATATAGATAATTCACCGTAAATAAAGGCTTGAATGATTTGTAGCGTATTAAACTCTATATAGAACTATTACGTGTAACAACAAAAGCTGGATGTAATGGAAGCCTGGCAAGAAGTTTGCTTTCGACTGGAAAATAGCAAAGGAACTATACTAGATGGAACACATTGCAATGTGATTTTTTTAGCTACACCTCGGAGAATGACATTATTTGACACTATAAAAATATGTTTTCCTTCATTCACTAAGTCCACTAAAGAAGGCAGCTTTAGATGTTTGTAATATATAATTGTTGGTGGTGGATTTCCATCGGTCCCTACAACGAATGACATCAATGTTAATACCTTGCGAGTGAGTTTTTGGAAGTCCTCTTATTAACTCATGTATAATATATCAATATTTTCATAAAAGAAATATATTTGATCATTTTCTATTTACCTGTATATATCTTGAAGAATAATACAGTATCTATACCAGATTTCATGTTGGGTCATAATTAAGTAGATAATTATCCAAAATGGGTCCATTTTCTCGTAAAATAAGCCCAATTTTCTGTATGCTTTCTTATGACATACTTGATTTTAGTTACCTGTAATATATCGTCTTCTTACAGTTTTTTTTCCAGCGTATGCATGGTTCTGAAATACTGCAGAAAAGTCATCATAGATTTGCACTGTCACATTAACATGTTCATTCCACCTTTTCTTGATACCATTCACTATTTTATTCTGTGAAACCCATTATAATTGCAGTTTCTTTTGTAAGTAGCACAAACGACACGATCGACAGTTCTCATTTATTCAAATTCCGTATATCATTGAATATAATTCAATAAAACTCTCGCGTGGAAACATCCGCTAGATCATTGATGAAAGTACAATACTTATGTCCAATAAAATGCGAGTTGATGTTGTTATTCCACGTTCTGGGGTGTTCTGATAAAGATGAGGCAGAATATTTATAGTCAACTTCCATCAATTCAGTTAAAGTTGTTCTGTTATTATCCCTGAAGTTATTATGGTGATGGAGTGTCAGAGTCGTTAGAGCACCGGACAAAGTGCTTTGCGGTATTTAATTACGGCCCCTTATATTCTGTGTTCAAATCCAGCTCAGGTCAACTTTGCCTTTCATTCACCCTGATCGGAGGGAATTATCGATAAAGGGAAAACCCAGCCACATGCGATGGTCGACATAATTGCTGTTTCCCTATCCATAACATTGTGGGTCATACGCTTATATTAGAAGCCATAATTTTAAAAAGGGCAGTAAAAAAGGAAGTCATTAGAACATCAGACAAGTGCTTTGATGAGTTACGGCATATTACGTCTGAGTTCAAATCACACCCAGGTCAAGCCTGACTTCCATCTTTCTGAAATCGATAAATTAAGTACCAGTAACGTACTTAAGTCGCTATAATCGACTTTCCCTCTTTACTTCAAATTGCTGGCCTTGTGCTAAAAGTAGAAACAATTATTTCGTTGCGTTATTTCTTTCGATAACCTGTTCAAGTTCTTCAATTGACACTAATAGATTGTTATCCATCTAAAGAAAACATTAGATGTTTCACATAAACCATATAATATAAACGTTATTATTACTCTCGACACTTTGGATGCTCAAACACAGCGACGAATCAATATAGTTATCAATTTTATCTGCCTTAGATTCTTGTTCTTGATGATTTGTTTCTCCCGCACTAGTGGCATTTATACGGTCGTGATCTTTATGTATTTATTGATAACATTTACTGATCAAACAATTATTCGTACGTCTATATTACATTTAACACTGAGATACACTGAAATACAGAAAGTGTAGTACTACTAACCAATTATAAAAATACACATTTGATAGTCAGAATTTGTAATCATCATCCCGACGTTTCTACTATGAATCGATGTTAGCACACTGGACTGTAGTTACAGAAAAAAGTACTATGAATCGATGTTAGCACACTGGACTGTAGTTACAGAAAAAAGTACTATGAATCGAGGTTAGCACACTGGACTGTAGTTACAGAAAAAAGTACTATGAATCGATGTTAGCACACTGGACTGTAGTTACAGAAAAAAGTACTATGAATCGATGTTAGCACACTGGACTGTAGTTACAGAAAAAAGTACTATGAATCGATGTTAGCACACTGGACTGTAGTTACAGAAAAAAGAAAATACTGTTTTGATAATGTTTTTCATATTTCCCATCAACCATAAATGACGGTGCTTTGAAACAAATAATTAGTGGATCGATATGTCCGCAGTCAAATGACTGTAGCTAGTAAAAGAATAAAAGAGTAATATAACAATAAGGCAGCTCATGTCTCTGAAACTCTATGCTTCACAATTTTCTCGGAACTTCTGCAAAATTGTCCTTTTAAAATATATCACGTTATTAATCCTGTTTGTCCAGACTTCGATTCATCAGTCACTTTTTTCTGATTCTAGTTACACGTGAAAGTATTGAAGAAACCTGTTTTTTCTAGCTTCTGTATAATTCCTATGGTGTCTTGATAAAGTATCTACATCTTGGCGCGTGGTCTAGAAGAAAAGGGGTTGGATATGCAATTGTAATGTCATGGACCAGCTGATATGTTGCGCTCTTGATCAAAACACTTCATTACACGATTCTCCATTCCGCTCACCTGAAAATAAGTACAAAGAACAGCTATGTGTTAACTCTACGATGGGATATCATTTTGTCTGGGGGAGGCTTAGTATTGGACGGACCACCGCCTGGTACGTGCAAAATAAAAATTAACTACAGAACGTAAAATCCGAGCTGCTGGTGTTTCCCTGCCTAAAAGACTGAATGTTACTCGTCTCAGGGATAATAGTGTGAAGAGGACATTGCGAGAAGAAATTAATGTTGCAGATATTGGTGAGGTTTGGCAGACCCTTAAAAAGTCAATTCATGATGTAGGAAGGCGTGTTCTGGGATTGGTACAAAGAAAGCATCAAGACGGATTTAAAGAAAATTATGAACATATAGATGAATTGTCTTGCAAACCACAAGTCTCCATCTCAATTCTACTTTTGAAAAGCATAAGAACTGTGAAACCGGTAAAGAAAATATTCTTATAAAGACTCCAGTTGCATTTTTGATTTCTTTTCCCTATACTTTCAGCCATGTAGGACATCTCCTTTTTTTTTAATTAAAATAACTCTCATTTTTATCATATATATATATATATAGTAAAACACTGGAGGGTTATATCCGCAGTAGTAGAGCACTCAGTCGATAAGACGAGTTTGGTAGAAGTAGTTCCACAGCAGTTAGTTCACATATATATATATACGTGGTATATATATATATATATATAAATCAGGAAAGAAGGTTGACATGGTTTTCTATACAAAAAAGGTTTTTAATCTCATAGCTGACAATTGTTTCTCTGAACTGGTAGGTCTAGAGATCGCTATTCGCTTGTTTTCACGTTACTCGATCGCCAATACAAAATTATAACCAGTCAGTTCTTCGGAGCATCCGACTGAAAGAAACGTCGGCACGTTACGTATCAAGGAAGCGCTTTTTATCAAACGACTGCAACCGCAAATAAACAACCGATCAGAGAGAAGCGAAATGAGATGGCTGGTTTAATTTAACAAGGGATTCAACAACACACAACACACGCACACACACACACACACACACACACACACACGCAAACGAGACAACTACACACACACACGCACACACACACAGTAGCATTCCACCATACGAACATACTACACTGCCAATACAGAGGAAGAAGGCAACAACACACGCACACACACACACACACTCAAGCGAGACAACAACACACGCACACACACACACAGTAACATTTAACAAACAGGCAGAGAATGGACTGACAGCTAGCACCATCCCACTCCCTCATTCGGCCGCTGACCTCTGTACGACCGACCCCATTTCACGCGCATGCGCGCTCTGCCGAATACCTCAGATATTCAAAACAACAAACAGCGAAGGACGCGTTCCGGACTTGTCCGACAGACAACCTTTTCCCCCACCCCGGAAAAAACCCCAGCTGATGGATGTGAATCCGAAATATATAGGGACTATTAAATCTCTCCCAAGGTAACTCTCTCTTGTGTTGTTATTTTTATTTTATCCTTTATACTCTTCCCTTCATTCTACACATCTCACACATCTTATACACACCACGCATCTCAACGTACACCCACTTACATCTCTCTCTCCACCACCGGACCTTGTTACCCGGAGATTTATCCATTTGTATTGTCGAGTCTTCCAAACGACTTTGTCAATTTTGTTGGCGCAAAGTCTTGTAGGGCAGAAAATCGGTTGCTCAGTTGGGTTACAAAGGTTTTATAAGTCTCAGGATTGGTATTTAGAACTGTCCAGTTGTAAGGAGTAGCATTTGCAGATTTCTTTTTATCCACTCAGAGACCTAATCGTATCTTGGCCGAGACAATGCGATGATCCGAGTCAACACTAACAAATGAGTCATATGCTCTGCAGTTTTTTGCGCTGTTCTTCCATTTTCGATTGATTATGAGATAGTCCAGTTGTGTCTTGTCGCCATTTGGAGATTTGTGTATCCATCGCTGGCCTGGATTTTTTTGGAATATGGCGTTGAGACATCGTAGATTGTTCTCACACAAGTAATCTTTTAGCATACAACCGTTTCTATTGGTTTGTGAGTGGTATGAGAATTTGAATCCATCAAGCTGTCCAAGACGCGCGTTGAAGTCTCCGCCAATGATGAGAACATTATGTTTTGGGATTTGTCTAGTGAGTGATGTTAGTTCCATGTAAAACCTCTCTACTTCGGCCATGTCACATACATTTGTTGGACTATAGCAAGAGATTTCATTTGTTTTAGGATTCCCGTTAAACGTAGCTATCATTATCCTCGGTGTTATCATTTCAACACTCGCATGTGCATCATAGGCTCGCGGGCTGAAAAGCATTCCAACTCCACCATGTTGTTTTTCCAAGCTGAGCAGGTTATCAGCCTCCAATTGCCAAATATTTGCTCCTTTGTTACAAGCTCTTCATGTATGAACCGGTGCTCGTGAAGACAGATAACATCATCGTTGGTCGCCCCTGCTGAAGCAATCAGTTCCGGGATTTTATGGTCTTTCTGGAGTGTTTGAACATTGAGTGTACCAGCAAAGATGTCTTTCTTTCCGTGTACAAGTCTGGTTGGTTGTTTTCTCCGTGTATGTTTCCCAGTATCTGATTTTTCGACTGCAATCAGGTTAAAAAATGAAAATCCTGGGAAACAGAGAGGATACGAAAAAAGCGCAAAGAGTTGCGAAAAGCTGCAGAATTGAAAGACACTCAACGATCTCCATAAAACATTAGTAACTTCAATGCTGCTTGTACAGCACTGAAAAGTGAGTATGAAATTGAGCAAGCCGAATACATGCAGAGAAAGATCAATCATATCTCGAGTACCGTCAGCAATAAGAAGTGTGCTGAAGCCTGGAAAACTGTCTATGAAATTAGTGGCAGAAAAAGTAGTGACAGAGCCAAACTGAAAGCCTCCAGCCAAGACGAACGTTTATAACTGTGGCAACAACATTTTCAGAACCTACTTGGCAAAGCACCACAGATCATCGAAGAAGAAATAATACCCGTTTTTACAGAGTAACCCCAAATACAGAACGGTCCTTTCACTATGGAGGAACTACAGAAAGCAGTGAAAAGTATTGGTAACGGAAAAGCGTGCGGACTCGACGAGATCCCAGCTGAAGTGTGGAAGGTACCTGAATTTCACCCAATCCTACTAGAGTTGTGTAATGGTGTCTATAATCAAGACCCCATAGACAAATGGACTGAGGGATGTATACTCCCTTTTCCCAAAAAGGGCGATCTTGGAATGACTAAAAATTACCGTGGCATAACACTAATGGCAATTGCCGCAAAGATATACAATCTCATGCTGTTTGACAGAATAAGACCTGTCATTGACCCCTTGCTGAGAAAAAACCAAAATGACTTCCGCACCAAGATCAACATCAGGGCAAATACTTACTATTCAGCGTATCTTGGAAGGCGTAAAAGCCAAAAACCTCCCAGCAACTCTCCTGTTTATTGACTTTTCAAAAGCATTCGATTCCATCCATCGTGGGAGGATGAGAGAGATACTTCTAGCCTACGGCTTGCCAAAGGAAACAGTAAATGCCATCATGATGTTATATAAAAACACCCGCGCAATGGTGCGATCACTTGATGGAGATAACAACTTCTTTGACATCATTGCAGGATTTCTACGACACGTTTCCTCCATCCATCTCTGTCTCTCATAGCGTTTGCCAGTACTTCCGCAGCGCATCCAGTATCGTCCTCAAGTTGCTTGACGCATGTCTTCTTGTGACGACCAGCGTTTCTTGCTCCATGAGATGGACTCCATAACAACACATCACATGCTATATCTTTCTTGCTGCGCTAACAGTGGCCAGCAAATCTCAGTCCCTGTCCACGTATTGACCTGCTGATAGGTGGTATATTGCCATCGAGATCCTTATTTGTTGGGTGTTCCCTCCAAGACACGTTTAAAGCAGCACGGTGCATACGTGTGTATGCCCCGTCTAGCTTTTTCTCCAGTTTCGACGTTAGCGTTCAAGTGATTGAACCATAAACAAGCACAGATTCCACAGCAGCTCTGAAGAAATTCCTTTTCAGTTTGGCCGGCAGGTTTGATTTCCATATTTTTTCCATTGCATTCAATGCTCCCCAGGCTTTTCCCAGTCTGATGTTAACATCATATTCTGTGGAGGTGATATAGCTACCCAGGTATTTGAAGTCGTCAACTTACTTGATTATATCGCCGTTTAGACTTCGCATACCAACTCAGGAGTCTTTTTTCAGGCAAATATATTCTGTTTTGCCTGCGTTGACATAGAGTCCGATTTCCTTTGCAACTGATTCGATGCTGTGAAGTAGTGATGTTGCATCCTGAAGGTAGTCAGCGAGGACCGCTAAATCATCCGCATAGTCAGCATCGGTGATTTTCTGAGATGCATGGCGTCTACACTTTCGCTTTGTGAGAGTGAAACCAAGCTCTAAGTTTTCGTCCAGAGCTTTTCTCAATACATAGTCGTAGAAACGTGTCGTAGAAACGTGTCGTAGAAACCCGAGCAAGCTCGACCTGATGATGATATGTATATATGTGTATATATATATACATATATATACGTATATATATATACGTATATGTATATATATATATATATATATATATATATATATATATATATATATATATATATATATATATATATATATATATATATATATATATATATATATATATATATATATGAAAACAGGGAGAAAGAGACGATTATTAGAAAGAAAAATTTTTTTTTTCCTTTTTTGTTTCTCTCTCTCTTTTTTCTGGGTTAGAAAATGATTAAAACGAAATGTTTTACTTTGTGTGAAGTGTTAAGGTATTAGTTGATTTATTTATTATTTAACA
>OZ024741.1:62693861-62736361 GCA_964016885.1 Eledone cirrhosa | reverse complement strand
GCCTTCTCACTCCACCACTGATCCTTCATCTGAGAAAGACTCCGCCTAACACGTGATTTTACATCCCTGAGTTCCTCATGCAACGTATTCCTCTCCTGTGGTTTTGCCGTCAAGTAGCGTGACAGAGCACACCTCTTATCGGCCAACAAGTCTTCTATATGTACATCATTCTCATCAAACCAGTCCTGATGTTTCCTCTGCGCCAATCCCAGAACACGCCTGCCTACATCATAAACCGACTTTTTAAGGGTCGGACAATCCTCACCAAGATCTGCAGCCTGCATCTCTTCTTCCAATGTCCTCTTCACATTTTTATCCTTAAGACGAGCAGCATTCAATCTTTTGGGCAGGGCAACACCAGGAGCCCGGATTTTAGGTTTAGTGATTAGTTTCACTTTTGCGCGTACCAGGCGGTTTTCCGTCCAGCACTCAGCTCCACGAAGAACACGAACACACTGCACATCCTGTCTGTCACGCATCCTGACTAGGACGTAGTCCAAAAGATGCAATTCCTTCGATGCAGGATGCATGAATGTGGTCTTGAATTTGTTCTTTTGTTGGAACATGGTGTTGGTAACACACAGATCCAGCTCCTCACACATCTGCAGCAGGAGCATACCATTGCTGTTACACTTTCCCACCCCATGCCTTCCGATTACATTCCATGTGTTAAAATCCCTACCCACTCTAGCATTAAAGTCACCAAGCACGATGACTTTGTCTGCCTGAGGGATATTTCTTAAAACACCTTTCAAGGCATGGTAAAAGGACACCTTTTCCTCATCGACAGAACTCATAGTTGGAGCATACACACTCACCAGGGTAGCATATCTTCCCTTGTCCAGCGGAACTCTCATGGACATAAGACGCTCACTAATCCCTACTGGGAATTCTTCTAATTTGTTCACAAGCACAGTCTTAACAGCAAATCCTACCCCAGCCTCTCTTCTGGTTCCTTCATCTCTTCCTTTCCAGAAGAATGTATATTCTCCACAAAATTCCGTAAGATGACCATCTCCAGCTAGCCTCGTCTCAGATAAAGCCACGATGTCAAGATCGTAACGTCGAAGCTCCTTTGCAACAAGAGCGGTCCTTCGTTCAGGACGTCCCAAGGAATCCCTGTCAAGCAGCGTCCGTACGTTCCAGCAGCCAAGACTAAATGCCTTGTTTGGCTCTATTACAATGGCACGATGACGAGCGGGCCCAGGCTGTGATAACCTGGGGCCCCTGCCCTTATTGCCAATTATCTTTTTTGTTCCAGAACCTAAATTGCCAATTATCTCTTTTATATTGTTCTGGAACATCATTGAATTGGAAAAAAAAAAAAAAAAAAAAAGTAATAATAATAGTAATAATAATAATAATAATAGTACACTATTAATAATTATTAATGCACTCGTGCAATGCCTGTGCGTGACGAATATTTTTAAAGTGAGGAAAGACTGTGCACTGAGCCAATCCCACTCTCTGAGCGACAGTATCTATAACCCGAAAAGAAGAAAAGATCAACATCATCGGTAACTACTGAGCCGCAGGTTTTATATCGGAGTTAACCCAGTTTCCTGAGATGCCTTCTCCTAGAAGAATGCCCTGACAACGTCTAGGGGTTCTTCACTCCCAGTGGTTTAACTGCGCGATCGGGCATCGCGCCCGATTATTTCTATGTCTCCGCGCAAAAAAAAAAAAAAAAAATCACTTATTGATACTTATACGTACGACATACACACACGCGCATACATATGCGCGCACACAGCAACACTCATACACACAAACAAACACACACACGCTACACTATTCACTTACACACACACACACACACACATATATATATATATATATATATTACCGTCATTACTGATACAAGATTATAAGATTATGTCAACTGTTGACTTTCAAGAGTTTGTATAGTTGAAGCCGATCGTACTACAGTCCAGTATTATTATAATTGCTTTACAGCATAGTGTCACGGATCTCCACGCTCTGAGCCCAAATCCCGCCGAGGTCAACCTTGCCTTTCATCCCCACGGAGTCAACAAAAGAGAGTACCAGTGATGCGCTGGGCCAGTCGCTGGATCCGTGCCAAAAGCAGAAAAATTATTATTAAAGTTGTTTTCTTAAGGCCCGGTCGCTGGTGATGGTGATGGCGGCGGCGGTAGTGGTGGTGGTGGCAGTTGATGTTGTTGTTGTGTTGTGTGCGTGTGTGTGTGTGTTTTGTTATTTTGAGTTTTTTTTAATTTTTTTTTTTTATACATACATACATACATGTATACATACGTACATAATACATGCATACATACATAACTGCAGATTAGAATGATTGGAAACTAGCTCCTTCTGTCTTGGGAACTTTTTGAATTAAAAGTTGTACACGATTAAAGAAAACAATGTGTATGAAACAATAAAATCTTTCCAAAGTTCTTTGAGAAAATAATGAATTTTACTTGTTACCGACAGCCATATGTGTAAATATATGAATTTCAACAATAACAACGATGTAAACAATTGTTAACATTAGCAAGGGTAAACACGTTACAACAGAATATCTTGCGGGGAATTAAAATAATCGAAAAACTGATAATGGCAAACCATCCAGAAAAAAAAATCAGGGACATTAATAGGTAATGTGAGGTACAGTCACTACTAATGTAGTGTACGGGGTCGATAAAATAAAGTACCAGTAATGCACTGAGTAATTGCTGGCCTTGTGCCAAACGTAGAAACAATTATTATTATTGTTTTTATTTTTTTAAATTATTGTTTCTGAGATATATGCCGAATGTTCCCGACACCTAGGGCAAATAAATTCACAGTGTACATTGGTAAGCTAGTTAATACAGCACATTGATTATAATTTAAAAAACAAAACAAAAAAAAAACAGTACACTTATATACACATGTGCATATGCATATGCAAATACAAGAAGGGATATTAATCTTACAGAGATAGTGCTCTTCTCAATACGTGTGCAGAACCAGTCAAAACAATTTTTTGCACCTCGTGCAGAGAGGGCTAACCAGGAATCATTCGCAAATATTGTTCTGTTCCTTTCCTGATCATACCCATTTCTCCCACAATCACTGGTATTGTAACGGCCTTGAGGTGCCACATTTTCTCAATTTCAATAAGCAGAACTTTATATTTTCCTAGCTTGTCAAACTCTTCTGCCGTTATGTTGTGATCACATGGGATGCTCATATCTATCAACAAACAGACCTTGTTATGTTGATCTTTTATAATGATGTCAGGTCTGTTTGCTTTTATGATCCTGTCAGTATGTACAGGAAAGTCCCAGAGAATTTTTACTTCTCCTTCAGTTACAGCCTCAGGGTGATGGTTGTACCACTTGTCTTCAGCTTTGATTTTGTAATGCCGACATATTACCCAGTGTAGATATTGGCCAACTCTGTCATGTCTATATTTGTATTCTACTGGTGCTAAAAATTTACATCCAGAGACTAAGTGATCCACTGTTTCAAACCCAGCATTGCAGAAATGGCACTTTAGGTTTATTCCATTTCCCATCACATTGGCCTGGTAATTACGAGTCAATAAGCTTTGACCTTGGGCAGCTAAGATGAAGCCTTCACTCTCCGCCTTTAGCCCTGAACTACGTAGTCACTGATGGGTGTGCTTTTGGTCAACATCAGCTTCTTTGCTACGGGCCACATATTTGCCATGCAGAGGTTACTGCTCCCAGTTTGATGCTAATTGTCCTTGCCCTTTTGCTTTTGCCAGTGATTTTATGTGCCTAGCAGCATCAGTTGCAGCAGTTTCTTTAGTCTGTCCAGCCTGAGTATCAAGCATGAGATCAGTAGCATATTTTTTGCTCTCTTTCAAGATAGAATGAAGTTTCTTACTTCTCTCATGCCTTTCAACAAGTTTCAGCATACAGTCGTTAGTTGTTTCAAGGTATTTGGCCAGTCCAATGATGGTGGTCTTGTAAGCAAGTTCAAATTGGATCAGGCCACGGCCTCCCTGAGTTCTAGGAAGGTAAAGACGATCCACATCTGCTTTTGGGTGGTGCATCCTATTACAGGTCAGTAGCTTACGGACTTTGGTATCAATTCTTTTGATTTCACACATATTCCAGTTCAACACACCGAAGCTATAAGTGACAACTGGGACTGCCAAGGAATTTATGGCTAGCACCTTGTTACGAGCGTTTAGTTCTGATCTCAGAACTGCACGTACTCTCCTGTATCATTCTTTCCGTATCCTCTCTTTCATACTTGCATGCTGTATGCCAGAGCCCTCATTAATCCCTAAGTATTTATAGGTTTGTTCCTGCTCAAGTTCCTTTATGATTGTTTCAGCATCCAGTTCAACTGAGTCTGAGTTGACAAGCTTCCCCTTCTTGAAAGTGGCTTTTGCACACTTGTCAAGTCCAAACTCCATCCTGATGACATCGCTAAACGTTTTTACTGTCCGCAAAAGGCCTTCCAGTTCGTCATTATCTTTGCAATATAACTTCAAATCATCCATATAAAATAGGTGGCTAATTTTTTTATTGTCGATTTTATAACCGTACCCTGTTCTATTAAGCTCCGATGTAAGGGGTATTAAAGCTATGCAGAAAAGCAAGGGTGAAAGTGAGTCACCCTGGAATATACCACAGTTGATGTGAATATTCCTAGAGCACAGTACCCCAGTGGAATGAGACAATTGGAGATTTGTGTTCCATAATGACATATTGTGCTTCGGGAAGTTTGAGATCACAGATGAGATTTTGAAGATGTCTAGTGATTTCAGAATCCATGAGTGTGGTATGCTGTCAAATGCTTTTTTATAATCGATCGATGCAGAACTGAGATTTCTGTGTTTATTATGACAGCTCTCAAGGATCATACGATTAATCAAAAGTTGATCTTTGCAACCATATGAACCTCGTCGGCATCCTTTTTGTTCAATGGGGAAAAGATTGTTCTCCTCCAAAAACACGTATGCTTTTTCCATGAGAATAGAGGTTAATAGTTTATAAGTGGTGGACAAGCAGGTTATGGGCCGATAGTTTTTTTGATCTTTGGTTTCGTTGTTCTTTGGTAGAAGGTAATTAATGCCACTTACTATCCAATCAGCTGTAATTTTTGGATCTTTCATAATCTCATTAGACAGCTTGACCAATATATTGTGAGTGCACGGGAGTGAGGAAAACCAGAAATTTGGCACCCTGTCTCTACCAGGAGATTTCCATTTATGAGATTTATTCAGTGCTGTCCTTAAGTCCGTTATAGAGATGTCTTCCCACGCCTGTTCTTCTAAATTTGTGTAGGATTTTTTCAAGGCGACTAATCCAATCTACATTAGTATTATGTCTTCTCATCACTCCAAATCTTACTCCAGAGTTTTCAATTTCTATGGTCATCAATAATTATTTTTTCCTTCCCTACTTCTCTATAAAATGACTTGGCATTGGATGAGAACAACTTATTTTGCCTATAGAAGTTGTTTCGCTTCTCGAATCTACGAATTCGTTGGGCTTTTACTTGGACTTTTTGTTTCAGAGATTCTTTTGTTGAAACTATTGCTTCTCTAGAAGACAGTCCATATTTTGTCTTTCGCTTTCTTACCTTCTTGGATCTTATATCATTTCCAGCGGTTAACTCACTCAATAAAGATATTTCTCCTCTCATTACGTCAATCTCCTTTTTGATTCTACTCCTCCAAATTGATTTACCTCGAAGGGTCGACTTTTTTTCTTTTTTTTTTTTTTTGGTGGTAAACAACTTGTTTCAATTACTCTAGCAGATGCAGAGAAGGACTTTTCGATCTCAGCTTGGCATCTTCCTGAGGGACGCGCATCCTGATTAACCATAGGAAAAGCGATTTGGTATTGTGCATTTTATTTGTTCATCTCGCAGTACATGCTTGCGTTACGCATGGTATTGGACGTACATGGAAAGTTGCCCGGCTCTTTGGGTAGTGCATTTGCTGGCTGGCACTGAGATCATTATTACTATTATAACAGTATAGTTATGGTCATTGCTTTTGTTGATTGAGATGATATTGTTATGGTTGCAGCTGTAAGAGGTGTACGAGAATTTTCTCAACAGTTCTTGTGGTGTGAGTGGTGTTGGTGGTGGTGTCAGGGAGATTAATGCTGGGGGTGGGGGTGCTGGGAGTAGTGGTGGATAGGGTGACATTGTAGCTTATAGGGGTTGCTACTCCAGTGTTATTTTCTGTCTATTTTGAGTTTGAGGTGTAAATGGTGGGGGGTGCTAGTATTCTTTTTTCTTCCCCTTTGTTTTTTCCTTTGTGTGGGCTCCATACACATACATAAATATACATTCACACGTGCATACTTATACACACGTATGTATATACATACATATATATATATACCCACACATTAGACACTGAGAAGGGAGGTAGGTAGCAGTCAGTGACAGTAGTCTAAAAAAATGGGGGTTTACTGGTGTGAATGTGGTGTTGAGAGAGAGAAGTGATCTTTCAAGTGTCCATTTTCCTTTCAAAATCTGAAATTTAGTCACAATCGACCGAAATGTAATAAAAAGAGAATTGTATTGGGGAAATATTTAAAAATATATATGCACATTTCACATCTTCAGCCACAGAGATGAATGCATAATAATTAGTCAGATATTTGATTAAACAGAACGTATCCCCCGAAATAAACAGTGTGTTTTCGGTCTATGTCTGTTTCTTTTCTTCAAATAATTGTTTCTACTTTTGGCACAAGGCCAGCAATTATCTCAGTGCATTACTGGTACTTTATTTTATCGACCCCGTAAGGATGAAAGGTAGAGTCAACCTCGGCGGGATTTGAACTCAGAATCCACTTCAAATAATAATATGTAAACAGCGATTGTAATGGGTAAATATATAAAAATATTTATGCAGTTCTCACAACTAGTGTCAGATTATTTGAAGAGATAAGTGGTGAAATAATTTGTCGAATTTTCGTGTTAGGGAATACCATATTAAACAAAACTTACTCCTCTAAATGGGCACGTGTGTCATCCGGTCTAAGACTGTTTCTCTTCTTCAAATAGTTTTTTTCTTTAAGTTCAAAGAGCGAACGTCTGTATATCTGCATGTTTGTTTTGTGTACATTTTTCGTTGTTTATAATACATGTATGTGTAATATAATCAATAAAGTTTGTTGCTTACATATATCGTTTTTCTTTTTGTTTTGATTTAAAATTCTGAGTAGTGGTGCGGCTGATATTCAGTTTCTTTATTTACACATGTGGTCCGTTATTTTAATGAAGAACATTATGTTATAAGGACGATCCATGTACAACATTTATTTTTTGTAGGTTTCTTTGGTATTCGTCCATTATGTTTCCACTTCGTTTTCTTAGTGTTTTTATTATTGTTTTGTCGATGGTGTTCGATTTATTTCAAATCTTGTGGGGAGCTTCGTTATGGGCGTCCTTGTTATTCATGTTATTATTATTATTATTATTATTATTATTATTGGCGACCTACGTAGGAAATCGTATTATCGTGAGCTCCACAAAGCTTTGTTGTTTTCAGTTGTTTCAAATTGCCAGTTATGGAAAATGTTGTTATTAAGTATTTAACAGTTCATATATATTGCTTTCTGAAATGGACACTCAATAATATTGGGGCCTTGAGCCCAAAATTTAAACTTTATTTTATCAAACGAAAATTTATTTGAAGAAAAAAAACATGGACGCCATTCAGCCACCCAAATCTGCTGACAGCGTTTCTAACAGACTAACATCTCCCACCACCACCACCATTGTAAACCTTGCTACGGTTGCCAACACTGAAAATATAAGTAATAGTAGTGGCAATTATTTAGATTTGTCACGTGCAGACATGGATTTCCCGCCATTACCAATGCCTACAGGTGTTAAAGCCACCATCCCCACCACCACAGCAACTACTGAAACAAAAAATAAATGATTATCTCCTGCTATCGAAATGGATTCTCCCAAAAATCGACTCTTCCACGCCGAACGCCACTGATACCACCACCACCACCACCACCACCACAACTGAAACTAAAAATAATAATAACAAAAATAACAATAACAACAACAGCAACAACAGCAACAATAAGAATAACAACAACATCAACACCAGCGCAAAACCAAATGTGTCGTTTGCTAAAGCGGCAAACAAAAATGAAACGGTTGAGGTAAGCCACGAAGAATTGAATGAAGCCAAGCGAATGGTAAAAAAATATGGTTACAAGGTCAGCCCCCCACACACATACACACACACACACCCCACACCCCCATCTAATACCATGGGCCATCGGCGCCTATGTACCGTATCATATCGCACAATAAATATTATAACACGCCGAGTGGAACGGGCATCCGAGTCCCACATACAAAAAGCTTTGGGACATGTGTAGGCGAAAAAAACCCACATCAGACGTGGGCAAAAATATGGAACCGTGGACGTATTCTTTGCAAGCCCACAGGAAGCCAGAGCGCACTCCATGGCCCTATTAAAAATTGACGAGTTCACACTCGTCCCTAACTATTGTACTCAGTGGCTGGTAAGGATCAGGGTGACCCAGGTTCCGCCGGCCATTGAAATTTCCTGGCTAATGGCTGCCGTCCTCGCCCACATCGAGGCCAACACAAAAGTAATTGAGGTGATAAAAGTAAAGCAGGAGAACTGGTCCTGATCTGGGATGGAGCTCCTGATCCAAGAAGACCAAAACAACATACAGGAAATTCAAGAGGTGATACACCTCTATGGGGGCAGCCACCTCACACTAATCGTTGAGGGTAGAAGGCTTAGGTGTGTTGTTTGTGGCGAAGAAACCCACATAAAGGCTTTCTGCATTCAGGCTAAAAAGATGAGGCCACCTCTCATGCCCACCCCAGTGACTCAACCATCAAAACCAGCAGCAAAAATGGCAGCAACAACTGTAGCAGCAACAACAGAAGCAACTGTAGCAGCAACAACAGCAGCAACTGTAGCAGCAACAACAGCAGCAACTGTAGCAGCAACAGTAGCAAAACCAACACCACCACCACCCACCGCGCGATATTAGCACCGGCGCCTCCACCATCCACCACGCCACAACCAAAACCAACGCCTGTGGAGGATTTTCCACAACTGGAAACAGATTGTGACGATGAGGAAAAGTGGGAAACTGTATCAGGAAAAAGAAAAAAAGAAAAAGAAACCCAAAAGAAAAAAATCCCCTTCCTTCGCCCTCCAAAAACAAAATGCAGGGCGAAACAAACAAACAAATTAACAAAAAAGTTAAGATAGCTATGTCACCACCCACACAAACATCACCACAAACACCAACACCATCAACATCATTAACTCCAACACCACCATGACCAACACCACAAAAATCACCAACAAGCGAAACAGAAACAAACACACAACAAATGAAAACAAAACAAAGTAACCAAAACGATACACACTACACAGCATTAAATTTGAACAACAACCGGTGAATTGGCAGTATCGGGAAGGGTTGGACACCATGCTTTCTAGCATAGTTACGTCTCTTTACGGTCTGAGTTCAATATCCGCCGAGGTTAACTTTGCCTTTCATCCTTACGGGGTCGATAAAATAAAGTACCAGTAATGTACTGGATAATTGCTGGCCTTGTGCCTAAAGTAGAAACAATTAAATTTGAACAACAACCAGCATAGTTACGTCCCTATACGATCTGAGTTCAAGGGAAGTTGACTTTGCCTTTCATCCGAGGTTGACTTTGCCTTTCATCCTTACGGGGTCGATAAAATAAAGTACCAGTAATGCACTGGGTACTTGCTGGCCTTGTGCCTAAAGTAGAAACAATTAAATTTGAACAACAACCAATTATTACAATACATCCAACAAAACACCAGCATCACAGAAAAAGACGATACAGCACCGCCCAAAATTCACATCACCTCCACACATACAAATCACTCGCATCACACAAAAAACATACACGATACTAAAATTAAAATTTCCCAAGGACATCGGAGACTTCCGACAAACACTTTCCAGGAAGATATATAAAGACATCCTTCCGGAGGGGGCCACGAAGAGTGAGAAGGACGGAAAAATTATCCTTCCTCCACAAGAAGTGAGGTAAGTGGTCTTTCCCATCTTATTCCACTCCTTTTCAACATGACCTTACTCAGAATAGGCAGCATAGATGCGCGTGGCCTGGGGTCGTCATGGAAGCAGGGTACCTGCTCAACGACCTCAGGTCACTAAACATAGATGTAGTGGGCATCAGCGAGACAAGAATCTGCGAAGAACGAGCTTTCGCACCGATCTTCTGCGGCTCGATGTGTACGCATCTCCCAGCCGTCCAGAATCGGAGGTAGGAGTTTCTGTGTTTTTCGGAGAGGCTTGGATCTCGCCGTACGGGCCATCTTCCTGGATCCAGAAGGTAAGTTGGTGGTGCTAGATGCGACCAGCGGAGACGGGCAAGCTTTCAGGCTAGTAGCCGTCTATGCCCCGACAGGAGCAGGACGGCCTGATTTCTTCTGGCGTCTGGACACCTTTCTTGGAACGTCCCGTTCTTTAGTGTTAGAGGGCGACTGGAACGGGATCTTAGATGCACGCTGGGATCGTATGGGATTAGCGGATAGGGGAGGAGGGTGTAAAAGCCACGCAAACCTACTCAGTGGTTTTCAACTGTCTAACAGGTACCGTATGGATTTCCCGAATGTGTCAATGTGCACATCGACAAACCGCATCGGGTCATCCAGATCATATCTAGATAGGGTATTTTGTAGGGAAATAGATATGTCTAGCATAGGCTGTCCACATTTCAAGATAGTCGACTACACGGACCACAAATTCGTGATCTGTGTGGTTGACTTAGATAGGCTTCATAGACAGGGACCCGGCAACTGGAAGTTAAACGCGTCGTTAACAGCGCGCAAGGCGCACAGAGACTGAATTAGCGAACTTGTTAAGCGGGCGTTGACGGGGGCCATCGTCAACAACAAATTGTGGTTTGCTCTGAAAAGAGCGATTAGAATAAAGTCCATTAGGTTTAGTAGGCTTTTAGCAATAGAGAAAAATAGAGCAGAGGAAGATCTAGGTAGAAAATTAGACGAGACGCTTAGTAGAGGCATCGCGACCGACGTGCTTGCGGCGATATTGGCCCTCGACCAGTTCTTCAATGCAAACACAAAGGCTGCGGGGACAAAAGCCGTTCAATGGGCCAGAGTGGCGGAGGCGCACCGTGGCATGAAGGCCACGATCCGGTCTCTGGTAGACCACGACGGACGCATGCTACTCGATCCCGGGCAATTGTTAGAAGCTTTTCATTGACATTTCGCTCAGTTGTTCGGGGGCAGCGGCGAGCCGGGTCACGGGATGGACTTTATTGCTTACCTTGACGGACTGCCGCGGCTCTCGGCCACTGAGAAAAGTCGATAACAGCCGCTGAAGTACAGGAGGCAATGACTGACTGCACAAGGGGTAAATCGCCTCGTTTGGATGGTCTGCCCTACGAACTTTACGTACAGATTCTAGACTTGTTCCGAGGCCTCTTGGCGGACGTCTAGTGCAACTGGCAACAGAACGGGATAATTCCCGTACGTGTGAGCCGAGGAGCGATGGCGCTGCTGAGAAAGGATCAAAACAAGGGGTATTTCAGGCCCATAAATCTGCTAAACACAGAGTTCAAGATTTTGGCCAAGGTGCTAGCAAAGAGGTTGGTGCTTGTCGTTGGTGGTCTGGTGGGAGAGGCGCAGACATGCGCCATCCCAGACAGATCCATCCAAGACAACCTCCTCATCATGCGATACATCGTGGAGAGGGTAGCTAGGGAACCTGGCACGGGTGGGTCCTTGATCAATTTAGATCAGTCGATGGGGTCAACCATCTTTATCTGGCGGCAGTCCTGAGGGCGGCTGGCTTTGGGCCCGTCTTCAGGGGCTGGATCGCTGCCATGCACAGCGACATCTGCTCTGTGGTGAGAGTGAACGGTCACCTTTCGGAACCGTTCAACTCCATGCACTCGGTCCGCCAAGGATGTCCCATCTCGTTCCTGTTGTATGTATTGACTCTCGAGCCATTACTACACAAACTGGAGACGTTGAGGGGGGTCCCGCACGAACTAGGATGCGGAAGATCCGTGTCAGCATATGCGGACGATGTCACCGTAGTGGTGTCGAACGCCAAACACATCGAGCCGATCAGCACTACATTAAAAGAATACGAGCCGGTGACAGGAGCAATGATCAACCAGGAAAAGTCGGTGGGCCTGCAGCTCGGAACCTGGAGATGAAAGTCCATGCCGTCCAACATCGTGGTCGGGCGCTGGACGGACGGACCGGTTAAATTGCTCGGGGTCTGGTTCGGTACGGACCTCCAGGCGGACAAAAACTGGGGCGATGTGACGAGGAGGGTGGCTTCTCTCACCCAGAAATGGGCAGCGAGGGAACTATCTCTGAAAGATCGAGCGGAGGTGGCGAATGCGCACATCGCGTCCGTCCCCAACTACCGCCTGACCTTCGTGCCTTGTCCTAAGCGACGCCTGACTGCGCTGGAACGTTTGCTCTTTCGCATTTTGTGAAAGGGACGCGCTCCGATGGTCAGGCGGTCCATCTGCTGTCAACACGCGCTACGTGGAGGGCAGGGCATGCCGTGGCTAATGATACGCAGACACGCACTCAGGCTTCGACATCTCCACCTCTTCCTCGACGGTGATCAGGTGTGGTCGCCGTTTTCTAGACGGGCATTTCCCCAGCTCGTCTCCTTGATGGAGCGAAGACCGAGTGGGAGCGCTTGGAGACTGGAATGTCTTCAGGCGCTCACAGGCCTCGACTAGTCAGGCAATGCGATCGATGGAAACTCCACCTTGGCGTTCTATAGAGGATTAGTGGAGGGGAAGAGCGACGACGAACTTGGGGAAACTCTGGGCGTCGACGAAAATCAACTAGCCAATCTTTTCGGCAGAACTTTCAGGCCGGGGCCTATGGACAACTTCCAGAAATCCCTGGCCTGGAAGTGCTACCGAGGAGCTTTGCCAGTTGGGACTAAACTCTACAGGCATGGAAATGCCGTCAGCCGGGCATGTCTGAGATGCGCGCAGGGCGACGAAACCATCCTGCACGCACTCATCCAGTGTCGGAGCATTGCTAACTTGTGGGTTTATATCGAAAACCAGCTGTCGCGTGTAGGACGGATCTGGCTATCAACTAAGTCGATCGTGAGGATTGCCCCGCCCTCTTCCTTTAGCCGGGAATGGCAGGCAGTTTTTATCTGTCTGGTGGCCATGGCGAAAGAGATAGTGTGGTGGGCGCGTTTGAAAGACTGAAGATGAGCACTTACCTCTTCGGTGATGCCCTGATTAACTTTTTCAAATTTCATTTGAAAAGGAAAATCAGGGTAGAGAGGGAAGTGCTCTCTTCCCAGCATTTTGTTGATTTAGCTGATTACGGCTAGTTTGAATAGAAATAGGTGAGAGAATTCTGGCCAGATATGGCTGGTTTAAAGGCTAAAGGGTTAAAGCAGAGCATAGTGATTTAGAGATTGCTCACCTCCTTAAAGTTGTACATTTGTTTGTTGTTAAAGTTCGGAAAAAGCTAAAGGCCGCTGGCGGGAATTATGCAGCAGCTAAAATGCCTGCTAAGAGTCCTAATACCACCCGAACACCCAAGTTCGTACAAAAGATGCAAAAGATTTTTGGATAAGAACGCCATAAATTCAATTGACACCATTGCCAGGTTTCTCAAGATGTTAAGGTACACTATCGGAAGGGTTGTGCATGTAGACCTTCGATACATATCATATGTGATGCAGATCCGGGCAAAGCACCTTTTGAACAAGTTGAAACATGAAGAGCCTGAGATGCTTTAGTTTTTCTCTTGTGAGACAAACTTTGATCAGGACTAAAGGGTCAACCGAAGAAATGACAGATGTTTATGCAGATACCCTAAAGATGTTCCAACTGTAATGTACACAACATTTCTGGCAATTGTGATAGTTCTGAAAATTGTAAACAACGAGGGAAATGTCATACCTTCTCACTTCTTTTCTCTGGTCTTAAGTTTCAATGCTGTTGACTACAAGGATGTGTTGGAGAGGGTTGTAAGGTTTGGGATCGAAATCGTGAGTAAAGGCAAATCGTACTCGAAGTTTCGAAGCATTGTCCATAAATATTCTTTCATCCTGATTTAGGAAGAAATTTCACATCGACTTGACCTTTTATGAAAGTACATAATGTTTCTGTTCTATCCCAGACAATTACTCATGTTTGAAGTACACTGTTGTTGTTGCTATTTTTGTTGTTGTTTGTCATGTTCCATGTCTTGGTTCTTACTGCTTTCGGAATTTCCGGCTATTGTTACAGTTGATGTTGTTTCAATTGCTGTAGTTGTTGGTTCCCTGCGGTGATTATTGTTATTTTTGTGGTGGTTGCGGTGGTTGTTGTCTTTTTAGAACTGGTGTCTTTGCCCTCTTTGTTGTTGATATTTTTCGTGTTGTTTGTGTGATCGTTGTTATTGTCATATGTAAAATGTTGGTGTTAATGTGATTATCATTTGTGGTGGTGGCTTGGCAGTATCGGTAGAGGGTCGGATGCCATGCTTTCCAGCATAGTTACGTCCCTTTGCGGTCTGGGTTCAAATCCCACCGAGGTTAACTTTGCCTTTCATCCTTACGGGGTCGATAAAATAAAGTACCAGTAATGCACTGGGTAATTGATGGCCTTGTGCCAAAAGTAGAAACAGTTAATGTGATTATCATTTAAAAAAATATTTTGTTTGTTTTTACTATTGTTAGTTTCCAAGAACACAACACAAAATCAGAACAAATACATACATGTATATTCGATTATGATGAAAGATAATGCAAAACTTATATGTCTAGAATTTCAATTTTTTTAACTATTCTCATTTTCTAGACGAATTTGGAATTTAGCATTCTGTGGACAAGTCTCCTTACAATGTCTGACAGAACCAGAAATATCTACCAGCAAATTATTTGAAAAGATGTCTACTGCTTCAATGAAAAAAGATTCCTGCTGTGGATAAGAGAAGTTTTTAAAATGTAAATAACTTAATGCATAATACCATCCTGGAAAACCACTCCTTTGTTTATTAACATCAATTTAAACATGGGCACAAAGCCACTCATTTTGCAGGAAATGTGGTATAGATTAAATCTACTCAACTACTTGACTACTACTTTAATTTACCGATCAAGGAATGTTTAATGGCAAAGTTAAGCGCAGTTGTATTTGAATTCGGAACGTAAAGGATCGTAACTAATAACTGCAGAAATCCTGTCCTATTTTCCAACAATTCTGTCAATCTCCCACCCTCCTTTTAATATTAATATTGGATTGGCAGTATCGGTAGAGAGTCGGACACCATACTTTGCAGCATAAAGTTACGGCCCTTTGCGGTCTCAATTCACATGCCGCCCAGGTTACTTTTGCCTTTCATCCTTACGGGGTCGATAAAATAAAGCACCAGTAACGCACTGGAGTCGATTTAATCAACTTTCCCCTCCCCAAAAAATCTTTGGCCTTGTGTCTATATAAGAAACCAATATTAATATTGGATATTGATAATCTAGCAGTTAATTTATTCTAACGCAATTTTAAAATCAAACGAAATGGTGTGTTTCTGCGATGCATCTACATCTGTTATAAACAGTACCAGTATCTCCCCAATTTCCATACTACATCTTTTTTCTTTTTTCGGAAACAATATATTTGGCATTGTAATCTAAGATAAATTATGCCTGAAAATAAAATTTCACTTATATAATATTCTCGAATTTATGCACAAGGCCAGCAATTTTGGGTAAGGGTAAAAATAGATTAAATCGATCCAAGTATATGATTAGTACACTATTTTATCAAACTCGGAGGGATGAAAAGCAATGTCGACCTCGATGGGATTTGAACTCAGAACGTAAATAGCCGGAAAAAATATTTAAATCTTTTGTTCCGACACAATAACAATTCTGCTAATCTGCCACTTGAAATAATTACACATGTAAGGATTTTGATTATTTGTCTTCTTGGTTGGCACTGAATTAGTGACTAAGCAATAATAGAAACAACGACAGCAATTATAAAAAGGTATTAGTATTATTTGCATAGTGTAAGCATTGAAGTTATTTGTGCTTTATAAACGATGCCAGTAATTTCTACAACAAAATAACGAAATATTAAAATAACATTGAAATAGCATAAAATGGTGGACGTTTCGTTGACCGCTTAAGTTTTTATGCTTAGCTGTTGATGTTATTACTTTCGTTGTTATTGTTGTTATTGCTGCTGTATTTGTTAATGTTGTTTTATAGGTTTAATGTCTTGTAGTTATGTTGGAAGTACAAGGCTCTGAGAAAACCATGAGCATCATTGTGTGATGTCCATGATTCTTTTCTCAGGGAACGTTAATGACATGCCTAGCGTGGCATAATTAAAACAGGCAATCGAAATACGATCCATATTTCTATTTGTCATGAGCTTATCTCTTGCTGTACGACACTATTATATTTGAAAATATTGGGTTCTTTAGACAGCTTACAAAAGATGTCACCTTTAGAACGAATAGAATTTATTGCAAACATACATTGTGCTTAAGTATTAGTGACGAAAACGGAACGAAACTACTTTCAGACTAAATTCAAAATCCGTTTGTGATTGCGGCTTCCCGTAACGTCCCTGCTTATTCAGTGGCCATCTCTCTAGTTTATATTTTAAATGTGAAACATGAAACAAGACTTTGGATTAGAAATGGTGGAGAAAATCGATATTAGGACATTTAAGACTGTCACATACGTGTTTTAGGAGTAAGTGCAATGTAAATAGCTGAAATATACACCTAGTTTGGGATTTGGTTAGCGCAGGGGGTGTTCTTTAGTGTACTGGATCTGCCATTGCCCTGAAAGATAGAGGTTGTTTGCAAGAGAGGGACACGCCATCACATGGGTGCGCTTTGTACATTCATTCACCTTATGTTCTCCTCGTGTCTAGTGGCTGTGATAGTATTGTTTAAACGAAACCACCGCATAATGAATTTAAATGCATTTGAACTAAGCAATGCAAGCTGAAGAATTATCTGATGGTAATACTGTGATCTGGCTGTTTATTTGAAGCACTGAATTGTAACATCTATTTACAGATGTGTTGGTTTATTCTGCGTGAGGTAAATATGTTTCCCATTAATATAGAAACAATAATTTTTTATTAAATAACGCAACCCTCTATCTATTCGTCGAACTGCAACAATTGATAGTTAGGTGAATAGTAAAATTCAATTGAATTTGATCCCGGGAATTTACATATAAACTTTCATACTGAAATGCATCATGTGCGTAACAGTTTATTTCTAGAAGTAATACTGTAAAACACACAAAAACTTCTAAAGAGAAAAAAAGCATTATTTCTTTATATAATTCATGTGGTAATTTTCTGAATCATTCGATTATATTAGCAGAAAGCAAAATGATCTGATGGTTATAAATAATTTATTTCATATGATAAAACAATTTCATATTTGATAATAAAACCAAATTATGGATATGAAACTGAAAGCTATAACAATGACCCCCCCCCCTCCCCTCCCCCGAAAAAACAATTATAATTATGCAGACTTAAGGAATTCAAATACGTTTCGTGTTTTTTGTTTTAATTTAGTAGCAGTTCTGGAGTATTTTATTGTGTTATATTAAGACGTGATCTTTAGGCAAGTAAATAAAATACTTCACACTTTACTATTAGTGGGTCTACCAAAAATAATTGCGTTGGGAATCCGTTTAAGAAATGATCAGTTATAGTCGGAAATTATCAGTTATATCTGAATATAAATGTCTATAAATTTGTAATTGCAAAATAAAACAAAAAGTCATTATTTGTTTCGTGATTTTCTTCTATTGAGCAAAACAAAGCGACATTTATTACAATTGTAGTTGACTGAGTTTGATACGTGCCTTGCATCTTGGCTAAGAGCCAACCGTTTGTCCTCTGTAAAAAGCCGATACAATTAATTATTTAAATTAGCTGCAAAGAAAGAAACTGCCATGCATAGGTTCAGTTTAGTTCACTAATGTCAGCAGGGGAACCACTGTATAATTAATAAGCAATTCCGTTGAAGTTCTCTCATATATATATTTTTCTTTGGATTCATCCGTTGTGGTTCGCGTTATCTCTCTTGCTTGGTGTCTCTAATTTCAGCTGACTATATTTTATACACGAGTTTACTTTGTTTGTATGCTTGTGTGTATTAATCTGTTTTTCGATATATTTTTCATATCTTGTATATATATTTATATATATATATATATATATATATATATATATATATATATATATATATATATATATATATATATAAAATACGTAGTTTAGAAAGCCACAACAATGCAGATGGGAAATCTCGAGGTAGGAAGTGAATGATAGATAGAAGAAATAGGAGAAAGTGAAAATTGAGAGAGACAAAGATGAAAACAAAACAAAGGTAGAAGGGTTACCGTAGTGGAGGTTTAATCCCAATATTTCGGGCTAACGCCCATCAACGGGGGAAAGTTCCAAAAAGGGGGGGGCGACAGGCTAAGCCGGAGAAAGTTGTGATGTCGTTAAAACAGGAATGCCGTTATGGGGAGAAAATTTGAATGAGGGAAAGAATGCGCGTGCGCGTGATAGGCTGTGGCAAAAGCTACTGACCAAATGGGTTAAATCAAGAGGGTGCGCTAGCGTGTGAAAGCCGTAAAATATGTGTGTGTAAATATATATGTGTGTGTAACACGCACACATGTTTTACAACCTACCACCTTTCACACCCTTTGATTTCCAGCTTCTACAGCCCACTATCTTTCACACACACACACACTCACACATATACACACTTACACATATACACACACAGTTACACACACATATATATTTACACACACATATTTTACGGCTTTCACACGCTAGCGCACCCTCTTGATTTAACCCATTTGGTCAGTAGCTTTTGCCACAGCCTATCACGCGCACGCGCATTCTTTCCCTCATTTAAATTTTCTCCCCATAACAGCATTCCTGTTTTAACGACATCACAACTTTCTCCGGCTTAGCCTGTTCCCCCCCTTTTCGGAACTTTCCCCCGTTGATGGGCGTGAGCCCGAAATATTGGGATTAAATCTCCACTACGGTAACCCTTCTACCTTTGTTTTGTTTTCATCTTTGTCTCTCTCAATATTCACTTTCTCCTATTTCTCCTATCTATCATTCACTTCCTACCTCGAGATTTCCCGTCTGCATTGTTGTGGCTTTCTAAACTACGTATTTTACACATTTCACAATGCTTCAAGCAAACTTTAACACCCTCTTATCATTACACCTGAGCCAGGACTTGTTTGCACCCATAAGGGACCTATTCAGACTATCGGAGAATCGTGCCAAACTCGGTTGCCAAATTACCTTCTTAAAACGCTGCCTAAAGAACAACATCATTCCAACCACCATCAGGAATATACATCTACCCGAATGTTTACGATCACCATCCTTCGAAAACACCATCCGCCACATTCAACGCACGTTTATCAAGAAAATACTACGACACAACCATCACCAACTGCGACTCCATATACAAACGCTTTCCGAGCACATAGATCGTATAGCTCCAACCCTCACCCCTGACCACCAGGTCCAGGAAATACGCAAAGCTATCGATCAGTGTTACCACACCAGAGTCAAATACGATAAACAGCGCCTTATACGGAAATACGAATGGACTGTAAACAAATACTACAATGACAACATCCGCTCCCACAGACGGACCGACTACAACCACACCAGGGGCAACAGCTATACAACACCCTCCGCTACACCCCCCAACAGCGATCTACCTACCAACGATGCTTCACACCTCGTTACCGACCTAACCGGTACCCTCACCAACGACGAACTCGAACTTCTGCGCCTCGGACCCAAGTTCATCATTACACAGCGTCTCGATGATAGACTGAAACTCGACATCGAAACCAACTTCTGTCGGACAGCATATCAACTGAAATGGCTAACCGCCATCCAAAACAACACCGAGATCGATTACAACCTTACAACCCACCCCTCACTCCCCACGTACCACCTCGACAACCCACTCCACACCCCACCCACCAACCACGAACTTGACACTAAACTACTCAGGTTGAAACATTCTATCTCTAACATCCTTTCCCAACACACACACACACACACACAATAAACGCAACCTCACCAATGCACAATTTAATACTCTCACCAACCTAAGATTCAGGAACCTTGTGTACCTTCCCTCTGACAAGGGGAAAGAATTCTGTGTCATCTCGAGAGAGACCTACAACAACTTAGCTCTCCAACATCTTAATGACGACAGCCTCTACTCGAAAGTCACAGGGACCTCCTCGACTCTAATCGAGGAAGGCATTAACACCATATGGACTAACATCTGTGTCCAACGAAAACTGCCAAAGAAGGTAAAAAACAACATAATGACTCGAAACAGCAAACTACCCACCTTCTACCACCTGGTTAAAACACATAAACAAGGACCCGATTTGAAAATCAGGCCCATTGTCTCTAGCGTGGAGGGCCCACTCTACAAAATATCGTGGCTGCTCTCCACACTACTGAAACCTATTCTACACACACTACCAGCCCACGTCTGCAGCTCAAAGGAGGTCTTGGAGCGACTACACCATCTGGCGCCCAACACCAGAAAGGACAACGGTTATGCCTTCAGTCTTGATGTGGTCGCCCTTTATACCTCCGTACCAGCATCCCCAGCCGTCGACCTGTTGACCGAACGAGTCCGAGCATCTAACTTACACTGCTTCGGACTCACACACACGGACATCCACCAACTCCTCTCCTTCGTTGTGAATAATGCACTCTTCAATTTCCTCGGCCACACGTACAAAACAAATCTCTGGGCTACCTATGGGCTCTAGTCTGTCCGGCATACTTGCGATCTCGTACATGGACCACCTGGAACGCAAGGCACTCAATACCTGCCAACCCAACGCCGTCGCCTTCTACTCCAGATACGTTGATGACATCCTGATACTTACTTCTTCCCGGGAGATGGCGAATGAAATTCACCAAATCTTCAACGATACTGACCATCACGTCGATTTCACCATCGAACACCCAGGAGAAGACGGGTCACTCGCCCTCCTCGACTTCCGTATCAACATCTCGGAAGAAGGAGACATAAACACCACCTTCACCGCAAAGCAGCGTGCAAGGATTTATTTGTGCATTATAACTCAGCCCTCCCCAACAACGCTAAGAGAGGCTATGTCCTTAATGAATTGACACGGATCCCTAACAGATGCAGCGACCCGATGGGTGGTCTCACCCATACCAGGAAATTCCGTAATCTACTCAAGTCTAATGGATATCCCAAGCGACTGATTAACGGAATTAGAGACCCCAGACCCAATAGACAGACACCCACTAGAAACTTAAATAAAAGCAGGTGCTTCTTTAAAATCCCCCACCTGAGTGAATATACCACGAACGCCATCCGCAGGGCCATACGGACGGAGGGACTTGACATACATTTGGCCCACACAGGACCTTCGCTGCGAAGATGCCTCTCCAACAAACCCGACGAGTCAGATGGGACGTGTTCCCTCAGCAACTGCCCGATACGGGGGCAGATTGCCTACGCACCTATGTCGTATAAAAGATTCAATGCGATAAATGTAACAAGTTTTACATAGGTAGCACCATCCGACCCCTACATGTTCGTATCAAGGAACATATCAACACCAACGCATCTTCCTTCCGTAAACACATCCTTAAATGCGGAAACCCACAGGGTAGACCCTTGGTCACAGTCCTAGCGACTGAACGCAGCATCGGATCCTTAAGGATAAAGGAAGCACTTGTTATTAAGAACCTCAGACCCCCACTTAACAACCGGGCTGAGAGAAATGAGCTGACATGGCTAATTTAACCATAGTGACCATTCACAGCCCTTACGGCCTGCTATTTTCACACACACGCACGTATATGCATACCCATACGCATACACACACACATCTATATTTATACACGCACACATGTTTTTACAACCTACCACCTTTCACACCCTTTGATTTCCAGCTTCTACAGCCCACTATCTTTCACACACACACGCACTCACACATATACACACTTACACATATATACACACAGTTACACACACATATTTACCCATACGCATACACACACACATCTATATTTATACACGCACACATGTTTTACAACCTACCACCTTTCACACCCTTTGATTTCCAGCTTCTACAGCCCACTATCTTTCACACACACACACACTCACACATATACACACTTACACATATACACACACAGTTACACACACATATATATTTACACACACATATTTTACGGCTTTCACACGCTAGCGCACCCTCTTGATTTAACCCATTTGGTCAGTAGCTTTTGCCACAGCCTATCACGCGCACGCGCATTCTTTCCCTCATTTAAATTTTCTCCCCATAACGGCATTCCTGTTTTAACGACATCACAACTTTCTCCGGCTTAGCCTGTCCCCCCCCCCTTTTTGGAACTTTCCCCCGTTGATGGGCGTGAGCCGAAATATTGGGAATAAATCTCCACTACGGTAACCCTTCTACCTTTGTTTTCTTTTCATCTTTGTCTCTCTCAATTTTCACTTTCTCCTATTTCTCCTATCTATCATTCACTTCCTACCTCGAGATTTCCCGTCTGCATTGTTGTGGCTTTCTAAACTACGTATTTTACACATTTCACAATGCTTCAAGCAAACTTTAACACCCTCTTATCATTACACCTGAGCCAGGACTTGTTTGCACCCATAAGGGACCTATTCAGACTATCGGAGAATCGTGCCAAACTCGGTTGCCAAATTACCTTCTTAAAACGCTGCCTAAAGAACAACATCATTCCAACCACCATCAGGAATATACATCTACCCGAATGTTTACGATCACCATCCTTCGAAAACACCATCCGCCACATTCAACGCACGTTTATCAAGAAAATACTACGACACAACCACCACCAACTGCGACTCCATATACAAACGCTTTCCGAGCACATAGATCGTATAGCTCCAACCCTCACCCCTGACCACCAGGTCCAGGAAATACGCAAAGCTATCGATCAGTGTTACCACACCAGAGTCAAATACGATAAACAGCGCCTTATACGGAAATACGAATGGACTGTAAACAAATACTACAATGACAACATCCGCTCCCACAGACGGACCGACTACAACCACACCAGGGGCAACAGCTATACAACACCCTCCGCTACACCCCCCAACAGCGATCTACCTACCAACGATGCTTCACACCTCGTTACCGACCTAACCGGTACCCTCACCAACGACGAACTCGAACTTCTGCGCCTCGGACCCAAGTTCATCATTACACAGCGTCTCGATGATAGACTGAAACTCGACATCGAAACCAACTTCTGTCGGACAGCATATCAACTGAAATGGCTAACCGCCATCCAAAACAACACCGAGATCGATTACAACCTTACAACCCACCCCTCACTCCCCACGTACCACCTCGACAACCCACTCCACCCCCCACCCACCAACCACGAACTTGACACTAAACTACTCAGGTTGAAACATTCTATCTCTAACATCCTTTCCCAACACACACACACACACACACAATAAACGCAACCTCACCAATGCACAATTTAATACTCTCACCAACCTAAGATTCAGGAACCTTGAACAAGGGGAAAGAATTCTGTGTCATCTCGAGAGAGACCTACAACAACTTAGCTCTCCAACATCTTAATGACGACAGCCTCTACTCGAAAGTCACAGGGACCTCCTCGACTCTAATCGAGGAAGGCATTAACACCATATGGACTAACATCTGTGTCCAACGAAAACTGCCAAAGAAGGTAAAAAACAACATAATGACTCGAAACAGCAAACTACCCACCTTCTACCACCTGGTTAAAACACATAAACAAGGACCCGATTTGAAAATCAGGCCCATTGTCTCTAGCGTGGAGGGCCCACTCTACAAAATATCGTGGCTGCTCTCCACACTACTGAAACCTATTCTACACACACTACCAGCCCACGTCTGCAGCTCAAAGGAGGTCTTGGAGCGACTACACCATCTGGCGCCCAACACCAGAAAGGACAACGGTTATGCCTTCAGTCTTGATGTGGTCGCCCTTTATACCTCCGTACCAGCATCCCCAGCCGTCGACCTGTTGACCGAACGAGTCCGAGCATCTAACTTACACTGCTTCGGACTCACACACACGGACATCCACCAACTCCTCTCCTTCGTTGTGGATAATGCACGCTTCAATTTCCTCGGCCACACGTACAAAACAAATCTCTGGGCTGCCTATGGGCTCTAGTCTATCCGGCATACTTGCGATCTCGTACATGGACCACCTGGAACGCAAGGCACTCAATACCTGCCAACCCAACGCCGTCGCCTTCTACTCCAGATACGTTGATGACATCCTGATACTTACTTCTTCCCGGGAGATCGCGAATGAAATTCACCAAATCTTCAACGATACTGACCATCACGTCGATTTCACCATCGAACACCCAGGAGAAGACGGGTCACTCGCCCTCCTCGACTTCCGTATCAACATCTCGGAAGAAGGAGACATAAACACCACCTTCTACCGGAAAGCAGCGTGCAAGGATTTATTTGTGCATTATAACTCAGCCCTCCCCAACAACGCTAAGAGAGGCTATGTCCTTAATGAATTGACACGGATCCCTAACAGATGCAGCGACCCGGTGGGTGGTCTCACCCATACCAGGAAATTCCGTAATCTACTCAAGTCTAATGGATATCCCAAGCGACTGATTAACGGAATTAGAGACCCCAGACCCAATAGACAGACACCCACTAGAAACTTAAATAAAAGCAGGTGCTTCTTTAAAATCCCCCACCTGAGTGAATATACCACGAACGCCATCCGCAGGGCCATACGGACGGAGGGACTTGACATACATTTGGCCCACACAGGACCTTCGCTGCCAAGATGCCTCTCCAACAAACCCGACGAGTCAGATGGGACGTGTTCCCTCAGCAACTGCCCGATACGGGGGGCAGATTGCCTACGCACCTATGTCGTATAAAAGATTCAATGCGATAAATGTAACAAGTTTTACATAGGTAGCACCATCCGACCCCTACATGTTCGTATCAAGGAACATATCAACACCAACGCATCTTCCTTCCGTAAACACATCCTTAAATGCGGAAACCCACAGGGTAGACCCTTGGTCACAGTCCTAGCGACTGAACGCAGCATCGGATCCTTAAGGATAAAGGAAGCACTTGTTATTAAGAACCTCAGACCCCCACTTAACAACCGGGCTGAGAGAAATGAGCTGACATGGCTAATTTAACCATAGTGACCATTCACAGCCCTTACGGCCTGCTATTTTCACACACACGCACGTATATGCATACCCATACGCATACACACACACATCTATATTTATACACGCACACATGTTTTTACAACCTACCACCTTTCACACCCTTTGATTTCCAGCTTCTACAGCCCACTATCTTTCACACACACACGCACTCACACATATACACACTTACACATATATACACACAGTTACACACACATATTTACCCATACGCATACACACACACATCTATATTTATACACGCACACATGTTTTACAACCTACCACCTTTCACACCCTTTGATTTCCAGCTTCTACAGCCCACTATCTTTCACACACACACACACTCACACATATACACACTTACACATATACACACACAGTTACACACACATATATATTTACACACACATATTTTACGGCTTTCACACGCTAGCGCACCCTCTTGATTTAACCCATTTGGTCAGTAGCTTTTGCCACAGCCTATCACGCGCACGCGCATTCTTTCCCTCATTTAAATTTTCTCCCCATAACAGCATTCCTGTTTTAACGACATCACAACTTTCTCCGGCTTAGCCTGTCCCCCCCCCCCTTTTTGGAACTTTCCCCCGTTGATGGGCGTGAGCCGAAATATTGGGAATAAATCTCCACTACGGTAACCCTTCTACCTTTGTTTTGTTTTCATCTTTGTCTCTCTCAATTTTCACTTTCTCCTATTTCTCCTATCTATCATTTACTTCCTACCTCGAGATTTCCCGTCTGCATTGTTGTGGCTTTCTAAACTACGTATTTTACACATTTCACAATGCTTCAAGCAAACTTTAACACCCTCTTATCATTACACCTGAGCCAGGACTTGTTTGCACCCATAAGGGACCTATTCAGACTATCGGAGAATCGTGCCAAACTCGGTTGCCAAATTACCTTCTTAAAACGCTGCCTAAAGAACAACATCATTCCAACCACCATCAGGAATATACATCTACCCGAATGTTTACGATCACCATCCTTCGAAAACACCATCCGCCACATTCAACGCACGTTTATCAAGAAAATACTACGACACAACCACCACCAACTGCGACTCCATATACAAACGCTTTCCGAGCACATAGATCGTATAGCTCCAACCCTCACCCCTGACCACCAGGTCCAGGAAATACGCAAAGCTATCGATCAGTGTTACCACACCAGAGTCAAATACGATAAACAGCGCCTTATACGGAAATACGAATGGACTGTAAACAAATACTACAATGGCAACATCCGCTCCCACAGACGGACCGACTACAACCACACCAGGGGCAACAGCTATACAACACCCTCCGCTACACCCCCCAACAGCGATCTACCTACCAACGATGCTTCACACCTCGTTACCGACCTAACCGGTACCCTCACCAACGACGAACTCGAACTTCTGCGCCTCGGACCCAAGTTCATCATTACACAGCGTCTCGATGATAGACTGAAACTCGACATCGAAACCAACTTCTGTCGGACAGCATATCAACTGAAATGGTTAACCGCCATCCAAAACAACACCGAGATCGATTACAACCCCACAACCCACCCCACACTCCCCACGTACCACCTCGACAACCCACTCCACCCCCCACCCACCAACCACGAACTTGACACTAAACTACTCAGGTTGAAACATTCTATCTCTAACATCCTTTCCCAACACACACACACACACACACAATAAACGCAACCTCACCAATGCACAATTTAATACTCTCACCAACCTAAGATCCAGGAACCTTGTGTACCTTCCCTCTGACAAGGGGAAAGAATTCTGTGTCATCTCGAGAGAGACCTACAACAACTTAGCTCTCCAACATCTTAATGACGACAGCCTCTACTCGAAAGTCACAGGGACCTCCTCGACTCTAATCGAGGAAGGCATTAACACCATATGGACTAACATCTGTGTCCAACGAAAACTGCCAAAGAAGGTAAAAAACAACATAATGACTCGAAACAGCAAACTACCCACCTTCTACCACCTGGTTAAAACACATAAACAAGGACCCGATTTGAAAATCAGGCCCATTGTCTCTAGCGTGGAGGGCCCACTCTACAAAATATCGTGGCTGCTCTCCACACTACTGAAACCTATTCTACACACACTACCAGCCCACGTCTGCAGCTCAAAGGAGGTCTTGGAGCGACTACACCATCTGGCGCCCAACACCAGAAAGGACAACGGTTATGCCTTCAGTCTTGATGTGGTCGCCCTTTATACCTCCGTACCAGCATCCCCAGCCGTCGACCTGTTGACCGAACGAGTCCGAGCATCTAACTTACACTGCTTCGGACTCACACACACGGACATCCACCAACTCCTCTCCTTCGTTGTGGATAATGCACGCTTCAATTTCCTCGGCCACACGTACAAAACAAATCTCTGGGCTACCTATGGGCTCTAGTCTATCCGGCATACTTGCGATCTCGTACATGGACCACCTGGAACGCAAGGCACTCAATACCGGCCAACCCAACGCCGTCGCCTTCTACTCCAGATACGTTGATGACATCCTGATACTTACTTCTTCCCGGGAGATGGCGAATGAAATTCACCAAATCTTCAACGATACTGACCATCACGTCGATTTCACCATCGAACACCCAGGAGAAGACGGGTCACTCGCCCTCCTCGACTTCCGTATCAACATCTCGGAAGAAGGAGACATAAACACCACCTTCTACCGCAAAGCAGCGTGCAAGGATTTATTTGTGCATTATAACTCAGCCCTCCCCAACAACGCTAAGAGAGGCTATGTCCTTAATTAATTGACACGGATCCCTAACAGATGCAGCGACCCGGTGGGTGGTCTCACCCATACCAGGAAATTCCGTAATCTACTCAAGTCTAATGGATATCCCAAGCGACTGATTAACGGAATTAGAGACCCCAGACCCAATAGACAGACACCCACTAGAAACTTAAATAAAAGCAGGTGCTTCTTTAAAATCCCCCACCTGAGTGAATATACCACGAACGCCATCCGCAGGGCCATACGGACGGAGGGACTTGACATACATTTGGCCCACACAGGACCTTCGCTGCCAAGATGCCTCTCCAACAAACCCGACGAGTCAGATGGGACGTGTTCCCTCAGCAACTGCCCGATACGGGGGGCAGATTGCCTACGCACCTATGTCGTATAAAAGATTCAATGCGATAAATGTAACAAGTTTTACATAGGTAGCACCATCCGACACCTACATGTTCGTATCAAGGAACATATCAACACCAACGCATCTTCCTTCCGTAAACACATCCTTAAATGCGGAAACCCACAGGGTAGACCCTTGGTCACAGTCCTAGCGACTGAACGCAGCATCGGATCCTTAAGGATAAAGGAAGCACTTGTTATTAAGAACCTCAGACCCCCACTTAACAACCGGGCTGAGAGAAATGAGCTGACATGGCTAATTTAACCATAGTGACCATTCACAGCCCTTACGGCCTGCTATTTTCACACACACGCACGTATATGCATACCCATACGCATACACACACACATCTATATTTATACACGCACACATGTTTTTACAACCTACCACCTTTCACACCCTTTGATTTCCAGCTTCTACAGCCCACTATCTTTCACACACACACGCACTCACACATATACACACTTACACATATATACACACAGTTACACACACATATTTACCCATACGCATACACACACACATCTATATTTATACACGCACACATGTTTTACAACCTACCACCTTTCACACCCTTTGATTTCCAGCTTCTACAGCCCACTATCTTTCACACACACACACACTCACACATATACACACTTACACATATACACACACAGTTACACACACATATATATTTACACACACATATTTTACGGCTTTCACACGCTAGCGCACCCTCTTGATTTAACCCATTTGGTCAGTAGCTTTTGCCACAGCCTATCACGCGCACGCGCATTCTTTCCCTCATTTAAATGTTCTCCCCATAACGGCATTCCTGTTTTAACGACATCACAACTTTCTCCGGCTTAGCCTGTCCCCCCCCCCCCCTTTTTGGAACTTTCCCCCGTTGATGGGCGTGAGCCGAAATATTGGGAATAAATCTCCACTACGGTAACCCTTCTACCTTTGTTTTGTTTTCATCTTTGTCTCTCTCAATTTTCACTTTCTCCTATTTCTCCTATCTATCATTTACTTCCTACCTCGAGATTTCCCGTCTGCATTGTTGTGGCTTTCTAAACTACGTATTTTACACATTTCACAATGCTTCAAGCAAACTTTAACACCCTCTTATCATTACACCTGAGCCAGGACTTGTTTGCACCCATAAGGGACCTATTCAGACTATCGGAGAATCGTGCCAAACTCGGTTGCCAAATTACCTTCTTAAAACGCTGCCTAAAGAACAACATCATTCCAACCACCATCAGGAATATACATCTACCCGAATGTTTACGATCACCATCCTTCGAAAACACCATCCGCCACATTCAACGCACGTTTATCAAGAAAATACTACGACACAACCACCACCAACTGCGACTCCATATACAAACGCTTTCCGAGCACATAGATCGTATAGCTCCAACCCTCACCCCTGACCACCAGGTCCAGGAAATACGCAAAGCTATCGATCAGTGTTACCACACCAGAGTCAAATACGATAAACAGCGCCTTATACGGAAATACGAATGGACTGTAAACAAATACTACAATGACAACATCCGCTCCCACAGACGGACCGACTACAACCACACCAGGGGCAACAGCTATACAACACCCTCCGCTACACCCCCCAACAGCGATCTACCTACCAACGATGCTTCACACCTCGTTACCGACCTAACCGGTACCCTCACCAACGACGAACTCGAACTTCTGCGCCTCGGACCCAAGTTCATCATTACACAGCGTCTCGATGATAGACTGAAACTCGACATCGAAACCAACTTCTGTCGGACAGCATATCAACTGAAATGGCTAACCGCCATCCAAAACAACACCGAGATCGATTACAACCCCACAACCCACCCCACACTCCCCACGTACCACCTCGACAACCCACTCCACCCCCACCCACCAACCACGAACTTGACACTAAACTACTCAGGTTGAAACATTCTATCTCTAACATCCTTTCCCAACACACACACACACACACACAATAAACGCAACCTCACCAATGCACAATTTAATACTCTCACCAACCTAAGATTCAGGAACCTTGTGTACCTTCCCTCTGACAAGGGGAAAGAATTCTGTGTCATCTCGAGAGAGACCTACAACAACTTAGCTCTCCAACATCTTAATGACGACAGCCTCTACTCGAAAGTCACAGGGACCTCCTCGACTCTAATCGAGGAAGGCATTAACACCATATGGACTAACATCTGTATCCAACGAAAACTGCCAAAGAAGGTAAAAAACAACATAATGACTCGAAACAGCAAACTACCCACCTTCTACCACCTGGTTAAAACACATAAACAAGGACCCGATTTGAAAATCAGGCCCATTGTCTCTAGCGTGGAGAGCCCACTCTATAAAATATCGTGGCTGCTCTCCACACTACTGAAACCTATTCTACACACACTACCAGCCCACGTCTGCAGCTCAAAGGAGGTCTTGGAGCGACTACACCATCTGGCGCCCAACACCAGAAAGGACAACGGTTATGCCTTCAGTCTTGATGTGGTCGCCCTTTATACCTCCGTACCAGCATCCCCAGCCGTCGACCTGTTGACCGAACTAGTCCGAGCATCTAACTTACACTGCTTCGGACTCACACACACGGACATCCACCAACTCCTCTCCTTCGTTGTGGATAATGCACTCTTCAATTTCCTCGGCCACACGTACAAAACAAATCTCTGGGCTACCTATGGGCTCTAGTCTGTCCGGCATACTTGCGATCTCGTACATGGACCACCTGGAACGCAAGGCACTCAATACCTGCCAACCCAACGCCGTCGCCTTCTACTCCAGATACGTTGATGACATCCTGATACTTACTTCTTCCCGGGAGATGGCGAATGAAATTCACCAAATCTTCAACGATACTGACCATCACGTCGATTTCACCATCGAACACCCAGGAGAAGACGGGTCACTCGCCCTCCTCGACTTCCGTATCAACATCTCGGAAGAAGGAGACATAAACACCACCTTCTACCGCAAAGCAGCGTGCAAGGATTTATTTGTGCATTATAACTCAGCCCTCCCCAACAACGCTAAGAGAGGCTATGTCCTTAATGAATTGACACGGATCACTAACAGATGCAGTGACCCGATGGGTGGTCTCACCCATACCAGGCAAATCCGTAATCTACTCAAGTCTAATGGATATCCCAAGCGACTGATTAACGGAATTAGAGACCCCAGACCCAATAGACAGACACCCACTAGAAACTTAAATAAAAGCAGGTGCTTCTTTAAAATCCCCCACCTGAGTGAATATACCACGAACGCCATCCGCAGGGCCATACGGACGGAGGGACTTGACATACATTTGGCCCACACAGGACCTTCGCTGCGAAGATGCCTCTCCAACAAACCCGACGAGTCAGATGGGACGTGTTCCCTCAGCAACTGCCCGATACGGGGGGCAGATTTCCTACGCACCTATGTCGTATAAAAGATTCAATGCGATAAATGTAACAAGTTTTACATAGGTAGCACCATCCGACACCTACATGTTCGTATCAAGGAACATATCAACACCAACGCATCTTCCTTCCGTAAACACATCCTTAAATGCGGAAACCCACAGGGTAGACCCTTGGTCACAGTCCTAGCGACTGAACGCAGCATCGGATCCTTAAGGATAAAGGAAGCACTTGTTATTAAGAACCTCAGACCCCCACTTAACAACCGGGCTGAGAGAAATGAGCTGACATGGCTAATTTAACCATAGTGACCATTCACAGCCCTTACGGCCTGCTATTTTCACACACACGCACGTATATGCATACCCATACGCATACACACACACATCTATATTTATACACGCACACATGTTTTTACAACCTACCACCTTTCACACCCTTTGATTTCCAGCTTCTACAGCCCACTATCTTTCACACACACACGCACTCACACATATACACACTTACACATATATACACACAGTTACACACACATATTTACCCATACGCATACACACACACATCTATATTTATACACGCACACATGTTTTACAACCTACCACCTTTCACACCCTTTGATTTCCAGCTTCTACAGCCCACTATCTTTCACACACACACACACTCACACATATACACACTTACACATATACACACACAGTTACACACACATATATATTTACACACACATATTTTACGGCTTTCACACGCTAGCGCACCCTCTTGATTTAACCCATTTGGTCAGTAGCTTTTGCCACAGCCTATCACGCGCACGCGCATTCTTTCCCTCATTTAAATTTTCTCCCCATAACAGCATTCCTGTTTTAACGACATCACAACTTTCTCCGGCTTAGCCTGTTCCCCCCCTTTTTGGAACTTTCCCCCGTTGATGGGCGTGAGCCCGAAATATTGGGATTAAATCTCCACTACGGTAACCCTTCTACCTTTGTTTTGTTTTCATCTTTGTCTCTCTCAATATTCACTTTCTCCTATTTCTCCTATCTATCATTCACTTCCTACCTCGAGATTTCCCGTCTGCATTGTTGTGGCTTTCTAAACTACGTATTTTACACATTTCACAATGCTTCAAGCAAACTTTAACACCCTCTTATATATATATATATATGTGAAAGGTGGGTCACGTGTATGTGGAGGGGAATACGGCGAAATATAGATAGATAGATTCTTGACACAAACAAACATTCTGTAAAGACACACATTATTCCTCTTTGGAGAGGCAACGTAGCCATAAATTCTATTCATCAGCACATAACATGCTAGTAGTATTCGATATCGGATAGTATAATTGTTTCTAACATAGAAACAATAGCAGCCATTATGGAAGAGGGAATTCATCTAAATTGACTCTAGTTCTTTCCTGGCTCTTTATTTCATGGACTCTCGGAAGGGTGAAAGGCAATTTTGACCATATCGAATAAAATATATGTAAGGAACACTTTTCGTGTAAAAAGTTGGGTGTCCTCTAAGAAAAAACTTTAAAATTTATTTTCTAAATTTAGTAAAATATTGTTGACATTTTAGAATGTTTTATTTAAATGTAAGCCTATCATAACTTCTCATTAGTAATAATTGTACGTTGAAGGCTGATATAATCTGAACAAAGTTGAAACAACTCTAGCTTGAGATGTTTAGCCGCCAGTCAAACCTGTTTAAGATGACTCGTGTTTAAAGATGTCCCAGTCGTTACCAACCTCTCTTTATTTTTATATCAAATACTATGTTATACATGTGTAATTTCCTTTTTAAATACGGAGGTGTGTTATTTGAGGTGAATGTAGCTCATGTTTCTAGCAAATTGAGTGAATACAAAGAGACTCATTTATTGCTAAGTACCGAAACAATTGTTGGCGTTGCTGCTCTTTATTATCATGTGATAATAAAGAACTATGAAACTTGTATAGTTTACGATAATGGAGAACTATAAAAGAACTATAACATGTATGTGGTCTACAACTAGATGTGAATACTATGCGCATTAAATTCCTCCTACATAGGAATACATTACTAGGCAATAATTTATACAACAATAGTAAGCATAGGCGTATATTATTCAAATATGATTATAGTGCGTGAGCATATCATTCAAATATGATAAGGGAGTGAGCATAACATACAAATATGCTTATCGCATAACCTTTTATGCTTTAACTGGTTTTTGTCATTAGATTGCAGCCATGTTGATGCATCCTCTTCAAAGGTTTTTTAATCCATCATATGGACCACGATACTTATTTCAGTCTGGTATATATTTTAACTATCTATATCATGTGGCTAGATTACTTTTTTTCATTTCACTCAAACAGTAAATCTGCTGTGACATCAAATCGGGAACTGCGTGTTGTCAATGAAATATTTTCTTCAGCACACAGCACGTCTATGTGTGTGTATACTATTCAAATATGATTATAGAAAGTGTGTGTACAACCATGGCAGCGGTGGATACTCTAAACAATTCAATTGTGATAGGGAGAATGTGTTATTTTATGGGTTGTTTGCTATAATGTTTTCTCTTTGAACGAATGATATTGAATATATTTACTGTGTTGCCATACTTCTAATATTAGTTGTGATGTTGCTCAGATATACACTGATATGTGTGGTGGCGATGGGGTTATTTGTTAAACACAAGATAGCCCTGCTTGAAGAGATCCATGATGGAAGCTTTTCAAACCCCCGACTAGGCTTTCATTTATTCAGCTGTATGACAACATTGCCTCAAGTCGTTTTTATGGCAGTATCCATATACACTGAGGTAGATATGGTAACTACTTCTAGCAGATCCGATGATCACACAGAATATTCATCGTTGTGCTACTTATATGGTATTGTATTATATTTTTAGATGCCCTAATTTTGTAGTTAAAGTTAGGTAATTAGATCTAATTTGTAAAGGCAATACGTGTTATTTGATTATCATTTTTATGACTCTTTTATCACGTTTATTATGAGGTTTTATTAGATTTTTGTAGTTTGTCATCTTGTATATAGGTGCTGTGTAAAGCTTTTTCACAGAATTATCTAAAAATATATCGAGAAAAGAAAAAAATACTATTAAAATACCATCGAATGCAACGAAGCTGCAAAAATTGTTATGCGCTGATAATGTAAAAGTGTTGTCACGCCAACGGAAGTTTCCTTTTAACAAAAGAACTTTGGAGAGTTTTCCTTCTACTACTTAACACACACACACATACACACATAGATACACATACATACATACACACATACACACATGTGCTGCCCACAAATATATAAACAAATGATACGCGACAGACCAGTCTTCATCCATTAGGAGAAACAGAGATCCAAATCAGATTATCAATGCTGTGAATAATAGTTTGGTTTGACACCTCACTGTAGGCCACCAGAAAGCAACATATAATAAACAATACTATAAATGTAAATTTACTAACAAATTAATTGTTTCTACTTCAGGCACAAGGCCAGCAATTACCCAGTGCATTACTAGTACTTTATTTTATCGACCCCGTAAGGATGAAAGACAAAGTCAACCTCGGCGGGATTTGAACTCAGATCGTAAAGGGGCGTAACTATGCTGGAAAGCATGGCGCGTCCGACCCTCTACGATACTGCCAATCCACCGCCAGACAGTTTGTCGCCATAATAAATTATACAACATAATTTAACTATGTACAAAACTACAACTTTTGTTTTCTAGTTGTTAAATAATAATTTACAAATATGACATTAAACATCCTCATTAGAAACATAATACCATATATAGATATTCATTTTAATACAATATATAGATATTCATTTTAGAATATAAAATAGGAGTTACTTGCAATACAAGTTTATAATAAAGTTAATAATGAGCCGAATAAGCTATGGTTTTAAAGGGGTCGTGTGTTGAGATGTGTAGGTATGTGTGCGTGCACGCGTTTGTGTGCAGAAATGTGAGTGTGTGTGTGTGTCTGATGGGGTATGGGTATGGTTATAGTTGATTAAGTCGATTTCCTGTATGTTCTTATTTTATCAAACTGTTGTTAACCTTGAGAGGATTTGAAGACAATAACTTCAACGAATATAACTAAATACCACAAAGTATTTTTTCCGGTGCTCAACTAAATATGTTATAAATTTCACTCAAATTATTCTTTTCTTTTATGGATGAAATAAAAGCATAGATGCAGCGTGGCTGAATGGTTAAGACGTTTACCTCAGTAAGTCCCCGGTTCGATCCCTCAGCACCACATTTTGACCATGTGTCATATACCATAGCCACAAGTCAGCCCATGCATTATGAGAGAATTTGGGATAGATGGAAAATGTTTGGAAGCCCGTCGAATTGATTGTACCTGTAACCAAAAGGGCCAGACTTGTCAGTCACACACTGTGTCGGACTGATTCTTCATGTGAATTACCTTAAAAATATACGTTTGTGTGGAAGGTTCAACGCGTTAATTTCATGAGTAAGCTGATTTATTCATCAAACAACAGGACCACTCATCACCGAAGACGACTGGGGTTTATTCCAAGAAAGGAAGCTGGAGACATTGTAATATAAGATGATCGTTAAATTATCATAAGTGGAATAACAAGAAACTTGAAGTTACTTGTTGCTACAGAACAATAGACACTTGAAATAAATTTGACAATAACCAACAATTAAACTGCCATTAAGCCAATTAAAATTCTAATGTATCTAGAAGACTACGTTAACTGTTAATGGTGCAGTTGAAAACGGAATCTTTTAAAATAAGAACCGAAACTGCAGGGAGTTATGTCTTGTTTACTGCGGTCACCTTTCTAGTAATTATATCATAATTTTGTCTATTTTATAGTACAATGAGATGGCGAATTGGCATCGTTACAAAATCGAATTGCATGCATTGCATGGTTTGGTCCGTCTTTCTGCATTCTAACTTCGAGGGTCAAATTTTGGATTTCATAATTTCAGCTCAATACTGAGATTTATTCTTATTCTTCGTCTTATATCTCTCTCACTCCTATCTCTGGAATTAATCAGTTGTTGACAAACAAGGCAAGGGAAGAATTCTGCTGTGTTTAAATATCCAAGAAAGGATGTATATCATCATCGTATTCCTATAATTCCATCAGGAGATGAGGGCTCAATGAATAGCAACAACAAGAATGGTTACATAATATTTTCCTTTTCTTCCAATTATACACAATTCTTTTCGGAGGTAGAGCTATATACGAAATCCCTAGATTTCAAATGAAATCTTGGTGTTCCTGACTTTTCCAAAGTCATTAATCACACATGCGAACTACAACGCTTTAACTCTGAATTAAAACTGTATTGGAAACTAGATACACCAAAATATTAATACTCTCTCTATAGACTTCAAAGTCTTTTACCACATAAATATACGCATATTTGATATTTGTGTTTATGTTGTAGTTGTTGCTGCTGTTGCTGCTGTTATTATTGTCGTTTAAATCACCATCTCTTTGGTATGAAACGTAAATGAGAAATTGTGACGTTCATGACTTTTATGAGGAAACTTTCTGTGTAGATGAGACAAAGTAAAACCGCTTAAACAAAAATTCAAAACGGCGTTATGAATTTCATTTTCTATGAACCTCTTTTAATTTCTTTTAATCCTCAATGGCTATTGGCTCACCAACGAAGATTTTTTCCTGGGCAAATCTGCATGATGGAGACTAAGGTTCTCCCGGCTGCTTGTTACAGCCAGAAAATTACAAGTGTTAGAAAGTATGTGAAATCAAATGGCTTAATCAGGGAATGAACTTTCAATCGTAAACTCAGCTACTTAGAGCTTACCATCATTCTACCACGCTTGAATAAAAATGTTCTTACTATATTTTAAATACACGCCAGTCTTATCAACATAAATTATAGAATTATACCAATGAAGGTATAATATTTAAGTAGACTGGACTCAATATATGACTAATATTTTATTTATCGATCCTGACGAGACGAAAGGCAAATTAATTAGATTTTAACTTGAGGCCCAATGATATAAATTATAGCACAAGGTCAACAATTTAGTTGACTGATTGGGTGAGGGAATATTCGAATAAATTAATCTTTTACATAACTAGTATGTATGTTATCCATGCTAGAAGAAGGAAAGTCAAAATTGATGACAATGTGACTTTAATCTCAAATACTCCGAGAGAAAATATCGGCTTACAACATTGATAGAATGCCAAAAAGCAATTAACAGAAAGAGATAAAGAACTATTCAATTTAATTTTCTGGTTGATATTTTATTGATTTGAGAAAGATAAAAGTCAAATTTGGTGATGATGGAGTTTTTAACTTGAAATGAAATCATATACGGGCATAAGTATGTAACCCATCGATCTAGTCTTTCTGATATCCAATACTGCTTTTCTTCTTTATGTAAAGAAATATTTCAATTTTTACATAATATTTTCATAACCAACGCAACACATTTTAATCTTCCACAGCAACGCTTCATTTGCATTTCATCAGACTGTTTTTTTAGCATCGTTTTCTTCCTTTTTTCACATATATATTCAATTCTTAACTTCCCATGCAAAGTTATTATTGAGAAGATGTTATGATTTCCTTCCGTATTACCACATTACCATATTATAATTTTTAATTAGAAAACATAACAATAAATAAGTAATTCCACGAGATAGACAGAGGAGGTGATATGATAAAGACAAAATGCAAATATGGAGTGAATATACACAGAACCGATTGTGGAAAACGAAAGGATATGAAAAACCAAAAGCTGAAAATAATGATAAGAAGAAAAATATGAATGAAATTTCTCAGAATTATCAATGGAAAAAGAGAAAAATGTATTTTAATTAATGTTTTCCTTTTTTTATAATTCAATTATTTTTGATATTATTACTTTATTTACCTAGTTATAAATTTTGTCCATCAAAACTGTTTTCATGCAATATTCATTTCCAACCATTCATATATAAACGTCTGCATTTCAATAAGTTTGTGTGTATATGTTTGTATGAGCGTGCGTTCATAGAAACACAAGTATATATCTATATATCTCTCTCTCTATATATATATATATAAGTATGTATACGTACATACATATATGTATACAGACGTACAGTAGTATGTATATATATATACATACATGCACACATATATATATGTACGTATGGATTCACCGAACATTTATTATAATGCTCGGTGTGTTTGTAAACAAACATTCCGTATTAAGCCGTAGTGTCTAGCAACCATCGTTGCTCGTGTGTTCAACACTGACAAAGGAACGCTGTACTAGTTTCAAGCTTATTAGCTATCGTCAGCAACGTATACCTTCCTGCCAGATAATTGAACGTCTGAAAGTATATACTTTCCTTATGCATATTAACGGCTGAGTAGCCCAATTTGCATATCGAATGAGTTAATCGGCTGGGTCCACCGAAAACGATAAACGGAAAAAATGAAACGAAATTTCATTTCGGTGCACCTGGCCGATTAACCCACTCGCGTTCATAGAAGCACAAGTAACATATTCATACACGCAAAAACCTATATGCATGCATAAATGTATTACTTATATATATATGTACGTATGTATGTATATATGTATGTAAGCATGTATGTTCGTACGTATGTATGTATATATGTATATATATATATATAGAGAGAGAGAGAGAGAGAAAGAGAGAGAGAGAAAGAGAGAGAGAGAGAGAGAGAGAGAGAGAGAGAGAGAGAGAGAGAGAGAGACAAAGTGAGTTAATTCCACAACAATTACCAAACCATACTTGAGTACACGTTTCATCTAAAAACGGATTATTCAACTCGTTTATGGTTATAGTTGGAACGAAAGTATTCACATACACAGATATATATATATACACACATATATATATATACATATTCATATGTATATGTGTGCGTGTGTATGTGTATGTATGTGTGTCTGTCTGTATGTATGTAGGTCTATATACAAATATGTTTAAACACACACTTGAATATTTATATTTTTTTAATACACATGTATTCATATATCGGTTGATTAGCTTATTCATTTATTCAATACATATGAACAATAAGAAACAATAACCCGGTTATATTTCATTAGTATTTTCTCTATGGGCTTTTATGAGGCCGCTTGTACTAGATATGGTGATAAAACCTCCCTTTCCTCACACCAAATCATCTTTAAAAAAGGAAGGATACATTGGAAAATATACTTATAGATATGCTATGTTCTAACTTTTCTGGGATTGTCATAATTGGGATACATTTGATTAGGAGTTTACTAATCAAGTTGATTAGAGCCGTAGCCCATGGTACGATACCACCATCATCAGTAATGTTTCTTTATCGACATGTCAATGTAGAAATATTGTTGCTATTCTTGTTATTTTAGTTTAAACCCAGGTCAGACCTGATTCAGCTATGATTAAAAGCCTTTTCACCATAACTATCCTATTTTATCTTTCCCCATAGTTTATCTATGACAATACTATCCAATCTGTTGTTATCATTTTAAGACATTTGGGTGTGTAATTTCAGGTAGATTTGACTACCGTTTCACGCATCTTGAATGACCACATTTGAGGCTACCCCATTTACTCGAGTGAAGAACGGTAACATTCCTGTATTTCAAAATACAGTTACAATAATGAAATGAAACTGTATTCCTATTGTATATATTTACACTCTGGCAGAGATAAGAAAAGCCAAAAGAAGTGGGAAGAAGAGAGAAATTAAGTAAAAAATGACGGGAGAGAAGAACAAATCTACAACCATGGCTAGGTGGTACATTTTAGCTGCGAAAGCATTGTCGCGAAGTACAACCAACACTTTATCTGCTACATCAGTTTTTCTACCTCAAGGAACTCCTTCCTCAAGCAAGATCATCCCCTCCTTAATTTGGTTTTAAAAACTGGCAGTCTGTAATTGTAACTGTCTCACTCTAAATCCTCTGCACAGCAAAAACCTTTTAACAATCTGTGTTTCTCAATTTACTTTGTGTGGTCTTTCATGCTGATTTTTTTTCTGTTATAATCTCAGGAAATTGTAGTGTTGGAGTTACTGAAGTACTTTACTGAATGTCAAGTAACTTGGAAGTCAATTATATAAATACAAGTTGTGTCAGCGAAGCAATTTACTGTATGTATATGTGTGTATACATCATTCTGTGAAAGCGTGTGTTCATTTTAAGAAGCTGAGTTTGTGTGGCATTTTCTTGTGCTGGTATGTGCGCATTGCTGATGCCTTTTATTGTCATGTTTGTGTGTAGGAAACGTAGGGAAGACTGCGTGTATGTGTGTAGGCGCATATACGTGTGTGTGAATGTATAGGTAGGAATGCATATAACGTGTTGCAGGAACGTGTGTGAGCGTGTGTGAGTTTGTGTTTGTATACTGCTTTTGCTGTTTTCGGGTATGCTTGTATGAGTTTGTTGTTGCTGTGATTGGGAGTGCTTGTATGTGTATGTGTGTGTGTGTGTGTGTGTGTGTCTGTGTGTGTGTGTGTGTCTGTGTGTGTGTGTGTGTGTGTGTGTGTGTGTGTGTGTGTGTGTGTGTGTGTGTGTGTGTGTGTTAAGCGGAATTTGTGTGTGCTCAGTGTGCAGAGGTGCTTTTGGTTGTGAATTGATATATGTTTAATGTGAATGTGTTCGCGATTTAAATTGCGATTTGTGTGTATGTTCTTTATATATAGGCATCAGAAATAGACATCAGCAAGCTATGTGTACGAACTTAGCATTGTGTATGAGCGTGTGAAATACGAATCGTGTTTTAATTATAAGCGTGTTTGATCCAAGCTTAAGCGTGAATAGAGTATTTCATGTGAATAGAGTATTTCATGTGAATATATCAGTGATTATTTTAGCGTACAGTTGACCTTAACTTGTGTTGTTCTAAATCTAATTTTACACTGTAAATGTTCATTATGTGTTAAATACTACATGCGCTGACATGATTATATGGTTAAAAGATTTGAAATAGCCATTTAGAGAATATTAAACCTTGGGTCTTGGCATCCAACTCAAAGATTTGTGCAATTCCAAAGTTTCCTCGAAAGAAACCCTGGTGTATGGTGGTGCGTTTGGTGTACAATGTACAATGTATTGATTTATATATATATATATATATATATATATATATATATATATATATATATATATATATATATATAAAAGAGAAAATTGAGAGTGTATAACACTCAACTTATCAGATAGGCAGTATATGGTTAGCTCAATGTCTGAAGACAGAGCCGTAATACAATTAACAACAAAGAGCGCTTAGAACATAGGTATATCTTTAATTGCTGACAATGTTTCGTCCACACTAAAAGTGGGACTCTTCAGAGCTTAAAGAGTAGATACAGAGTATAGAAGCATTAACAAATCCAAAACAGAAGAATATAATGTGGGGATATCATAAGGTGGGAGGAATTTAAAGTATTTTTCATGTAAGAGATAAGGAATAAAGGATAAAAAATAAAAAATAAAAACTGACCTGTGCCATCTCGTCGTGGGCAGTAGTTAAGGAGTACATGTATGTGTTACCCTCCTACTCTGCGG
>OZ024741.1:62671361-62681361 GCA_964016885.1 Eledone cirrhosa | reverse complement strand
AAATGCATTCATACATACACACAAACATACATACGTACGTGTATATATATATATATATATAATATATATATATATATATATATATATATATATATATATATATATATATATATATATATATATATATATATATATATATCACATATATATCAGAGTTTGGAGACTCTGCTTCGTAGAATCGCGACATATCTGAGGATCTTGCGATTTCAGAGTCAGGTTTGATCATTGCATCGATCGTTCCTCGAGCTGGTCGCCAGAGAAACGATTGTAATATGTCTAATAAATCTTATTCGTCGCACCACTGATTCTCCGTTTCTTATGTGATATTATACTCTGCTCTGTAAGATCATCGAGTGCTCAAACGGTATAGCGCTTACAGACGCTTTAAGCATCCGACACCAAATTATATATATATATATACATATATATATATATATATATATATGTGTGTGTGTGTGTGTGTGTGTGTGTGTGTGTGTGTGTGTGTGTGTGTGTGTGTGTGTGTGTGTGTGTGTATATATATATATATATGTATATATATATATATATATTATGTCGGGTCACTCTTGAGTGCTACTGGTAACATGTAATCCAGTACAACCTGTCGCATAGTCGGGTCGTCGCCGACTAAACCGGCAACCCCACCAAGTTTACTTGAGGAGGGGGATTTTGGACACCCTGCAGAACAAAAAACAAAACCTGACAAAGGGCGGAAGAACTCATAAGAGTGCGTAAATATGTATATACACATGTACCGCGTGGTTAAACCACTGGAATGAAGGACCCCTAGCCTTTGTCAGGGCATTGTTCTAGGAGAAGTTAACTCAGGAATCTAGGATAACTCTGATATAAAACCTGCGGCTCAGTAGTTACCGATGATGTTGATCTTTTCTTCTTTTCGGGTTATAGCTACTGTCGCTCAGAGAGTGGGATTGTCTCAGTGCACAGTCTTTTCTCACTTTACAAAATATCTTCACGCATAGGCATTGCACAATAGAATTAATTAATAATTATTAATAATGGTATATCGTGCAATGGCCATACTCGATAACGAGGGGTCAGCCATCATATATATGTGTATGTATATGTGTGTGTATATAAGAAACATACATGAAATTCTGGTGTGTTTATTCTACATTATGCATTAAAATGTTTCATTATACACCCATACTCTGACCAACGCTATGTTAGTGCTACCGCCTATATATATATATATATATACATATGTGTGTGTGCGTGCGTGTGTGTGTGGTGTGTGTGTGTGTGTGTGTGTGTGTGTGTGTGTGTGTGTGTGTGTGTGTGTGTGTGTGTGTGTGTGTGTGTGTGTGTGTGTGTGTGTGTGTGTGTGTGTGTGTGTGTGTGTGTGTGTGTGTGTGTGTGCTTGTTGTGCGCGTGTGTAATATTTAATTAAGAAATTTACTACACTAAGTGGATTAAAATATAATTGATTCTTTTACAGCTTTTAGTCGCTGCTTTGTGTGTAGGTACAGACATCACTTTCAAGAGCATGGTCAATTATCTGAAGGAGAGTATTGAATGGTACCTATTTTTCTGAAGCTAGAAGGAATGAAAGATAAAGTCTTCGTAAGTAAATTTGTAACTGAAAACCTAAAGCGACCTAACCGAATACCACACGGTATTTTCTTCACGTACATTAAGTCAAGTAATACTTTCTATCTCTGTACGCGTAAGTCATCTATAAAGTATCCGCAAATAGATTACAGTACCAGTTTCGTGTAAATCACTACTTTGTATAACAGTTTCTTTCTAGCTTCTTTATATTATTATTAGGAACCTTGCAGTATCGGTAGAGGGCCGGACACCATGCTTTGCAGTATAGAGTTACGGCCCTTTATGATCTGAGTTCAAATTCCACCGAGGTTAACTTTGCTTTTCATCCTTACGGGGTCGATAAAATAATGCACTGGGATAATTGCTGGCCTTTTGCCAAAAGTAGAAACAATTATCATTAGGAACCTTAGGACGGTGGATTGGTAGAGTTGTTAGAACGTCGTGATTCGTAGCAGTATTTGTTACACCTCTTTATGTTCTGATTTAAAATCCCACCGGGGTTACTTTGCATTTCATCTTTCCGGGGTCGATAGATCAAAGTACCAATAACTACTGGGATTGCTGTAATCGACTTTCCTGCTCAGAAAATTCCTGGTTTCTCGTTCCTATTTTAGAAAATATGAGAGTGGCAGATTGGCAGAATCAATAGTGCGTCGGATGTATTACACTATTGCGTCACGACCTACTACACACTGGTTTCACATCCCACCGAAGTCAACTTTGCTTTTCATCATTCCGATATCGATGAAATATAGTACCAGTAAAGTACTGAGCTTGTTGCACTCGACATACCTTCTCCCACAATTTGCTGACTTTGTTTCTAAATTAGAAGTAATTATTTCCAAAAGGTTGTTGACACCCTGCTGCCAATGTTGGCTTTTTTTTACCGAACTTTGACCTTCAATGTTTTATTTTGACCATGTGCATTTATATGGGTGGGGAGTTAACACGGTTGTTGGTGTACTTGTGTGCGTGTATGTTTGCATGATTAGAGAAAAGAAGAGAGGTGCGGGAAGAAAAGCAGCCTTACATATGCATAGATTTTTTACTGTTTACAAATACACACTGTACAATTATGTTTGTATACAATATACGTATTTGTGTACAATTTGATGTCCATATTACCTATATATTCTAGTTATAATTTAGTCGTCTACTTTCTCTCTCTAGAATGATTGTTTGCTTGTGAAAGTTGTGACCTTTTATACAAATATATTTACACTATTTCGCATGTAACTATAAAGTTTTATGGTAAAGGCAGAATAGAAAGCATCGATTTTGTTATTTGTACAACTTTCAGTTACATCAATACAAAGCAACACATGAATTTCATATGTATGAATCAGGAAAGTTGTTGCTGAGGTTGTTAAGCAATAGGTTATGATTGATTGCTCATACCTAAGATTAAAGTGCTTGCTTCAATGATCAACGCTTCATTACGTATTTACATCTAAATTGCACAATATACCTATTTCTTTTCAAAACGGTAGGATTTGGTTTGAGGGTGATTTGGGTATTATTATTAGCAGTTGAAACAGTTCAAATGACAACGTTGGGGATCATTGACAGTAGAAATTATGAGGAATGCAGAATAGTCAGGAACTAACTTTTGAAAACATTGTACAATAGCTATTTTGTCACAATGTGTTGATATGTGTTTTCAATGTACTTTTATTTAACAGAGTTGTTAGAGTGTTGTATATTTGTTCCAGCTCTCTGCATTCTGAGTTCAAATCCCGCTTACGTCCACTTTGCTATTTGATCTTTCGAGATCGATAAAAAAATTATCAGTCGAGTGCTGATGCTGCCCCTTTAGAAAATTCTTTTGACAATGTTAAAATATGTGATGAAGAATTGAAAAAATAGCTGAAGCATATTATGGGGGAAAAGATGAAAATATTTCTGGTCTAAAATGACAGGCTACCTCTTCCTTCAATTAACCATATTAACTCTGACAAGTTACTTTGAAAAAGTGATAGTTCAATCGTGGGGGTTCATGGGTGACTGCTGATTCTACATTGATTCCTCAAAAGTCAGTTTCAGGGCATTCATTCTTCATAATGGAAATAAATTCTTGTCTATACATATTCCACACGCTGTTCAGTATTAGAAATATACGAGAATATTTGTAAAGATTTGAACGCCATTGTACTTTTGCAACGCTTGCAACAAAGTCTCACTATTATTTTGTCTAAGTTTTTCATGTAGTAATTAAAAGAGTAGTCAAGAAAACGCCTATGAACAGAAGAATTAGTGAAAAACGTACCTGATATATCGTAGGAAAGCTGACATGTTTCAGTGTTTTAGACATTCTATTCACACTCATAAGGTATCTTGACACCCTGTGGATGTGTCTTTGCCTTAGCCTCGGACCGACCTAAGCTTTGTGAGAGAAGTTCGATAAAAGGAAGCTATATGGAAGCCTGTGGGATGGATTAAAGCTATAATTCATTACGCATGCACACACACATGTGTGTGTGTGTGTGTGTGTGTGTGTGTGTGTGTGTGTGTGTGTGTGTGTGTGTGTGTGTGTGTTGGTGTGTGTTGGTGTGTGTGTGTGTGTGTGTGTGTGTGTGTGTGTGTGTGTGTGTGTGTGTGTGTGTGTGTGTGTGTGTGTGTGTGTGTGTGTGTGTGTTGGTGTGTGTGTGTGTGTGTTTGTGTGTGTGTGTGTTGGTGTGTGTGTGTGTGTGTGTGTGTTGGTGTGTGTGTTGGTGTATGTGTATATATACACTAGCACAGTACCAGTAAAAAGTGGCGAAGTTGATAGTAATTCTTTTCAATAATTCCTGGCTTAAAACATCAAATCTGAAGATACTTGAGCCAGCAAATTTTCCTTAAACTTCAATTTATTTTCATTTTCATATTGGTAACAATACGAGTAGGAGTAAAAGCGTTTTAATATAACCACTAGAGAGAGAGAGAGAGAGAGAGATGGGGGAGAGAGAAGAGCTTTCTGTAGGAATACTTCAGTTTCCTTGGCTTAAGGAACTATGTATCAATCAAATCATCTTAGAATCTTACTTATGATTGACTGTTTTTTTTTTGTCCAAAAGAATCTACAGTTCTTCTAACGTCATGAAACCAAAGCTACATTCTATCTTTCATAAGAACTCTGAATGATGACCTAGGATTAATATTCCAAATTCTAATTTCTTTTATATATATTTCCCCGTGTCTTTGTTATTGAATTTACGTAATTCCCTAATAGTCGAGGATGGATGAAAAACAAGTGTCTAGTGAATCCTTCTAATATTAGCTGCTATTTTAATCATTTCAGTTGTGAGTTATCTTTTTCAGCTGTAGAGTTTAATGGATTTTTCTGTTGCTATTGAAATTATTATTGTAATTTCCTTGTTTTCTGATATTTTAAGATAAGCCATTAAAACACTTGGCACCACACGGCTGATGACGTTAAATAACTTTAAGTTTTGTTTTCGTTTTGCTTAATTTTGTATTTTTCTTCTATTTTATTTCATTAATATTCATTCTAATATTGTTTGATTAAAATGATTGAATCCCTTCTCGTTTCCAATACTTTCGTAACTATGAAACTAGCCAAAAGTTTATAATAACAAATAAAATAAGAAAGAGTTTTTGAACTTCATTTATTCGTTGTTTCCCTTAGAAATTGTTGAGAATTTTAAATCTCATATAAAACAATTTTTCAACTGTTAGATTTCATCTTGTGTCCAGTTAAAAGATGACTTGCATCCATACAAAGATCCGCACTCTCAGATACACTCATGCACGCACACATACACAAGAAGACACACACACGCACATATATATATATGTGTATATATATATATATATATATATATAATATATATATATATATATATATATATATATAAGTATGTATACGTACATACATATATGTATACAGACGCACAGTAGTATGTATATATATATACATACATGCACACATATATATATATGTACGTATGGATTCACCGAACATTTATTATAATGCTCCGTGTGTTTGTAAACAAACATCCCATATTAAGCCGTAGTGTCTAGCAACCATCGTTGCTCGTTTGTTCAACACTGACAAAGGAACGCTGTACTAGTTTCAAGCTTATTAGCTATCGTCAGCAACGTATACCTTCCTGCCAGATTGTTGAACGTATATACTTATCTTATGCATATTAAAGTCTGAGTAGCCCAATTTGCATATCGAGTGGGTTAATTGGCCGGGTGCACCGAAAACGATAAACGGAAAAAATGAAACGAAATTTTATTTCCCACTCCTAGTACGGCTGTTACTTAAATATAAGTATGTACATTTATATATATATACATACTACTGTGCGCCTGTATACATATATGTATGTACGTGTACATACTTATATTTAAGTAACAGCCGTATTAGGAGTGGGGAATGAAATTTCGTTTCATTTTTTCCGTTTATCGTTTTCGGTGCACCCGGCCGATTAACCCACTCGATATGCAAATTGGGCTACTTAGCCGTTAATATACATAAGGTAAGTATATACGTTCAACAATCTGGCAGGAAGGTCTACGTTGCTTACGATAGCTAATAAGCTTGAAACTAGTATAGCGTTCCTTTGTCAGTGTTGAACAAACGAGCAACGATGGTTGCTAGACACTACGGCTTAATACGGGATGTTTGTTTACAAACACACCGAGCATTATAATAAATGTTCGGTGAATCCATACGTACATATATATATGTGTGCATGTATGTATATATATACACATACTACTGTGCGTCTGTATACATATATGTATGTACGTGTACATACTTATATATAAGTAACAGCCGTACTAGGAGTGGGAAATGAAATTTCGTTTCATTTTTTCCGTTTATGTATATATATATATATATATATATATATATATATATATATATATATATATATATATATATATATATACGTAAACATAGATATATACATACACATATATATAGTAGTAGTAATTCATAATAAATACAAAGTCCAAAATCTAGGTAGGACGCGATAAAGGTTGTATGTATATAAGTATATCAAATATTTATTATTGTTACATATCAAAAGTTTTAATCTGTGCTACTAATTATAATAATAATAATAATAATAATAATAATAATGTTTTCTTTGTTAACCACAAGGGTTTACATGAAGTAGACATTAAGGACAGTACAGGACAAAACCGGACGGTACAAATGAGCATTTCTGCGTGTAAAAAAAACAGAGGATGAAATAAAATAACAAAGAAAAATTCCCCAATAGGGGGGAGACTTCCGAGGGACATTTGTGGAGAAAGCCCATTAAAAGACCACAGTGGCCCTGACCACCAGGGCAAGTGCCCTCTCCCAGTTTTCCACCTTTAATTTACAGACACATACTCAGAGAAGGCCCATTCATTCGGGCCATACTTGCTTCTCTCACCCATCATTCAACAAAATGCTGGGAAGAGAGCACTTCCCTCTCTACCCTGATTTTCCTTTTCAAATGAAATTTGAAAAAGTTAATCAGGGCATCACCTAAGAGGTAAGTGCTCGTCTTTAGCCCTTTCAAACGTGTCCACCATACTATCTCTTTCGCCATGGCCACCAAACAGATAAAAACTGCCTGCCCTTCCCGGCTAAAGGAAGGCGGCGGGGCAATCCTCACGATGGACTCAGCTGATAGAATCCGTCCTACACGTGACAGCAGGTGTTCGACATAAACCCACAAGTCATCAATGCTCGGACACTGGACGAGTGCGTGCAGGACGGTTTCGTCGCCCTGCGCGCATCTCGGACATGCCCGGCTGACGGCACCTCCATGCCTGTAGAGTTTATCCCGAACTGGCAAAGCTCCTCGGTAGCACTGCCAGGCCAGGGATTTCTGGAAGTTGTCCATAGGCCCCGGCCCGAAAGTCCTTCCAAAGAGATTGGCTAGTTGATTTTCGTCGACGCCTAGAGTTTCTCCAAGTACGTCGTCGCTCTTCCCCTCCACTAATCCCCTATAGAACGCCAAGGTGGAGTTTCCACCGATCACATTGCCCGATTGGTCGAGGGCTGTGAGCGCCTGAAGACATTCCAGTCTCCAAGCGCTCCCTCTCGGTCTTCGCTTGACCCAGGACTGCAGCTCCGTCAAGGAGACGAGCTGGGGAAAAACGTGTCTAGCAAACGGCGACCACACCTGATCACCGTCGAGGAAGAGGTGGAGATGTCGTAGCCTGAGCGCGTGTCTGCGCATCATCAGCCACGGCATGCCCAGCCCTCCACGTAGCGGGTGTTGACAGCAGATGGACCGCCTGACCATCGGAGCGCGTCCCTTCCACAAGAAGCGAAAGAGCAAACTCTCCAGCGCAGTCAGGCGGGGCTTAGGACAAGGTCCGACGGTCAGGCGGTAGTAGATGACGGACGCGATGTACGCATTCGCCACCTCCGCTCGACCTTTCAGGGATAGCTTCCTCTCGGCCCATTTCTGGGTGAGAGAAGCCACCCTGCTCGTCACCTCGTCCCAGTTTTTGTCCGTCTGGAGGTCTGGACCGAACCAGACTCCTAGCAATTTAACCGGTCCGTCCGTCCAGCGCCCGACGACGCTGTTGGACGGCATGGACCTGCCTCTCCAGGTGCCGAGCTGCAGGCCCACTGACTTTTCCTGGTTGATCATTGCTCCTGTCACCGCTTCGTATTATCTTAGTGTAGTGCCGATCGCCTCGATGTGTTTGGCGTTCGACACCATTACGGTGACATCGTCGGCATATGCTGACACGGATCTTCCGCATCCTAGTTCGCGCGGGACCCCCCTCAACGTCTCCAGTTTGTGCAGTAATGGCTCGAGAGTCAATACGTACAATAGGGACGAGAGGGGACATCCTTGGCGGACCGAGCGCATGATGTCGAACGGTTCCGAAAGGTGACCGTTCACTCTCACTACAGAGCAGATGTCGCTGTGCATGGCAGCGATCCAGCCTCTGAAGACGGGCCCAAAGCCAGCCGCCCTCAGGACTGCCGCTAGGTAACGATGGTCGACCCTATCGAAAGCTTTCGACTGATCTAAAGCTACCCTCTCTACGATGTATCGCATGAGGTGGAGGTTGTCGTGGATGGATCTGTCGGGAATGGCACATTTTCTGCGCCTCTCCCACCAGACCACCAACGACAAGCGTCAAACTCTTTGCTAGCACCTTGGCCAAAATCTTGAACTCTGTGTTTAGCAGAGTTATGGGCCTGAAATTATCTGTTTTCCCCTTGTTCGGAACCTTTCTCAGCAGCACCACAGCTCCTCGGCTCACAGAGCTGGGAATTCTCCCGCTCTGTTGCCAGTTGCAGTAGACGTTCGCCAAGAGGCCTCCGAACAAGTCTGGCATTTGTACGTAAAGTTCATAGGGCAGATCATCCAAACGAGGCGATTTAACCCTTGTGCAGCCAGTCATTGCCTCCTGTACTTCAGCGGCTGAATTGTGGTCAATACGTACAAGAGGGACAAGATGGGACATCCTTGGCGGACCGAGCGCATGATGTTGAACGGTCCGAAAGGTGACCGTTCACTCTCACTCTCATGACGGGCCCAGGACTGCTGCCAGATAACGATGCTTGACCCTATCGACTGATCTAAATTGATCAAGGACCCACCCGTGGCAGGTTCCCTAGTTACCCTCTTCACGGTGTATCGCATGAGTTGGAGGTTGTCGTGGATGGATCTGTCTGGAATGGCTCATATCTACGCCTCTCCCACCAGACCACCAACAACAAGCGCCAAGCGCCAACCTCTTTGCTAGCTCCTATGCCCAACTCTTGAACTCTGCGTTTAGCAGAGTTATGGGCCTGAAATGATCTGTTATCCCCCTTGTTCGGATCCTTTCTCAGCAGTGCCACCTCTCCTCGGCTCACACGCTCGGGAATTATCCCGTTCTGTTGCCAGTTGCACGAGACGTCCGCCAAGAGGCCTCTGAACAAGTCTGGCATTTGTACGTAAAGTTCATAGGGCAGACTATCCAAACGAGGCGATTTACCCCTTGTGCAGCCAGTCATTGCCTCCCGTACTTCAGCGGCTGTTATTGTATTTACGCAATACTCCGCCTCAGTGGCCGAGAGCCGCGGCAGTCCGTCGAGGTAAGCACTACAGTCCATCCCTCGATCCGGCCCGCCGCTGCCCCCGAACAGCTGAGCGGAGTGTCGCTGAAAAGCTTCACACATTTTCCTGGGATCGAGTAGCATGCGCCCGTCGTGATCCACCAAAGACCGGATCGTGACTTTGTTACCTCGACGCGCCTCCGCCACTCGGGCCCATTGAACCGCTTTCTTCCTCTCGTGTCTAAGAGCACGCACCCTAGCTCTGACAACGCAACCTTCGTCCTTTGCATTGAAGAATTGGTCAAGGACCAATTTCACCGCAAGTACGTCGGTCGCAATGCCTTTACTAATCGCCTCGTCTGATTTTCTAACTAATTCTCCCTCTGTTCTATTTTTCTCTATTGCTAAAGCCTT
>OZ024741.1:62631361-62666361 GCA_964016885.1 Eledone cirrhosa | reverse complement strand
TGTATAGACGCCTATTTTGTCACACCTTGGTCATGAATTCGTATTCTTTTCCAATAGATATTTTCCGCTCTATAAGGCTCACCAGGATATAAGGCGTATCATTTAAAATCAGGTCCGCGCAACGGCGTGTAAGGCCAACCAGAAAATGCTATCTTCTTTACTTTTAGTCTAGATCTATTACTTCTGTTAGAGCCGTGATTGATTACCATTGTATTATTTATACATAAGGCTCACCGGAGTATAAAGCGCAGAGCTGTTTTTTTTATTAGATTTAATTATTTTAAGTGCAATTTATAGACGGGAAAATTCGGTAAGTTATTGTAATCATATTTCCAAATCTTTCCATTCACCAGTAACCATGCTAACGAATCTGGTGTCATCTCTCTCTGTATTTAATCACCTCTCTCTAACCTAACAGCTTCGTTACACGTCGTTATGCCCACACGGAAACGTTCAAGACTTACCTCCAAAAAAGGTACAGCTATTGCTTTGAGACAACGAATTAGGCGTTCTCAGGTATGAGTTCATTCACAATTGATTAATCCTTTATGCAATATTCTCCCTTAATGTTAGCAAGTACTGCGTTTATCCTAACTGTCACCACTTTTAAGCAACTACAACATTATAATCGTAGTTATATTAAATTTATTGTCTTACCTTGATTCCCTTTTGTTCATGTTAGACTTTTCTCATTTACTATTGACACTGCCATTGGCTTAGCTAACCAGTAGAATTAATTAATTTTCTCTAGGAAACACCTGCTGAGCGCGAATCTCGACTCGCTGATAGACGTCTTTCCCGGCTGGTTGAGTCACCAACATCACGTACGAAAAGGCTTGCTGATGTTCGCCTTCGTCGCCAACAAGCGCTGACGGAGGAATCACCAACATCCCGTCAGACGAGGCTTAAGGCTGTGGCAAAGGGCAATAACCCTAGATACAATTTTAATCAACTTTTTTTCACCTATAGCAAATTTACCGGGACAGGTTTTTAGCTACTCAAATCTACTTCAGAGATCACGCATTGATGTAAAAAAATCAGTAAAACTGAAGCGGGGCTCGACTTTGCGCAAAAAAACAAGGCAAAGTTACACATGGGAAAACTTTTTACAGGAACGTCCTATATTCTTGAAAACTGTCACAAAAGACTCGCCATTATGCCGCGGTTAAGATAAAGGCCCTTTTAATTCTTCTTCTGCACATGTGAGCGCAAAAATTGTAAAAAAGAAAACCCCTGAAAGTAATCGACATTTTCACCCTGCTTTAAATTAACTGAACATTCAATATCAAGCGATTTTGACTTCCTTCAGTCGTGCAGAGAACAATTTCAACGATACACTGTGTAACTACAATTAATAAATTACACACCTGTGTCTACTAACCTATTTTTTTCCATTGAAGTTCGAAGTTTTGAACCTGTGATGCGCGGGAAGTAACTTTAACACATTCTAACAGACCAAAGGTCGACTTACACCCGGGCAACGCCGGGTACTTCTGCTAGTATATATAAATATATATATATGTATGTATATATATATGTATATATATATGTCAGGTCACCAGTTGGTGCTACTGGTAACATGTATCCTAGTACAACCTGTCTCATGGTCGGGTCGTTGGTGACTAAACTGGCAACCCCACCAAGGTTTCTTGGTGAGGAGGGTGACTTTGGACATCCTGCTGAACTAAAATCAAAACCTGCCAAAGGGCAAAGGAGCTCTTAAGAGTCAATGGCCATCCAAAATCACCGGGAGAGATGACCCCTTAGCCTTTGTCAAGGCAGAATTCTAGGAGAAGGAAAACTCTGATATAACACCTGCAAGCCTGATGGTATCCAATAATGTTGACTTGTTCTTCTTTTTGGTAAATATTATCTTGGTTAAGAGAGTGGGACTGGCTTTGTGCAGTGCCTTTGCTCACTATAAAAGCTTCACAGCACAGGAATTGCTTTATATCTGGAGATCTCTCTGCACTTGCCGTCACATGGTACCATGGGTCAAGCACTATGTGTCAATAATTGTCACAAGTGTAGTGTTTGTACCAGAGTTTTCAAGTCGATGGCTGGACTAAAAAGTCACACTCGTTCAGCGCATCGGTAGGGGTTCTCCTACATGGATATAAAGTAGTGGCCGTACTCGAAAACGAGTTGGCAGCCATCATATATGTATGTATGTATGTATGTATGTATGTATGTATGTATGTATGTATGTATGTATGTATGTATGTATGTACGTACATATTTATGTATGTATGTACGTACGTATGTATGTATGTATGTATGTATGTATGTCCTGGTTTTATAATTTCACAATGTTTTTTCCAATATATGTATGTGTGTATGTATGTGTGTATGTATGTAAGCATATATGTGAATTGGTGTATGGATCCGTAACGCATGGGCACCATCATGACATGCGACGTGTCTTTAAGATTGGGAGAACTCATTCCATGTCAAATGCTAAACACAGCTGATTTCGTCCAGAGAAAGGGAGAGAAAGTGTGGAAGAGATATATGAGAAGAATCATCCCTGGTAAGTATAGAAGTAAATGTGTTAACGACTTCGAAAAGATAAAAGGTAAAATTGACTTCGGGAGGATTTGAACTCAGAGCAGGAACAAATAGCGCAAAACATGTATCCGGCCAAAATGGCGACAAGGAAGGTCGCTTGACCACGTCTTGACCAAACAAAATATAATATTTTCACCAAAAACTGCCCTTTAAACACATGTCAGATGGATTACAATATTCATTATTACAATTACTTTGACTGTTCCCTGACAACTAGTACCAGTTTCAAGATAGAATTATCTTAACGAAGTATATATAATTTGACTTGATTTTCGCCAACAAACCACGTGTGGACATGAACGGGGAAAAAGGAAAAAAATAAAACAAATCACTACATTCCTTAAGGATCGCAGTAAGTACTCCACAAAACATATAAACAACAATATACACACAGATTTATATACAGATATATACCATATGCATATACACACACGTGAGAAGAAACCACACTATTTCGTGTGAGACATTATACCGGCCAATTTTACCAATTTACATTGGTAAAATATTTCTGAACATTGACTTCGCTTCTAACCCACATACACCTTTTAATTATATATATATACTAGCAGCTGAAAGTTAATAATTTGAAAAAAATATTATTGAAAGTTTATTATAAAGAATCAGTATCAGGAAAAAAAAACGTTATTTCGCTGTTAATAAACAACTGCCTTCTACAGTACGTTTCATTTAACTTACGCAGCATATTTATTTGTTTACATGCACAGACTCTTCTGTACACACACAACATTTAGGAAAACGGAAACAAAATACACAAAAAAACAAAACAAAAAACAGACATTTTATTTCTATCGTAATCAAGTGCGCTAAACCTATATTGTTTACATTCTGTGTTTTTCTACGGATGGGTAGAAATAACAAAATTGCCATGGTGATATCCATCGATGAAGTATGCGACAAAACTGGTCGATGTTCCAAAATAGAACATTGCCCAGAAGATCACACCTGCCATATCTGTACGGAACCCGAAAACTCGTTCCGTAATCGTTGGGTCGAATGTGGAACCTGTCGCATCTCTGTCTGCCTTCAATGAGCCACAGGCTTCCGGAAGATCCCAGGCCAAAATAAGAAACATCATATTGCTACGATGGATGGACTCTGGGAGATGGTCCAGCTAACAAACTGGTCCTTTCAGTGCCTGGACTGTATGCCTGCTTCTCCCATTGCTGCGGAACAACAACAACAACAAAGACCGAAGATCGTGTCTTCTACCATTGTTCCCGAACAACAACAACAAAAACCGAGGATCGTGTCTTCCTCTACCATTGTTCCTGAACAACAGCAAAAACCAACGACCGTAGCTTCTGCTACTACCCCCGTTGAAGGACTTCATCAACAACAGCAACCCATGTCTTCCTCACCCGTTACTTTTCAACAACAACAACCGACGACTGTGTCTTCTACCATGCCTGTTGAAGGAGAAGAACAACAACAAAAACCGACCGTCAATACGGAGTTTGAGGAAATACGGCAAATGATTTCCGCTTTAAGTCAAGAAATAGCGGAAATAAAATCAAGCGTTCGTGTAGAACCCCACAATGAGGGATCTTACCGGAATGCCTGGTTAAAAAATCTCCGCGTACCTCATGCTGAACCTAGACGCATTGAGAATGCCACTGAATCTGCAAACCACGAAGTGATTGCTATTGGTGTGCCGGAAGACATAGTTGATCTTCAGGCATTTGCTGCCAGTTCATCCAAAGACCTGGGCTGTGCTCCCGCAAAGGGTTCCCTACGCCTTGGCCGACCAGGCCCGAAACCCAGGTTAATTAGACTGTCGTTTTAAAACTCAACTGAGGCACGTTCATACCTTGTAGCCTCTGATAAAGCTAGGCGTGAAAGTCGGATTGCTTTCCGAACACGTCCTGGTCTTCCACCTGATGTCCGCCCAAAGTTGCGTGCTGCAGCTTCCCTAAACCGCAGCTCGGCAGAACATGAAAGCTTCAGCCTACGAGATGATGGGCAGATATGGAAGTTTGTTAAGGCTGGCGAATCATGGAAAAGAGACACCAGCTGGTCTGAAAATACTGTACCCACAACAACTGACAATAAAGAAACTGAAAAAACTCTGGGAAACTAAATCAGAACAACCTGCCATCCCCTGCACATAATCATAGACTGGAATCAAAGTACAAGTTGCGGTCCTTGAATGCACGTAGTCTATGCAATAAGATTCATCTTTTTGACTCCTACGTCAAAAGTATCAACCCGGACTTCATTACAGTCACGGAAACTTGGGCACATCCCTTACTCTGTGATGGGTTTTCAGCATGACTGGCTACAACCTGTTTCGTAAAGACCGCATTAATCGTCGTGGTGGTGGTGTAATGGTCTACGTTCAGTCAAATCTGTCGGCAATTCCTTGTGCTGATTTGAACCAATCACAGCAGGAAGTTTTTTTCTGCGATATACGTATGACCATGTCAACACTGCTACTTGGAGTCGTTTACCGTCCCCCAAATGACCATCAGGACACTCAACTTTGTGATATCCTCAGAGCTGCTGCCAGGAAGACAGGCACTTATGTTTTCATTGCAGGTGACTTCAATCACCCTGAGATTGACTGGGAGACCTTTCGTTGGCCGCCAATTGCAAATGACTTCCTTGAGCTGGTGCTGGACTCGAGTTGGTTCCAGGTGGTCACCTCACCAACGAGAGGTGACAACACTTTGAACCTACTCTTCACCACTATTCCTGCAACGGTCATTAGTGTTACTGCTGAGGAACCTTTAGGTGACTCTGATCATGCTATGATCATTGCCAATCTATCCCTCATGGGCAGTAAAAAGAACCACAACTATCTCCAAACTGCTCATTTTGACTGGAATAAAGTAGACTGGAACTGTTACTGCACCGAGTTGCAACGGCCAAACTGGTTTGAGTTCTACGACTCTGGAGATGTCAACACTGTACTCCAGAACATCCTGAGCTCAATATGGACAGCATGTGCAGCATCGGTGCCACGTAAGCGGGAAAAACATCCCAAAAGCGCTATTTGGGAGACTGCAGCAGTCCGTCTTGCCAGAAAAGAACGGCGCAATGCTGAACGTGAGTACAAACTTCACAAATCAGACATTAATAGGAAGAGGCGAAATAGATCGTCCAACCACCTCAAACAGGTGACAAAAAAGGCAGTGCTTCAATTTGAGCAGCGCATAGCAACCAGCCCTGACAGTAAGGTGTTCTGGAAGTATGTTCACTCAAAGCAGAGGCCTTACTCTCCAGTTGGTCCTCTTAGCAATCCCCACACAAGCCAGGTTACTGACGACCCCAAGGAATGCGCAGAGCTCATTGCTGAATGATATGCAGGCATTTTCACTATTGAAGACCAGAGTGTACCATCTCCACCACCTATGACACCGGACTCTATTACAACCATGGAATTTACACCTGCATTGCTGCCACGTCACCTAAAAAATAAATGCAACCATGCCTCTCCTGGTCTTGATGGTGTTACGTACCTGCTTCTTAAACGTGGTGGGTACTTCTTTCTACACCAGTTATCACGCTTCTTCCAATTCTGTCTGAACAACAGTGCTACTCCAGAACAGTGGAAAACTGCCAGTGTCATTCCTCTGTTCAAAAAGGGTGACCGCACATCACCTGTGAACTATCGTCCAGTCAGTCTTACTAGTTGCATTGACAAACTGATGGAATCCTGTGTCAGAGAAACACTTTGGAACTTCTGGATCTCTCACAGTCTTATCCGGCCCTCGCAATTTGGATTTATCCCCAACTCCAGCTGCTGTGATCAACTTATAGAGTTTCTTGAGGACATCACCCGGATCACTGATGGCGGCTCATGGGTGGATGTTGTTTACCTTGACTTTGCGAAGGCCTTCAATTCTGCGCCACACAAAAAGCTTATGGCAAAACTCTCTGCAATGGGTGTGAGGGATGATCTTTTTAACTGGTTGAAGTCCTTCATTCTCAGTCGAAGAGAGGTAGTCACGGTTCTGGGACAGCATTCCTCACCATATGAGATGTCATCTGGTGTACCACAGGGATCTGTTCTTGGCCCCCTTTTGTTTGTGGCATATATTAATGACATAGATGCCAACTTAAGGAATGCCACAGTACTAAAGTACGCAGACGACATCAAGCTGTACCTTGAGATAAAAAGGACAGATCCTGAACACTATAGATCTTGCTTGCAGTCTGACCTGGACACAATGCAACAATGGATCTCAGACTGGCAACTCAAGCTAGCTGTGGACAAGTGCACCACCATGCATTTTGGGAGTAAAAACCCAGCGTCCACATACTCCCTCCACAGCACTAATATCAAGAAGTCTTCCTGTGAACGTGACCTGGGCATTACGGTCAGCAGCGATTTGCGTTGGACGAGGCACGTCTCTAAAATTGTCAAGAGGGCCGAGGGTGTCTTAGCATCACTCAGCAAGACCTTTGTCAGCCGCTCTCCAGATATCTATTTAAGGCTGTATACAGCTATGGTGCGACCACACTTAGAAATTGCATCACCAGTCTGGAACCCCTATCTTGCTCAGGACATTGACCGCCTGGAAACTGTTCAGAGACGTGCAACCAAGCGAATACCCTCCATCAGGCATCTACCATACTCTGAGCGCCTTGCTTCCCTGGGCATGGATTCATTGAAGCTCCGACGCCTGGCAACTGACTTGGTAAACACCCACAAAATTGTTAACCATGTTGCCAACAACAACCCTGAGTACCTTTTTGATTTCCATGTGTCTAACACACGTGGACATGCCCACAAAGTAAGAAAACAGCACAGTTCCTGTGACTTTCGGAAACATTTTTTCACGCTCAGAGTTGCTGAAGCATGGAACAAACTACCTGCATCAGTTGTTAGCTGTCGAGACACTGCATCCTTTAAGGCCTCCATGCTTCCCGAGATCCGCCAACACTACAGCTAACACATACACACATGTACTTCCCTGACATTTGTGTATTATTCTATGTACTATATTGACGAGTTGTAGTGCACCTGAGCACTTTACACAATAATTTCATTATATATATACTAACGACTCTGCCAATTGGTCGCATCCATTGGAATGTTGCGTATAGTCCGAAATGTCTGTAGGATTTTGAGAGTTATATATATTCAACTGTTATAGAACATAAACATTTGATTTATTAGCCTGATGTTATCTGATAAGATAGAATCAGCCTAATAAATCGTTGGTAATACAATGTATAGTGTACTTATTTGATTTGTTGTCTTCCCGACCCCAATACAGCAGACTATCTCTCTCTCTCTCTCTCTCTCTCTCTCTCTCTATATATATATATATATATATATATATATATATATATATATATATATATATATATATTTCGTTTCTGAATTTGTTTAGCAAGATTCTTTATCTGAAATCGTGTGTTGAAACCGATATTGTTATACTTTGGGAGGGTCATGTTGCCAATAAGAAACACACGCACCAGTTGCTTACACTTCAATTTAATTTATTATATATTTATAAATTTACAAATTTATAAATTTCTGGTTGGTTGGTTGGTTCCACAACCAGATAGTTGTTTATATATATATATAGTCATAGTTCTTTCGTCACACACTCTGTGACCTCTTCAGTGACTGGGGATTTCTTTCTTCGTTTCTGTGCCTTTCCTTTCTTCTATCCTACGCCATTTTGTTTGTGTGTGACGAAAGAACTATGACTATATATATATAAACAACTATCTGGTTGTGGAACCAACCAACCAACCAGAAATTTATAAATTTGTAAATTTATAAATATATAATAAATTAAATTGAAGTGAAAGCAACTGGTGCGTGTGTTTCTTATTGGCAACATGACCCTCCCAAAGTATAACAATATATATATATATATATATATATAAATGGAATAGAATGAAACGAAATTTCATTTCTCACTCTTAGTTCGGCACTTACTGCTCAGCCGTTAATTTTCATAAGGAAAGTATATACTTTCGAACGTTCAACCATCTGGCAGAAGGGTATACGGTGCTGACGATAGCTAACAAGCTTGAAACTAGTACATCGTTCCTGTGTCAGTGTTGAACAAAAAAAAAACAAAAAAGAAATGGTGACGTGGTTGCCTTAACACCGTACGGCATAAATCAGGCTGTCAGTTTGTTTACAAACGAACAAAGCGAACATTATATTAAATGTTCGCTAAACTGATACGTACATATATATATGTGTGCCTGTATGTATGTGTATATATATATATATATATATATATATATATATATATATATATATATATATATATATATATATATACATGCTACTGTACGTCTGTATACATATATGTATGTACGTATACATACATACTTACATATATATATATATATATATAGAGAGAGAGAGAGAGAGAGGGGGGTGAGAGATGGAGAGAGGGAAAGAGGGAGAGAGCGGGGGGAGAGAGAGGGGTGATAATAGGAAGTCAGATGTGCAACTTGTTATGAAACTTTATTGCTTATTACATACATACAAAACTCCAAGGTTTAATCAAGTACATATAAATGTGGGGGGTGTTACGTTTGTAACAACAGTTACAGGCGGCGTGACGTTCGAAGCACTCGATGCTGTTACGAGGTCTGTTTCGTTTGTATTCCAGTGTTACAGCTGTAGAGTGCACAGTGTAAATAGAATTAAAAGAATCGAAGTTAGTGTTGCTGCATATGTACAAACTTTAACTGTTGCGCTATCAATGATAAACATTGATTGCCATAGAAATATAAAAATGTACTGAAACGAAAACCAATCAGTGAGTGTGTTTTACAATATTTTTCTTGCAATATTATAACATGACCTTCCCCAAATATAACAATATTTATATATATATAAGGTGCCCCCCCCCCCAAAAAAAAATGTATACACACTTTGATCACCTATACAGGCAATATTTATTAGAATGCATAGCCTTTGTGTATGCATTTTTGGGGGGACACCATGTATAAATATAAGGAGAGTTGAAATTAAAGCATGCAAGATTTCATAGCTCTAGCATCACTCCATTATAGTCAGCCTATGAACGTTTCAGTTCTCACTCGTATATGTGGATACCGATAGTAGCTTTGAATACCTTAAACAGTTAAAGTAACATTTAAATGAAACATACATGAACTGGTAGATTCCTTCTCAGGTAAGTAATTAAATCCTGGCGAGATTAGCTAATATAATTCCATTTAAAGTGAAGTTTATATTGTTGGTCTCGCTTAAGGGATCCAGCCGTATCAATTAGAGACGGCTGCTTCTGACAGAACTTGCTCGCTGGAAGATGTGTTTCAGGATTCTGCTCAGGAATAAATGGATGCAGAAGGAGGTGAGTCAGAAGACAAGATGTGTAAACTACACACACACTTGTCAGTATTCACTGTTCAAGTCTTAGTGTTTATGACATTTGTTTTGGTTGTTTAAGTTAGTGAAGAGGACACATGTTATTTACACTGTATAACACGAAATAAACTGTAAAATTGAAATGTCGTGGTGTTGTTGGTAAACATGTTGCATAGCTCTTCTGTAGTGGCTATAGTTAGCTGGTGGTCAACAGCTGTTCTATAGTGGCTATAGTTAGCTGGTGGTCAATAGCTTGTCTATCGTGTCTATCATAGTCAGAATTACTTAAATATAACGTGGGTTACTTAATTGACTACACCAGGTATGGGCAACCTTTTCCGAGAAGCGGGCCGCATGTGTTATGGCTCAACATCAGCGCCAATTTACATTCATGTCCACATAAAAAAAAATGGTGGTAACTCAGGTTGTTTTGATTTGTTTCTTCAGAATGTGTACACTTCGATCGTAAAAATGATTAAAAAAATAAATTACGACTGAAACGTTGGGGTAAAAAAAATCAGAAAGATTTCACTTAGGCGACTTAGGCGAGCCACTGAGAGAGCTTCCAAGAATACTACGACCGTTAGTTTATTGTTTTGTTTTTTCGGCTCACGATCGTAAGGTTTCATTCCCGGCAGCGCGTTCTGTTTTGAGCATGACACTTTATTTTACGTTTCTTCTGTACACTCAGTTGATACGAATGAGTAGTATCTCTAATTCAAAGTGTCAGACTTGTCATGCATGATGTCATGCCGAATGTCCTTCGGAACTACGTTATGGTAGCACGTGTCTGTGGAATGCTTAACCATTTGCACGTTAATTTCACGAGCAGGCTGTTTCGTTGTTTAAACAATCGGAGCTTTCCTCGTCAGAAGTGACGGGTCTCCAGCAACATCTGTAATCATTGTGAAAACTCGTATACATGAAGATTCGTATGGGATTTTCATCCGTACTTTTGACTAGAAAATGTCTGGGAGGTCCCCTATAAGTCGATTAAATTGACCCGTAGAACTGAAACGCAAAGCTTACCTCGGAAGGTCGTTAAGTCACAACGCAAAGAGTGGGAAGTCATTTTTCTGATTTGGTTGGAATTGATAACGAGAATAAATCTCAAATTCTTAGACCAGATGTTATCATCATAATATTGTTGATAGTAGAATCGAAATGTAAAATTAAACAATAAGTTTATAATTGATGTTGTTTGTAATTAATTAATTTATCTAATTATTCAAATTGTTCCACTTCAGAAAAATGATCTATCCCCTATCGATTTAAGATAATTACTTAATACCGATAGGTGACTATTCTTGACAAAAATTATAAATGTTATAGTTTCATGACATATGCATGAATTACCAAATAGCAATCACTTAATATGCAATAATATACGTTTTCTAGGAAGACTAATCTTATATAGGAAGACTAATCTAATATAAAAGCAATAAAGAAACTTTATGATGTAATAAGGTTAGCAGAAACAATTATGTAATGCTTTTTTATGTTTTTACCGGTCTAAATATTTAAATTCAAATATAGGAAATTGCGAAATCATAGGAAAACGATTAAATAACCACGTTGTCAAATAACCAAATACTTTAAACGGGAAATTCGATATATACATTAGAGACATCAAATCTGGGAAATTTCGATAAATTTCGAATTTTATTCCAAAATGTCAAATAAAATAAATTATTTAACAGTTTTTCTCAACATATTTGAAAATTTTGAAAGAAGAGTAAAACCGCAGTTCTCGAAAATTTATCAAATTTTCATAAATAAAATTCGAAAAAAACAAAAGAAAACCCATTAGAAATATTTATTAAAATAACTTCATTGATATTTCAAATCGCATTTAAATGTATTGAGAATGAAAATAAATATCTTCAGAAGATATGGGATTAAAACGGAATTATTCCGATTAGCGAATAACAAGAACAGTGCAGTTGATTTTATGTATATACAGTTAAAATTCCGTTAACATTATAACGAATTTGTCAGTATAGCGAAATTTTTTCAATCCCCGAAGTAATAACAAACAAACGCTCGATTAGTTTCGGTCGATCTCGTTATAAAGAATTTTTCGTTACAACGATTTTTTTATACCCTGAGCATTTCGTTATAACGGAATTTCACTGTATATATACAAACATATACATACACACACACACACATACTCACATACACACCGACACGCACACACACTTTTGTATATATATATAATCATGTAAAAATAACAGAAGACCGGACTGGATTGCTTTTTAGGTAGGCGTCCTTGCAGTAAAGAGACGGTGTGAGACAATTGTATGACCAGTCATTCCTCATATATATATATATATGAGTGTGTGTTGTTTATCATCCCGCCGTCCCCTCAATCTCAATCTTATTTCTCATTCTTTCTTCTGGCGAAGGACTAGCGTCCGAAACGTTAAGACCCTCTTCCTGCTATATCAAGCGTTAACCTAATATTTCCCTTCCATATACTGTACCGATTGTATTGTTATTTCTGTTTACCTTTTACACACACACACACACACACACACACACACACATATATATATATATATATATATATGTGAAGGCGTGTGGCTGAGTGGTTAGAGGATTGTATTCGCAATCGTAAGGCTGTGAGTTCGATTCCTGGACCAGGCGATGCGTTATGTCTTTGAACAAGACACTTTATTTCACGTTGCTCCTTCTACCTGGAGTTGCGACGGATAGATAGTATTAGCAATTGGAAAGACCAACGGAAACATTGTTCCCTCGGTCCGATTTGACAAAAAAGTCGATCGTTCCTTTTTATATATATATACATATATATATATATGTAGGAGGCGAGTTTTATTGTAGCACAATAAAGCAATGCAAATATCGGATAAGTAGCACTCAACAGTTTATAGGATTGGAGTATAAATAATATAAAATCAAAAGATGGTTAAAAGAGTTCCATGTATTTTATTATGCGCATTTCAAAAACAAATATCATCATGGGATGATATTTGCGTTCTCATCAGATAAAATAGGGAGGCATGATATGAACCTTAAAGAACACCTGCGAGCAGTGAAGTGTTAAATCAACATATGTTAAATCAACATATTCATACCATGTCTCCCTATTTTATCTGATGAGAACGCAAATATCATCCCATGATGATATTTGTTTTTGAAATGCGCATAATAAAATACATGGAACACTTTTAACCATATATTAACGTTCTATGCAATTTTATATAGCGCCAAATATTCATTTATATTTATGCTCAGATAACTCTATGTAAACAGATTTTACTATAAAAGCATTTAATAACATCTACATTGCAAAGACACTTGATTTCATTAGATTCTCTGGCTCCTCACAATAATCTGTAATTTCGTATCTAACTACGGACATGGTGGTTAGTTCGCTGAAGCTTACACAACACTTCATAACTTGGTCATGTTTTACATTCGGCTGGTTGTTTTAAAATTCAATTCATTGTTTACTATCTCTCTCCCCCCTCCTCTCTCTCAGCAAGAAACAGACTGGCAGCCACTCTCCCCTCCGTTGCCAAAAATAAGTGACGTAGTCACTTCTTTAAAACTGAGAGCAAATGGTCTTCTAATTGTTTTTAATTAAACATACAGTATATTGCCAAATATACTATACATACATTCATGTATACATCGATATTTCAGAGCACCAATACTAATATATATATATAAATATATATATAATTGGTGTTGGATGCTTAAAGCATCCGTATGCGGTGAGCCGTATGAGTACTCGATGCCCTCGTAGAGCAGAGTATGATATCACAGAAAAAAGAGAATCTGTGTTGCGACAAAGGAATTTATTGGACATATTACAATTGTTTCTCGGGCGATCAGCTCGAGGCACGATAGATGTGGTGATCAAACCTGATCAAACGAAGCAGATTTTCCTATATGAAAATCTGCTTCGTAGGATCGAGACGTATCCGAGGACCGCGCGATTTCAGAGTCAGGTTTGATCACCACATCGATCGTACCTCGAGCTGGTCGCATGAGAAACAATTGTAATATGTCCAATAAATTCCTTTCGTCGCAACACTGATTCTCTTTTTTCTGTGATATATATATATATATATATATATATATATAGTTATAATAATAAAATTGAAGACTAAAATCCAAAGAGGGCTCGCCACGCTCCACACATGACTTATTATCTTCGTTTTTTCGTTCATTGCCAGAGAACGTCTCTATGCACCACCTAAGAGAACATTAGTCTACGACCTCTTTTATACCATAAACGTGGTTTTGTCTTTGCGCGTAATTGTTTTTCACCGCTCCTATTAATGACGTATTATTCGTTTTTTCCCGTTCTTTGCCAGGGAACGTTACCACGAACCAAAGTATCGTCTTCCTGTCTTCCTCCGGTTGCAACGTTTTTTGAAATATCCAGTTCTGCGTTTACAGATTGACTTTGTTAGTTTCAGAAGATCCCGTTAAGGGTGAAAGCAGCGATTCTTTGCTTAAACTTTAATCTGTTATGTTAATAAATATATATATATATATATATATATGAAAAGAGACAAGACCCCGACGTCTGAGCCCCTGGCGTTTCGACAGCTAGATCCGAATATATATATATTTGAGTGTGTGTGTATGTGTGTGTTTGGGTGTAATATGCATCAACGCAAATAGGCAATAAATGTTGAAAATAACGTTAATTAAGTTTTAGGCTGCCTTTACGTTTAGTGGTGGTTAGTTGTCAGTAGTGCCATCTTCCAAATAAAGGAGGAGCCTTTTCTTTTAGAATGGCAGCATCGAAATCCAGAACCGTATTAAACTTATCGGTTGTCTTTGGGAGACTTCGGTGCTGATTCATTTAGAAAACCTGTCTCCCATCCTTCGCATAAGTCTCCGATAGCAAGCGGTATCTATCACAACAAAGCACTATGGCTACGACGCTAGGGTTATTTACAGTGATCACATTAAGGCATTTGACACTTTCACGTGAGGTGCTTCCAGAACATCAAGGACATTACCTACTCTGAGCTTGTGCCTTACATTGAAAGAAAACAACGAGAAGAAATAGAAGAGAGCTATGACAAATGCAACCATAGTTATCATTATCAATGCGGTGGATTGGCAGTATCGGTAAAGGGTCGGACGCTATGCTTTGCAGTATAGAGTTACGGCCTTTTACGGTCTCAGTTCAAATCCCACCGAGGTTAATTTTGCCTTTCATCCTTACGGGGTCGATAAAATAAAGCACCAGTAATGCACTGGTGTAATTGCTGGCCTTGTGCCAAAAGTAGAAACAATTATTAATCCCACCATTCTTATCACATATACACAAACCACAATTATCAAATATACCCATACCATCAACATCCCATATACACATGCCTCCATTATCAAATACAAACATGCCCCATCATCACATATGCCTATGCTAGCATCATTACATCTACCCAGACCAGCCTTATCATATATACTCATGCCCTATTTGCAAGAGAACTCTTGGGTTCATGATAGGTCTGTTCAACTATTAAATACATCGTTAAAGGAATGGACATCATTATCAGAATTCTATAAACAACTAGTAAAGGGAGACAGAAAAATTGCGTGTGATAGAGGGAATGGGGACATTTCTGGGTGTGTCTAAATGTGTAGGATGGTGTATGTGTGTATGTGTATTTTATGTGCAAAGTAAAGAAGATTGCAGACCCATACTTAAGAGTTTCGTGTGTTCAGCATTATAGTTTACTGTGTTTCTCAGTGTATTAGGAAAAACTGAAGTATAACAGCTGAATGGTTTTAATCACATTTTAGACACCTTCAGGTGATGACATGGTATGTGATGTCACCTACCATTTCAGATGCTTCATAAAAGATTCTTGAGAAAAAACGTCGACAAGTGTTGGCAGATTAGAATTAATTCCAGAATTAATTAGTGAAATTAATTTACTAAATAACCTGTTAACTAGTTGAGGGCGTTAATGTCAACGCAACCATTCATCAAATCACTTTTTATTTCTTTTCATCCCTGTTCGGTTTCTAGCACGAACCTGAAAGTGGAGAATTTTTCTAACATTTTTACCGAAGTGTAATCTATTATATTGAAGTCCTAAAAATACATTTCATATTCTGTGGAAAGGGGGTGGTAAAAGAGAGTGTGTGGTTGAGATAGATAGATATATTTCTTTATTTACCATAAAGACATAAAAAGAAGGGGACAAATACAAAGGGGGAGTTTACATACAATCGAGTAAAAAGGGTATAAAATTAAAATAATCGAAAATAACCTCAAAAGGGAGGGGACGTGATGGGGGTTGCACACACCCCCGAAAAAGTGTGCAATCCTTTGCCCGGGGAGCACATGGAGAAGGTGCTCCCCTCTCCTTCACTTCTTTACCTACAGGATGGTATACAGAGAAGGCCCATTTACACGAGCCATTCTCGCCACTATCACCCACCTTTCATAAAACTGCCTGTGGCCAAGCACCTCTCTCTCCATTCTCATCCTTCTTCCGAAGTGATATCGGAAGAAGTAGACCAGACTATGGCCAGAGAGGAAGTTGCCTGACATCAAACCTTTCAATCGTGTCCACCAAACAACCTCTTTCAACATGGCTATTACGCACAGAAAAACCGCCTTTGCTTCCTTTGTGAAGAGAGGAGGCGGTTTGATTGTCATCACGGACTCGGCGCTCAATTGAATCGGCGCCACCCGCGACAGCAGTCGTTCGGCGTAGCCCCACAGATCAGCCACGCCCGGACATTGCACCAATGCGTGCGCAACGGTTTCTTCGTGACGCACGCATCTAGGGCAAATCTTTTTTTAGGGATCCCTGCCCGGGCGCCCGTGTCTGTAGAGCCTCTCTCGAACGGGTAGAGCCCCCCGGTAGCACTGCCAGGCTAGTGACTTCTGGAAGTTGTCTATTGGTCCCGGGCCGAAAGTCCTACCGAACAGGCTGGCCAGTTCGTCCTCTTCCATGTCCAGCGACTCTCCAAGGGTGTCATCGCCCCTGCTAGCCACCAGCCCTCTATAGAATGATGAGGTGGATTCTCCACCGATGGCCGGGCCCGCTTGCCAGAGAGCCTTGAGCGCCTGGGCACACTCAGTGTGCCAGTCTCCCAGTTTTCCGGATCTTTGCTTGACCCAGGACTGCAGCTCGGTGAGCGAGACGAGTCTCGGAAAGGCTCGTTTCACGAACGGAGCCCACACCGGTTGACCAGTGAGGAATACCTGTAGGTGCCGTAGCCTTAATGCGTGCCTACGCATCATCAACCACGGCATCCCCAGCCCTCCTTTCGAAGGTTGTTGGCAGCAGATGGATCTTCTCACCATAGGAGGGCGCTTCTTCCAAAGAAATTGGAAGAGCATGCGTTCAATGGTGGTGAGTGTTTCCTTAGGGCAAGGCACGACAGTCAGGCGGTAGTAAGTGACGGACGCTATGTAAATGTTCGCCACCTCCGCCCGGCCTTTTAGGGACAGCTTACATTTGGCCCATTTCTGGGTTAGTGCAAACAGCTTGTTCGTAACCTCGTCCCAGTTCTTTTCCACCTGGAGGTCCGGTCCAAACCAGACCCCAAGCAACTTTACCGGGCCCTCCGTCCAGTGTCCGGCGACACCGTCGGGAGGCATCGGTCTGCCTCTCCACGTTCCGAGTTGCAGCCCGATGGATTTTTCCCGGTTCAGTTTCGCTCCTGACTACCTTTCGTAATCCTCCAGTAAGGTACCGATCGCCACGATATCCGAGTCGGTCGATACCATTACTGTTACGTCATCTGCGTAGGCCGACACCGCTTTGCTCAATCCTGGTTCCAGGGGGATACCCTGCAACAACTCTAACTTCCTCAGTAACCATGGTCGACCCTATCGAAGGCCTTAGACTGATCCAAGTTGATCAGGGCCCCACCGAAGCCGGGTTTGTTGCCAACACTCTCTATGATGTATCGCATGAGGTGGAGGTTATTGTGAATGGACCTGGATGGGATAGCACATGTCTGCGCATCTCCCACCAGGCTACCCACGACAAGCGCCAACCCCTTTGCTAACACCTTGCCCAAAATCTTTAACTCTGTGTTTAGCAGGGTTATGGGCCGAAAATTATTTATACTATCCCCCTTGTTCTCGTCCTTCCTCACCAGCGAGACTACCCCTACAGAACAAGGAATTCTCCCGTTCTGCTGCCAATTGCAGTAGACCGCTTCGAGGAGTTCGGAGAAGAAGACCGGCGCATTGCTAAATAAAGTTCGTAAGGTATACCATCGAGACCTGGAGATTTGCGCCTGTTGCATTGGCTCAGCGCATCTCCGATCTCATCAGCCGAGATTGGTCCCTCGCAGGACTCTGCCTCTTCGCTCGAGAGACGCGGCAGGCCGTCGAGGTATGGACCGAAATCCACGTCCCCGCCCGGACCCTCGCCTCCCCCGAATAATCGGGCAAAGTGCCTTTGAAAGGCCTCGCACATCTGCTTAGGCTCCCGGATCACCCGTCCATCCTCGTCTTGCAACGACCGGATGGTGGATCGATTTCCACTCTTAGCTTCTGTCACGCGGGCCCAGCCAACGGCTTTGGCCCTCTCATTACCTAGAGCACGTATTTTACTTCGAATGACGCAGCCTTCGTGCTTTGCATCGAAAAACTGGTTCAAGGCCGTCCTCGATGCCAGCACTCTGGCCACATCTCCGCTCTTGATTGCCTCTTCTAATTTACCTGTTAATTCTTTCTCGTTTCTATTCCTATCGGCAGCTAACATCTTGCTATAACTTATTGATTCTGTTCTAATCTCTCTTTTGAGAGATGCCCACCATCGGTTGTTGACGATTGCACCCGTCAACCTCTCCTTAACTAATCTGCTAATCCGGTTTCTGTAAGTCTCTTTTGCCGGTAAAGACAAATTAAGTTTCCAGTAACCGGGACCCTGTTTATGTGTTTTCTCGAGATTGACTACGCAGGTCACTAATTTGTGATCCGTATAGCCAACCGTGCGCATTTCTGGACAGCTTAATATGTCCCTATCCTTACTTCTAACTAAGAATCTATCTAAGTACGATCTAGATTGACCACTGTGGTTTCTCCAAGTCCAGGTAGGCACAGTTGGAAAATCTAGTCGATATCTATCGACCAAGTTAAAACGGTCGAGTAACCCCTTGAGGCTGTTACACCCCCCCCCCCTCTATTAGGACATGCTCCTGCATAGTCCCAACGTGCATCTAGGATGTCATTCCAATCCCCCGCTAGAAGCAGGGAACGCGACGTTCCCAGAAAAGTCTCCAAACGCTGGAAGAAGTCGGGCCGTTACGCTCCGAAAGGGGAGTAGACGGCGACCAGTCTCAAGGCCGCACCTTCACTACTGCCAACGTCTAGCACCAACAAACGACCCTCCGGGTCCGAGTGAACAACCTGTACGGCAAGACCCAGGTGTTTTTGCAGCAGTACGACAACCCCACCCTCACCTCCAGGTTGACAGAGAGATGCATGCACCTCAAAGTCATCGAAGGTAGGGGCCAGCTGCCGCACGACGCTGATCCGAGTCTCACAGATAACCATTACATTTATACCACATGACCTGAGGTCATTTAGAAGCTTTGCTTGCTTTCAAGTTGAGCCCAGGCCACGTGCATTCAAACATCCTACTCTTAACACATCCATGTGGGCGGCAGAGCCAAAGGAGAGTGTAGTGACCTACCTTTCTGCTTCCCGGGGTTCGGTTCGCACGACTTCCATGGGGTCGGGGGTGTTGGGTGAAGGGGTGTCTTGTGGTGGTGTGGAGTCGTCAGTGTATGGTGGGGTTGGGGTGTTTGGAGTTGTGTTGGGGAGGGGAAGGGGAGGGGGAAAGCTTTTTAGTAGGACGCGGTTTATGGGTTTGACAGAGGGTGGTCCTACGTCCTCCTTAAAATCCTTTTTTAGTTTTTGGTAGAGGTTCATTGGGATCTTTTTTAATTTTAAATGTGGGTAGTTTTCTGAAGAAACAAAGTTTACACCTTCGGTTTGTACCGAAGGATTATTGTTTATGAGTTCATTTAATTTATTATTGTTTCTGTTGATGTAAGTATAGTGTAATGTCTTTTTTTCGGATGGTGTGAGTGTTTCGAAGAGGGGAGGGGCAGGTTTGGTTTTGTTTGTTGCTGGAGGGGTGTTTTGTGTTTTGTTGGATTGTGTTGACATTTGGGTGGGGGTTGTTTGGCCTTGTGTGTTTTGCACATGTTTTCTTTTTTTTCTTTTAATCTGTCTGAAGGACTCCGTTTCTTCCTCCGAATTCGTTGGGTTATCTTCAGTGTTGGAGGGAAGAGGTATGTTTGCTGGTAATGTTTCCGTGTTGGTTTTCTTTGTGGGGGAGATGGATGTCACTATGTTAGACTGTGTTGTGTGTTGTGGCTGCGGTGGTTGTGTTGTTTTATTGAGTGAGGGGTTGGGTGGGCCTGTATTTTGTTTTGGGGTAATGTGTTGTGACTGTTTGTGTTGTTGTGGTGGTGTAGTTTTACTGAGGGACGGGTTGGGTGGGACTGAGTTTTGTTGTTTGTTTATCTGTTGTGGTGGTGGTGGTGGTGGAGCTGGTGTTGGTAGCAGGGTTTTCTTTTTGTTGAGTTGGGGACAAGCGGCTTTCAGGTGCTCTCTGCCTGCACATATATGACAGAACGGCCTTCTCCCCTCCACGCTAATGTTTATATACCCGTGGCCCTCTAATAGGATTCTGTCGGGTATTTGGGCGATACGTTCAGGCTTCATTTGCACTACAAGCTCTATACCTGTTCCACTGAACGCATTGCCTGTGGTTTTCCCAATGGAAATCACGTTGTCATTCACTGGATCTATGAAGCCAGCTATGAGCCAGCAGTAGTCCACATCTGGCATCATTGCATCCAGCCATATGCGTTGAGTTCTTTTCCCCATATAAGATGGATAAAAGGTAAACATTTTCGAACGAATCGGTGACAAAGCACATTTTTTTGCCGCCGATTCGTTCTTCATAATAATTGCTAGGCTTCCATACAGTCTGTCTTTTCTTATGAAAGTGGTTTCATTAAGTACTTCTGTGAGTACTGTTTTGATATCTGTTTGAGTTGGCTGTTCAGGTTTTTTAGAAATGTTGTTGATGGTGCGGAACACGACCGTTCGACTTTCAATGTCTTTGGTGAGTTCTTGAGGCATTTTTACCGATAAAATACCATTCTCTCCTTCACTTATGTATTGTTTGGCGTCTGTGATTCTTTGTGCAACATCTGAAATATTTTCAGGTATATATGTCAGAGATTTCTTTGTTTGTGCAAATGAAATCTTGTTGTTGTTGACTTTGTCGTCTGCTTTGCTTTCTGTTATGATGTTGCTTTCAAATGTTATTTTTGTGTTTGTTGTGTCTTTGTTTGTGGTATTAATATTGTCATGCAATTTTTCAAATTTTTTTTTTTCGTTGTTGGAATCCATGTCCAGATTTGTGTTTTTGTCATTTTTCTCCGCAGATTCGTCTGTTTTTATTTTATTTTTTTCCTTCCTTCTCTATGACGTTAGTTGGGAAGGAAGGGGGGACTAAAGCGTGCGAGCTTACAACTCTTACCGCTGTCCCCCCACTACTATTTTCGTTCGCTTCGTTTAACATTTCTGTCAGACGATTGAAATTTTTTTGCCACAAAATTTTTAAAAACAGGTTTTTCACCCCTAGGAGGGGTAAAGATGAGCTGACCCACCGCCTGACAGTTCAGACGGGGGGGGGGGGGGGGGTCAAGCTACACAATAGTATCAAAATTAAATTTGAACTTACAAAATTTCCGCAATAAATTTGAACAAAACTTCTGCGCGAAGTGAATTACTTCTACGCTGTAGAACAGACGACAGCTAGATTGAGTGGTTGAGATAGATAGATAGATAGATAGATAGATAGATAGATAGATAGATAGATAGATAGATAGATAGATAGATAGATAGATAGAGAGATAGGGAGAGAGAGAGAGAGATTGAGAGAGAGAGAGAGAGAGAGAGAGAGAGAGAGAGAGAGAGAGAGAGAGAGAGAGAGAGAGAGGGGGTAGTAGGGGGGGGGCTGCAACAAACGTTGATTTTTTTTTCTAAATTACACGAAGGGGATGTGTCTGAATGTGTGTGTGTGTGTGAGAAAGAGAAAGAAAGAGAGAGAGGAAGAGAGAGAGAGGGGGGAGAGAGAGATAAGGATGGTGGCCGTGGTGGTTGTGGTTTTGTTTTAGGATTGTGGGGTTGATGGAAAAGTGTCGAAATTTTCTTTTTTAAACCAACACTATACAAAAACATTCACATTAGTGAAATATTCCAATTTGTGAGTTTAAGCCTCTGGGATCGCTGACCAGCATGAGCTTAGTCCTATCAAGCAAGAGCAATAAATAGATACTCATTTGTTAATATATCATTTGTATAAGCTTTTCATATACTACACAGGTAAAAATATAGGAAAAAGAAGTTGAACATGCATTTGAACTCTTTAAGCAGATTCATTTACAATTTATTTACCGGTTTCAGAGTTGTATCAATTTCGAAAGTTAAGTGTGTTGGAGGGATGTGAGGCTATGCGTAATGTGTGTTACATCTGGGGATGGGCTGGAAAATTTATTTCCGTTTTATGCAATATGCATAAAACGGAAATTTCCCAAGGATCAGATGCGGCACACATTACGGCATAGCCTTAAATCTCTCTAACTTAACTTTTGAAAATCATGTAGCTGTGAAACCGGTAATGGTATTGTAAATAATCTTTCTTAAAGACTCCAATTGCATATTTATATATGTATATGTATATATGAATGTATGTATAGTATATTTGGCAATATACTGTATGTTTAATTAAAAACATTTTGAAGACCATTCGCTATGAGTTTTAAAGTAGTGACTATGTCACTTACTTATTCTCGGCAAAAGCAAAGAAAAGTGAACGACAGTCCTGTTTCTCGTTCGTTAGCATTTATCAAGACCACTCACTCCTTTGCTTCTGCTGAGAGTTATAGAAGCTGGGTTCTTGCAGAATTCCAGTAATATTTAAGAGGTAATTAAACAGAGTGGTTGCCGATCCAGAAAAAATTAGGTATTAGTATTGGTGCTCTGAAATAGTGATGTCTACATGAATGTATGTATAGTATATTTGACAATAAGTCACTACTTTAAAACTCATAGCAAATAGTCTTCAAAATGTTTTTAATTAAACATACAGTATATTGCCAAATATACTATACATTCATTCATCTATACATCGCTATTTCAGAGCACCAATACTAATATATATATATATATATGATTGTACGTACTGTATATTTAATAATATACTGTATGTTTATTTAAAATCATTGTGAAGGCCTTTCGCTATGAATTTAAGGTAGTGATTATAATAATTATTTAGTTGAAAACAGGGTTGGATATAGATCTTCGGGGGCTCTTCAGTTCTGGGGGCCTTTCGTACACAAAACATTAGAATACTCAGCAAAACATTAGAATACACAGCAAATTCCTTTCCCCAATTTTACACATCAGTTATCTTTGCGCAAGTAATTGGAATTGAACGGTTGCACATACAAGTATTAAATTAAAATATTCTAACCATCCTAAAACTGAAAAGCCCAGCCGAGAGCACAAATAAATTGCTACAGCCGTCACTGGTGCCCCCACCCTCACACACACACAGACATGTACTGCAGGGGAGATGGGGACAATTGCCGCAATGCTCCCTTTGCACCCAATTAAATCCGGCCCTGGTTGAAAATATAGATATTAAATAGAATGTAATCATCAAAAATGTACTACGATATGAAAGCTGTTCCGATTATTGTACACCTGAAATAATCATCGTCGAAACCGACGGAAATGCATTGACTTGATAGTTACTGTCTCAATCGTGTTACCAGAAGGATTTGAATTTAATAATATAAAATTACTTTACTAGGTAATGATTTCTGATTTAGGCATAAGGCCAACGGCGGGGAAAGTCGATTAAATCGACCCAAGTGCATAACTGGTACTTTATTTTATCGACCCCGTGAGGATGAAAGGCAAAGCTAACCTCGCTGAGATTTGAACTCAGAACGTAAAGGGCCGTAACTCTATGCCACGAAGCAAGGTGTCCGATGCTTTACCTACACTAATGACTTTATTAAGTAATGAAAGGCTTTTTTTTATTTCTGGTCTCTGCAGTTTCTGTTGTCAATTCTTACACCTATTCTCTCTGTTCTTCCCCACTCTCTCTCTTTCTCTCTTCTGTTCTCTCACACACACTCTCCCTCTCTCACTCTCGCTCTTTCTCTCTCTTACTATCCATGTTTTCGTTCTCATTTTTCGTAATGTTAAATGTTTTCTTCATTCTCACTTTTGCTCTCTCCCGTTTACTTCCTTTTCTTCTTTCTCTCTTATATTATTTCCATTCTTCATTCTTCTTTCTGTCTCTCCCTTTTCCTCTCCCCAACATTAACTCCATTCCTCTTTCTTTATCTCTTTCTCATCAATATTACTTCTTTATCTTTCTTTCTTCTTTCTCTTTCTTTCTCTCTCTCACTCTCTCTTTCTTATCAGATAATTCCCATTTCTTTCCTCTCTCCCATAGCTTCTATATCTATTTCCCTTATACCCCCTCTCTCTCTCCCTCTCTCTCTCTTTCCTTCAAAACCCACTCTCTCGTTCTTTCTTTCTTTGTGGTTGTTTTCCCTCAAACCCACTCTCGTTCTTTCTTTCTTTGTGGGTGTTTTTTCAGCTTCTTCAATATTTGTAAAAAGATTTTGAATCCCATTCCAAAGACAACATTTCTAGATTTACTTAAACATTTTCAACAAAATTTAATTTGAGTGAACATTACAAAAAAAGCATATTACAGGTGAATATTACGAGAAAAACACATTACAGGTAAATAAATAAATATGTAAATATATATATATATATTATATATATATATATATATATATATATATATATATATATATATATATATATATATATATATATATATATATATATATATATATATATATATATATATAGAGAGAGAGAGAGAGAGAGAGAGAGAGAGAGAGAGAGAGAGAGAGAGAGAAATAGAGGGGGTGCTAGCTAGTTAGATATAAAAACAGAGTCAGATAGAGAAATAGATAAGATAGATAGACAGAAAGACAGTCAGTCAAATAGATATATAGATAGATAGATAGATAGATAGATAGATAGATAGATAGATAGATAAATTTCTTTATTAGCCACAAGGGCACAAAAGAAGGGGACAAATACAAATGGGGAGTTTACATACAGGTATATGAAAATAAAACTATTAATAAAATAACAAATAACAATTGATATCCCCAATAGGGGGGAGGCGTTACACAGGGGTTGTACACACCCAGAAAAAGAATAGATAGATATATTTCTTTATTTACCATTAAGGCATAAAAAGAAGGGACAAATACAAAGGGGGAGTTTACATACAAATCGAGTAAAAAGGGTATACAATTAAAATAATCGAAAACAACCTCAAAAGGGAGGGGACGTGATGGAGGTTGCACACACCCCCGAAAAAGTGTGCAATCCTTTGCCCGGGGAGCACATGGAGAAGGTGCTCCCCTCTCCTTCACTTCTTTACCTACAGGATGGTATACAGAGAAGGCCCATTTACACGAGCCATTCTCGCCACTATCACCCACCTTTCATAAAACTGCCTGTGGCCAAGCACCTCTCTCTCTCCATTCTTATCCTTCTTCCGAAGTGATATCGGAAGAAGTAGACCAGACTATGGCCAGAGAGGAAGTTGCCTGACCTCAGACCTTTCAATCGTGTCCACCAAACAACCTCTTTCAACATGGCTATTACGCACAGAAAAACCGCCTTTGCTTCCTTTGTGAAGAGGGGAGGCGGTTTGATTGTCATCACGGACTCGGCGGTCAATCGAATTGGCGCCAACCGCGACAGCAGTCGTTCGGCGTAGCCCCACAGATCAGCCACGCCCGGACATTGCACCAATGCGTGCGGAACGGTTTCTTCGTGACGCACGCATCTAGGGCAAATCTTTTTCGAGGGATCCCTGCCCGGGCGCCCGTGTCTGTAGAGCCTCTCTCGAACGGGTAGAGCCCCCCGGTAGCACTGCCAGGCTAGTGACTTCTGGAAGTTGTCCATTGGTCCCGGGCCGAAAGTCCTACCGAACAGGCTGGCCAGTTCATCCTCTTCCATGTCCAGCGATTCTCCAAGGGTGTCATCGCCCCTGCTAGCCACCAGCCCTCTATAGAATGATGAGGTGGATTCTCCACCGATGGCCTGGCCCGCTTGCCAGAGAGCCCTGAGCGCCTGAGCACACTCAGTGTGCCAGTCTCCCAGTTTTCCGGATCTTTGCTTGACCCAGGACTGCAGCTCGGTGAGCGAGACGAGTCTCGGAAAGGCTCGTTTCACGACGGAGCCCACACCGGTTGACCAGTGAGGAATACCTGTAGGTGCCGTAGCCTTAATGCGTGCCTACGCATCATCAACCACGGCATCCCCAGCCCTCCTTTCGAAGGTTGTTGGCAGCAGATGGATCTTCTCACCATAGGAGGGCGCTTCTTCCAAAGAAATTGGAAGAGCATGCGTTCAATGGTGGTGAGTGTTTCCTTAGGGCAAGGCACGACAGTCAGGCGGTAGTAAGTGACGGACGCTATGTAAATGTTCGCCACCTCCGCCCGGCCTTTTAGGGACAGCTTACACTTGGCCCATTTCTGGGTTAGTGCAAACACCTTGTGAGAAAAATAATAGATAGATAGATAGATAGATAGATATATTTCTTTATTAGCCACAGGGGCACAAAAGAAGGGGACAAATACAAAGGGGGAAGTTTACATACAATAAAAACGTGTAAAATGTTATCACAGATGGAATTTAAAAGTTAGTCGATTTTCCCCAATAGAGGGAGACAGTTTATATGGGTAACACAGACCCCCGAAAAAAATGTGCAACCCTCATCTCCAGGAGTACGAAGAGCTTGTACTCCTTTCCTCTCCTCCTCCTTTTCCTCAACCTACAGGCTGATATAGAGAGAAGGCCCATTCACTCGGGCCATTCTCGCCACTTTCACCCACCTTTCATAAAACTTGCTGGGGTACAGCACCTCTCTCTCCATCCTGATTCTTCTTCCAAAGTGGTATTTGAAAAAAAGAATCAGTTGTTGGCCGGAGAGAAAGGTGTCTGACCTCAGCCCTTTCAACCTTGTCCACCATACAACCTCTTTCGCCATAGCTATCACACAAAGGAAAACCGCCTCTCCTTCGTTTTTGAAGGAGGGTGGCGGTTTGATCATGACAATGGACTCGGTGGTCAACTGGATTGGTCCCACCCGCGACAATAGTCGTTCTACATAGCCCCACAGGTCAGTGACGCCCGGGCAGTGTATGAATGCGTGCGCGACGGTTTCTTCGTCTCGCACGCACCTCGGACAGATCTTTTTTGCAGGGTCCCTGCCCGGGCGCCCATGTCTGTAGAGCTTGTCTCGAACTGGTAGAGCTCCTCGGTAGCACTGCCAGATAGATAGATAGATAGATAGATAGATGGATAGATAGATAGATGAATGGATGGATGGATGGATGGATAAAGAGAGAGAGAAAGAAAAGGGGAGAGAAAGCGATGGTACGTGATGTAGAGAGAGGATACTCAATACCTCCATTGAATGAAAACTTAGTATTCATTGATTTTGTAGTTACTGTCAGTCTTTGTACACAAGTTGATCGATAACAGATCTGATATTTTTTATTACCGTTTTATTAATTGATGGCATTGTGATTTCCTATTCCAACTTTTCTATATTTACACACATTCTGTCAAAACACACACATGCACACATAACTATACATACATACACCTATACATACATACATACATACATACATACATACATACATACATACATATATCTATATCCCTATGTATATATATATATATATATATATATATACATATACATACATATTTATATATATTTATTTACAGACACACATATATATATATATATATATATATATTTATTTACATATATATATATATATTTATTTACATATATATATATATATATATCTTCATTTATATTTATATACATATATATATATGTGTGTGTGTGGGGGGGGTATGTGTATGAATATATATATATATATGGGTATTATTGCGTGTGTGTGTGTATGTATGTATGTATGTATGTATGTATGTATGTGTTTATGCATGTATAAGTGCCTGTGCATGCGCGTAGGTGTGTATGTGTTTATTGGAGTCTTTAATTAATAGTTATTTATTTATAATTTGATATCAAATTTTCAGATTCTCAAATATTTAATTATATTATATTTCGGCTAGTTATCAGACATTGATAAATATTAAAGAAAAATTATATAATAAAAATAAATAAGGAACTTCCAGTTAATTTAAATACTCGGAATACAAATATACACATATCAACTCTACTAAATAATTATAGAGAAAAATCTGCAGAAAATGTTTACTCTTGTGATATTGTCATGTTTTTAGTTTGTATTTTAAATATATAAATTACAAAGCAAATATAATTTTTATTAATGGTACCTAGCATATGCAAGTTTGTGGAGTACAAACATGTGTGTATGTGTGTGTTTGTATGTATGTATGTATGTGTATGTATGTTCTTCTGGTTTTATAATTTCACAAATTTTGGCCAATAGTGACAAAGAGTCGGTTTCCAGCATAGATACAATACTCTCTCATTGGAATTTACACAACATCAACTAAGTAGATATGTATGCATGCCAGCATGTATGCATGTGTGTGCAGGTGTGGATGTTATTGTATGTGTGGATGTGGATGTTTTGAGTTGTATGTGTGCATATGCTTTGTATCTGTACATGTGTATATGCAATTATTAGATGCAGAATTTTTGGAATGTTTTACATATTTTTATGTTCCATTAATTGATTGTACTTGAGGGCGTGGATTAGCAGTATCGGTAGAGGGTCGGACGCCATGCTTTGCAGCATAGAGTTACGTCCCTTTATGATCTGAGTTCAAATCCTGCCGAGGTTAACTTTGTCTTTCATCCTTACGGGGTCGATAAAATAAAATACCAGTAATGTACTGGGTAGTTGCTGGCCTTGTGCCTAAAATACAAACAATTAATTGATTGTACTTGTAATTTCCTAACTTGTGTTCTTTCTAGTCAGGGTGGAGTATCTGTTGATTTCTCATTTGTTCTGCATAGATATTCTCCTTTTCGCTAATCTTTAATATTATATTGGCATCTGCTGGGCTGCTTTCGAGTTTTTTTATTGTCATGCAGGAGTATCTTTCAAGGACCTCCTTCCCAACTCTCATGATCTTATCTGTCTCATGCAGGTAGACTTGCTCAATAGATGGACTCCTATGCTTCGAGGTTCGTAAATGTTGTCGGATGGATATGATGCGACACTCAGATACTGTCTGGACTGATGTTAGGCCTCTGCCTCCCTACTTACGTTCTATGTCACTGTTGATGTGAAAGTTTCCGGTGTTGTTTAGAATTTTTCGAGTTTTAACATCAATTTCTCGGATTTCATCTATCGTCCAATTAAGTATTCCAAACATTTGTGTTAGGACAGGCACAGCAAACACATTGTGAGCCACTGTTTTTTTATGTGCGCAGAGAGTTCCGATGACCATATTTTCCTTAATCAGGTGTAATATTCCCTGGTTACGCGTTCCTTATTACAAATACCATTATAGGATATATTCTCATCTATCCCCAGGTATCTGTAACACTCCTCGTCAGATATCAGTGAAACAGTTAGGCCATTGATAAAAATGTTGCTAGATTGCGTTGTAGTTTTTCCTCCCCGCTTTACAGTCATATATGAACATTTATTTTAGCAAAACTCCATTCCTAAATCCTTTGAGATTGTTGTAACCAGGTCAAGATTTTTCTTCATCCCATCTATTTTCTTGGCATAGAGTTTCATCCACAAAGAAATTATGGGTTAAGTTCGTATATCTGTCCTCCTGTGAGCCAATGATGTATCCTTCACATTTAATGAGCAGAAAGGACAATGGGGTTTAATGACAGGATAAATAGTAGCACAGAGAGACTGACGCCTTGAAATATACCCTTGTGATATTCTATTGTATCAGTGAAAATAGAGTCCCCCTTCTCTGTTTTTAACTTTAGTATAGTAGCCCAAGAGGAAGACAGCTTCTCTGTGGCTCTGATAATAATATTTGGGAATTTAGCAAGTTGGAGGGCCTCTATTATCCAAGAGTTGGGAACAGAATGAAATGCAGTCCAGCCAGACTGTAGACATATTCCTCTTAAGTTGTCGCAGTTTTGTTGATTAGGAGTTGTTCAGCACATCCTCCAACACCTACCTTTCCAGCTGCTTGTTCATCATTTTCACAGTGATCTTGGAGAAATGTGTATTTATGTATGTATGTGTCTATATATAAACATATATACTTAAATATATATGAAAAAAAAATATTGTCTTTGAGCGAGACGAAGCGAAAGTGTTTTTGAATATATTTAAAAATGTAAAACTCGTGGCTAGAACAGCCATTATACCAGCTAAAGACAGCGATTGTCAAAGACAGCGATTAGCAAAACTTCCTCAGAGGGGAAGTGGCTGACGGGCGGATGAAATACAGTTTTCTCATATATATATATATATACAACGAAGGAAGTGTGGTAAGGAACAAGATGGACCATAACGCACAAGAATACTTAGGGTAGTAGAGTGGGTAATAGGAAAATGTTCAAGACCCCGACGGTAGAGCTCAATCCGTTTCGACGTCGAAACGGCTTGAGCTCTGCCGTCGGGGTCTTGAACATTTTCATATATATATATATATATATATATATATATATATATATATATATAATGTGTGTGTGTGTGTGTGTGTGTGTGTGTGTGTGTGTGTGTGTGTGTGTGTGTGTGTGTGTGTGTGTGTATATATATATATATATATATATATATATATATATATATATATATATATGTATATATACAAGTGTGTGTCTATGTATGAGAAAGTGTCGGGATCCAAACAGCTGAACTACTTCGGAACTAGCTGTTGAAACACGGCATAACCTCAGCCGTTGTGGTCCCGAATCTTTCATATTACCACACCCTATTACCCCAAGTATCGGTCATTACACAGGATTCATGACCATAGGTAAGGGTTGGCTCGAATACTGAATTGAAGATAGCTAGTTTGGTTTTTACACCTACCTCCCCTCTGATTTCCGGATGCTGGAGCTGGCGCATTAGTGTACTAGCTCCTGAAATTCTGCCCAGCTGCTTCCATTCACATATAGAATGAATTGCGCAGGCTTCCTTGAGAGGACGCTTGTCTCAATTTTCGCCACACTGATTTTCATTCCAGCCATGCAGTACTCGGCATCCAACCTATCAAGTGCTAATCGGAGATCGGCTTCTGTCGAGATAAGTAACACAATGTCGACAGCAAACCTCAGCCGACTGATTTTACACCTGCTAGTCGTGATATCACTTCCAAACCAGCTGCACATGTCAATCCTGTTAGTGAAAATAATGAACAGGAGAGGTGACAGTATGTATTCTTAGAGGAGTCCTATTCCCACATTAAATGGTGTCGATTTAGTCCCATTTATCCGTAGACAATTACTCAGACGTTCGTATAGCGACTTCAGGGCAGCAAGAAGCTGACCATCTATTCCATACTCTTGCAGAACCTTCCGCAGCATGTCCCGAGGGACGCGGACATATGCCTTTTCGGGGTCTACACAACAAGAATATACTTCTTGGCAATATTCCCACGATTACTCGAAGACCTGCCAAAGTGTGAATATTTGCTCGGCTGTGCTGCGTCTGGGGCGAAAACAGCCGTCTTCATCAGCAAGCTTGGACTTGGCAATGTCTCTTTCTCTCTTTGCTAGACACTTAACTTACATATATATATACATATCTGTATACATATGTATATATATGTGTGTCCATATGCGAGTGTTCAGTGTGTTATGCTATTTCACTTAGCTTCTATTTGTGAATATTATACTAAAAATGTATTACTAGAACCTCTCAATTGCTATTTGGTAGACGAAAACAGTAAAAACCCGTCATATGTTTGTGCTCATGTGTCCATGCCTGATTTTATGTTAACACAAGTCTTAAAAAGCTAAGTTTTTTGTGATCTGCTCCTTTATATATAGATATATGCCCACTAAGTGCGTCAACTAATATAAATCGATTAAATAGGTAGGAAGTTAAAATAAGTGCTAGTGTCGAGAATATGATTGTTTAAACTCAACATAGTGACAGTGAATCACTGTAAAAGAATAATAAAGTAAAAGAATAATTCTTGCCCTCAAAATATTTATTTCTGTTATTGATGGCGTTAAATTGGTCTCTGTTCTCTGAAAAATCGTTTTTCATAACAACGGAATCTTTGCGAATTAACGGAGATGTTTGTTTTCGGATGCATTTTTTATGTTGTACTTCGGTTGCCGCATTGTTTCATCGATGATTAAACCATTTTTTCATTTATGTTTTGCTCTCTTTTTCCTTTGCTTTGTATATATTTATGGACTTGTAACTTTTGTTGGGGTCGTGGAGAAGCCGTCGTGATTGGTCACTTTAAACCTGGCATAAACCTTTCACTCCCCAGGTCTGAATACGGCCGGTTTCTTCCAGGGAGAGAGAGGGGTGAGAATAAGAAAAATAATTGATTCCAGTACTGACCTCGAAAGAGTGAAAGTCAAAGTTGACTTCGATGAGATTTGAATTCAGAGAGCGCAGAAAGCCAGGATGAATACCGTCCAGCATTCTATCCGCTAATTTACTGTCTACTTATTTTGGTGTAGATGTTCAAATATGAGTAGGTTTGAAGAAAAATCTACTTTCCTTTCCTACTACTGTGTTTCCTGCATAGAATAGGTGATTTATCCTGGTGATATTGACATTCCTATCTGTTTCCTTTAAGTCTACAATGGTCAAGTTTGCATTTTTTCTATTGTTGTTACCGTTTTCTTTCATTTTATCTTCTTTCCATAGTCTAGATCGATTTTAATTCTTTAGATGATTGTCATATTCAAACTTTCCAGATTTAGAACTTTCTAATCTTACATCTTTCTGATATTTACTTTCGTTTATATTTTCTTTGGTGTCATTCTGGTTCAGCTTTTGTTCGTCAATATACTGTAGGTATGTTAGAGTTTGATGTTTTGCTTTGTTATTTAGTTTGTTTTTGTTTCTATTGGTTCTATCTTCTATATTTACGTTTCGGTATTTGTAGCCTGAAAGTTGTTTTCTGTTTTTGTTATGTATTATTTCTTTCAAGCCTTCTGTTTCTATATTTTTCTATTATTACTATTTTGGAAGTGTATAAATACGGTGGATTTGCAGAGTCGTAAGTTCAAATCCTACCGAGGTTAGCTTTGCCTTTCATCATTACAGCTCTATAAAATAAAGTACCAGTAACGCATTAGGGTCGATTTGATCGACCTTCCCCTCCCCAAATATTCTTGGTCCTGTGCCTAAATCGGAAACCATTATTTCAAGAATTATATGAGTAGTGGATTGGCAGAATCGTAAGTACGTCGGACCCATGCTTATCAGTGTTTCTGGCTCTTTAAGTTGTGGGTTCAAATCCTGCCAAGATCCAGTTTGCATTTTATCCTTCCGAGATGGATAAATTAAAGTACCACTGAGATTGATTTGATCGACTTTCCTCTCAAATTGCTTACCTTGTGCCAGAATATGAAATAATTCTTAAATTAACTTGTCCATGGGTCCCAAACTTACTTTTAATTCAGTGGCATTTTCTCTCCAGCTATTCTATGTGTATGTTATAGTATTCTATTTTGGAGAAGATTAATATTGGAAAATAGTTTAGTTTGTAACTCAAACCTGCAACCGAAAATAATAGTTGTGAGTCTTATACATATATTTCCAATAACGTTGTATTTTAAAAAATAATGAACATATGATTGGTATTTCTATTGTTGGTCATTGATTCTTCCCTTAAATTACTATATAACTTATAACTGGTGTTTCGTGGTTTTCACGCGTATGTATTGATTCTGTAAAGTTAACTTTTAACTGGATTATCCAAACTGTACTTCTTCTGGGTGAAGATTTAGATATTCTTAAGTCTCTCTGATGTACGGTTATGCATGTTGCGTTAAGCAACAATGTCATACATTTATAAAGATCTAGATCTATAATGTTTGTCTAGCTCAGATCTGACTCATGTCTGCCTCGTGTCTAGCTCATGTTTGGCTCATGTCTAACTCTCGTCTAGCTCATGTTTGCTACAATTTAGAAAAGATATATAACTGTTTATAATAATTGTTTCTACTTTTGGCACAAGGCCAGTAATTACCCAGTGCATTACTGGTACTTTATTTTATCGACCCCGTGAGGATGAAAGGCAAAGTAAACCTCGGCGGGATTTGAACTCAGACCGTAGAGGGACGTCACTATGCTGGAAAGCATGGCGTCCGACTCTCTACCGATACTGCTAATCCACCAATGATTTCTAGTATAGGCACAATGCCAGTAATTTGAAGGGAAAGGGATAAGTCGATTAAATCGACCCAGTGCATTACTGGTGCTTTATTTTATCAACCTACTAATGATGAAAGGAAAGTTAACCACAACGGGATTTGAACACAGAACATAAAGGGACGTAAATCTATGCCGAACAGCTTGTTGTCCGATGCTCTACCGATACTGCCAATCCACCAATAATAATCATCATTATTATCTTTACCTTTCATCCTTACGGGGTCGATAAAATAAAGTACCAGTAACGCACTGGGGTCGATTTAATCGACTTTCCCCTCCCCCCAAATTGCTGGCCTTGTGCCTAAATCACAAACCATTATCATTATTATTATTATTGGTTAGGGTGGTGGATTGGCAGTATCGGTAGAGGGTCGGACGCCATGCTTTGACGCATAGTGTTACGGCGCTTTATGATTTGAGTTCAAATCCCGCCGAGGTTAACTTTGCCTTTCATCTTTGAGGGAACGATAAAATAAAGTACCAGTCACGCACTGGGGTCGATTTAATCGACTTTTCCCTCCCCAAATATTGCTGGCCTTGAACCTATAAAAGGAACCATTATTATTATTATTGGTGAATTAGCAGTATCGGTAGAGCGTCGGACAACATACCTTTCGGCATAGAGTTACGTCTCTTTACGTTCTGAATTCAAATC